>ML780261.1:480056-493781 GCA_009831015.1 Picea engelmannii | reverse complement strand
GAGTCTAGTTCTATTTTAGTAATGTTGAGTTGCAACTAAAGTCTTGAGTCTAGTTCTATTTTAGAACTAAAGTGTAATGTTGAGTTGCAACTAAAGTCTTGAGTCTAGTTCTATTTTAGAACTAAAGTGTAATGTTGAGTTGCATCTAAAGTCTTAAGTCTAGTTATAAGTTCAAACTAAAGCATGTCAGTATCAAGTCTAGTTCTAAGTTCAAACTAAAGTGTAATGTTGAGTTGTAACCAATCTCAAGTCTAGTTATAAGTTTGAACTAAAGTGTAAAGTTGAGTTATAACCAATCTCAAGTCTAGTTCTAAGTTCGAACTAAATCATGAAGATGATTTATGTTTAATGCATGCAATCAGGTTACTATTCTGAGTTTCCCCTCTTCCCCTGTTCAACCTATATAAGAAGAGGTTGAACCCTCTCTTGAACACTGTTCTGCAACACATTTTTCATATGCAGGTTGAGGGCGCAGCAATAGAGGAGCACATTAGTGATAAAGAGGCAACATATCAAAGGTTTATTTCAGCAAGGTATTGTAAGTCTTTGTCAGGTCATAGTCATCTTGGAAAGCCCTTTGAGAGAAGAACATTCATGGTGGATATTTGTAAGAGATCTTACATTATTAATGCAATAAAGGAATATTGTTTGTTGGGGTTTTTCTCCATGTACAGGGTTTCCCCAGGGTATATGTGTTGTTGATATGCATATTTACTTATCTACATAATTATTGATATTCAATTATGATTTGGAATTGTTTAAATATATTAAGCTAGAATCAAAGTATTGAAGAAAATAAAAGAATTAATCCACATAAGAAATCAAGCTCATAATTTAACAATCATCAATAAGATCATAGCCACAAGACAATACAATGTGGACCTATATCTTGAAATCAATCATAGCCACCAGCAAATATAATGTGGAACTATGTCAGGAACATAATCATAGCCACGAGTAGATACAATGTGGATCTATGACACGACATAGAGATGTCAGGAAGACAACGATCACTAAGGAGAGTGTCGTTGAAGTATTCATATGCAATTTATGTACTCCAACACAACTTCGGATGGGATGTTGTAAAGGAGTTATGTGTCCCAAAACCCTAATGGTACAAATCTACATCCATGCGAATAGATGATTTTATGTTGAGCATGGTAGAAACCGTCTGATTACCAGTCAATGATGTATACCATTAACGGATGTGAGGGGACCCATAGATGATGATGATGGACCTAAAGGTACCTAGTACATTCTAGTGAGTGTGAATAGAGAACATGATTTCATACACTCGTAGAATCAATCGATCATGAGTCAATGATGAAAACCCATTGTCAATCAGGAGGAGGCCTACCACTAATGACTGGAAGCTCCAAGGTACTAGTTGGATTCTAAATCCCTATCCTAGGTAATGTATTGAATTCAATAGGAAGATATTCATCGAAGGAGGGCCTTGATGTTTCCCCCATCAATCGACACAAAACATACACTGAGAGACGATCTGAAGAGAGAGTATCACAAAGTACAATTTACACAGAGATGGTCGACTCAGAAAGTCAAAAAAATAGTAGATAGTTGACTGAGGATTAAAATTCCCTTGAACATATAGAATGAAACAATGGTGACTTGGTAGCAAGACACAAGAGATGAATGAATATAGTGCAAAAATGCAGGAGGCATTGAAGCACTCTCGATGATGACTGGAAGAGTGACCAATCGTAGGAGTATCTCTGACTCATATTACTAGGATGGATCCTAGGCAAGCTAAAACCAAATTGTATGATGAGGTCTCAAACAAGTGCCATGTTCAAGGGTGACTTGACCGATGCTTCCCTTTTGAGAATATATCATTGGTGAGAAACCCCCACTCTTTCTTTTCTTTTTTTGTAATTTTCATCTCCTTCCTAGTTTAACGAGCAAGAAAGAATGACACAAGTGTGATCAATCTCCTTCATGGTTTAAAGAGAATGAAAGAATGATGCAGGTAAGCTTAATATTATTTTTCATAAATTTAGTCCCATGAGCACAAAAAAGTATAAAACAATACAAGGGAAAAATCTTCTAGCACAGGTTGACTAGAGTATTCATTTTTCACAAGTAGTCCATCCAGTTTGAAAAAGAGTTAAATTCACACTGAATAGACGTCCTTTCAAAACCATTTAACTATTTTGAAAGAAAACAAGTTCACTCAAAAATATTTTCATGCAATGCTGAAGTTCTAGCCTCATCTTCTACAACCCGTTCCTTGTACACCAAAGACAAAACAATACCATTCTACTTGTCTTCGTAGTGTTAAAATCTTAGATCTAGCTTGGTCTAATATGATCTAAAAAAATATAAACCATATTTGAATATTCATACATCAGAGACAAACATTCAGAGGGAAAACCAAATCATCTATTAATGAAGCATGATAATACACATAAATTCATACCTCAAATTGATGAAGATGCATCCTCCTTTAGACCCCTTGCTCCTTGCAACTCCTTTCTCAGGCTAGACTCACTAACTTCTAGCTGTGATAATGGATGCATCTATATTTGGAAAGCATAACAATACTCTGAATTCATCCTCCCACTTTCCCAAGGCTTTCCTTTGTGTTAAATAGCTATTGGAGGAGGCTTGGGAGAGGCTTATAGATCTTCTATCACCTCGTAACTCCTCAATTATAGAAGTCTGGAAGTGCCCCGCTTGACGAGATATTATTGTCTAGTGAGGGCCTCCCTTGTTTTCCACTAGATGACCTGCGAGGATGTCAATAAGGTCTCAAAAAGGGTTCAATCCTTATGCAAAAGATGTATTTGGGTGTTTATCCTCTGATGGCTACCTCTCTAGCCTATAGGTGGATATTAAGGCTATAATAGAAGCTTGATGATAATGTATAATGAAGGATATGGGTGTATTGTTTGTAGTGGGTAAACTATATTAAAGGGGTCGATTTACTATAGTAGCAAAATTGTGAGGAAGGGAAAACTTATGTAGTAGATCGAGGGTATAAAGGAAATCATGTGGCAGAGAGGGGATTGTGTTTTAGTGTTGGGATGTTTGTAGCACACACAGGAGATCATTAGGGGTATCTAGAGGGATGATCCTCCCTTTATTTTCATATCGGGTGACCAAGAGGGTCGCTAGAACCCTTCTGAGGGCCAAATCCATCCACTCTCATAGAAGTAGGTTGAGAAGGGGTCGCAGGGGGTCTCTTGTTAAATGAAAATCTTAGTACAAGCACCATCTGTCCTTGGGAAGCCAAATCATGAGCCTAAGAGAGGGGATGAATGTATTACCTTCTAGTTGATGACAGTTGGAGAAAGCAACAAATATTTTGGAAGTAGTTGAGTAGAGGACAACAAATATAGAAGACACTGAGGAATTATTTCTATGTTTTGGGATTGTATTGTGTGTTTATTTCAGTTTTTAGTTGTTGTAGCAACCCTTAGTCTTTGTATTGTTTGGTATTTCCATCAATAAAAAATATTCCCAAAATTTTATTATATTCCATGAGTCAACTACATGTATGCTATATGTTTGACAAAATGACTTTAGTTAAACTACATGCAAAATGTTTATAAAAAGAGGTCAACCAATATAACTATTGGAAATACAAACATTCAACAAAAAGGGAAACACAGAGAACCAACCTTATTATACTAGCCCAAAATTATTGATGATATTATAGTGGTATCATAGTTGGTGATTCTTCTAGCCTGTGACTACATTGATGACTAGGAGAAGAGGGTGTGGAGGAAAACCCCTCAGGGAGGAGGAATAAATGGAAGAAAATCAAACAAGGCCAGGACTAGAATGAAACATGGATGATAACTTATAGATCAAAAAAGATCCTATGCTCGGACTACTGAATCAGTTGAACAAGAGTTAGGAGGATGCCAATCATAAATAGGAAGTAGTCTCTCATAGACAAGATGAGATGATTAGGACCCAAAAAGTATACCCTTGAGGTACTTGTACATATGTTAGGACAACGAGGGAAAACGAGACCAAATGGAATTCATGGAGGGGAAAGAGCTCATTCTAAGAGTAGAAATACCTATATTCCAACACAAATTTCCTTACAGATAGGGAGTAGAAGGAAACCTAGACAATTTTTACCCCCATTCCTTAAGGAACAACCTATAGGGGCACAGGGCCAGCTAGATCTAGTTGACAAGGTCTCTAACTACTTTAGAGAGTATCGTGCACTAGCAGAGGATATGTAGGCAAAGATGTCTTACAACAACTACTGCAACCTCGGTATGAGGAACAGACCTAGGATAACACAACACTAGAAGAATTTTGACCTTATGCATAATATAGGGAAGTTGACAGTCCCATCCTTTGACAGATCTGCCAAGATCATAGCCAGATCATGGGTGCACAAATTGGACACATACTTCCAACTTAAGTCGATTATAGAGGCAAAGGCAATAAAGTTTACCACCCTACACTTGGATGGAGAAACTCATGAGTGGTGGTACCATGGGCTAATAACATTGGGGCATTCCAACATCACATCATATGAGGATTTCACCCATATATTGATGGATCGGTCCGATAGGAAGGACCCTGAGATCCAATTCGGGGAATCGATGCAACTGATGTAGACAGGTACACCAAATGCATACATTCACAGAATTCCAGAGGATGGCAATAATGGTGATTGATATTTCTAAGTAGAGATTGGTGATACTATTCACAGAGGGTCTAGATAAACTCTTGAGAGGTTGGGTAAAGGCCTTTAGAACTCCCACATTACAGGATGCCATCGTGAAGACTCAAGATATGGTAGACACAGAAGCCAAGAAGGAACCAGTGAAACCCTTTATTCCACATAAATGTTAGGCTATGAAGCCTCCCTAGAAGACATGGACAGGGAAGGGCGGGATGGATGAGGAGACTCGGAGAGAACTGAGGAGGAAGAATATTTTCTATAGTTGCAGTGAGACAAATCACATACAAGATAGTGGACAAAGTAGTGACGAGAAGCCACACATGGAGATTGAATAGAAAGCACTGTTGCAGAAGTAATTCAAAAGGCTGACCATTGCCACACTTTCAAGCATCCCTAGATACTATACATTTAGGATCAGAGGTATTTTGCAGGGGAAAAGAGTCCTGATTAATGTTGGGGCCACCCAAAACTTCATTGATGTGGAACTGGTCACTAGGAGACAAATATCTAGCGAAGAATTTGATGGATTTAACATGGTTATTGCAGATGGGTACAACATGAATTTTACTTAGAGGATCAGGGGATGGAAGGTGGAATTGGGAAACTATACATTGACCGATGAATTCTATGTAGTGGAGTTAGTAGACACCAATATAGTACTGGGAGTCTAATGGCTATACTCACTAGGGGAATTCAAGACGGATTATCAGGTTATGAGGATGGAATTCATGGACTTTGAGGGTCAATGAGTTATTTTGAGAGGCACGTCATTAAGAGAACCTAGGTTTGTGTCCAACAAATGTGTGGAGGTTATATTTAGACATGGTCATGTAGTATTTGTATCCAATTGCTTGATCACCATGAAATTTTTTTCCTAGGATCATTATCATTACCATCTGTACATACATGAGATACATGGAAATAATGATAAGGTGTTCGGGCCACTTCCAGTAGGGAGATCACTTGATAGAGGATTTGATCACAACATTGAGTTAGAGTAAGGGGTGAAAATTGTGATCACCACACCATACAAGCACCCAAATAAGTTCAAGGACAAGATATAGAAGTCCATATAAGAGTTTTGGGAGATGGGACACATCCATCCTAGCTCTAGTCCCTTCACTTGTTCAATGGTACTGGTGAAGAAGAAGGATGGAATGATGAGGATGTGCATCGACTAAAGGGCCTTGAATAAGAAAACCATCAAGAAAAAATACCCAATACTTAGGATCGATGATTTGTTAGATGAGTTGAATGGGGAAGTGTACTTCTCAAAGATTGATCTTCAATGAGGTACTACCAGGTCTAGGTTATAGAGGAGGACATCCATAAGACAACATTCATATGTCACTATGGGCACTGCAAGTTTCTAGTCATCCCCTTCGGGCTGACCAATGCACTCACTACCTTCCATCTATGTATGAACCACATCTTCAACAAGCAGTTGAGGAAGTTCCTACTGGTGTTCTTTGATGATATTATGATCTACATCAGGACTTGGGAGGAACATTTGAACTATGTGGACAATAGTATCACCATTATGGAGGAGAAGTCACTTTTTTCCATGGAGGCAAAGTGTGGTTTGGGCTGACATAAATCTTCTTTCTCAGGTATGTGATTGGTTTCAAGGGAGTGAATTTGCATTAGGATAAGATCCAGACAATCTTAAATTGGTCCACCCCCAGATCACTTATGGAGCTATGAGGATCCTTCAGGATATGCAGTTATTATAAGTGCTATGTGAAGGGGTTTTCACAACTGTGTGCAGCATTGAAAAACCTCATCAATAAGGGGGATTTTCAATGGTCAAAGGATGCATAGGTAGCCTTCAATAGAATGAAGAAGGTAATGAGCACTTTCCCAGTATTAGCGCTCCCTTATTTCACACATCCTTTTGTATTGGAGTGTGACACATTCAAAGAGAGGATATGAGCCATATTGATGCAAAACCAAGATGTGATAGCTTTCGAGAGAAGAAAACTAAGGGATCCAAAAAATATCTATCATATATATGATAAGGAGATGTTGGCCATCATGCATGCATTGTCAAAGTTCAAAAATTACTTGGTGGGAGGACACATTGTGGTTAGGATTGACCACAATATCTTGAGATATTTCTTGGAGCAGTGAGACATGAACGAGAGGTAGTAGAAGTGGGTGAGCAAAGTGTAGGAATATGATTTTGACATTGAATATGTAAAGGGAAATAAAAATATAATTTTTGACACCCTATCCAAGAGACATGTAGCTTTCTCCATGACCAAGATTTCAGCGGATTGGAAGTCCATTCTCTTATTGGAGTACTCCAAAATAATTTTTTTGGTGAGTTGATGGGAGGTATTAATAAGGATGGAAGGTACAGGGTAGTGATACCATATTCTACTACAAATACATGATCTATCTTATCCTTGAGTCCACACTCAAGGATAAGTTTTTTAGCGCAGTACATGACACACCATTGATAGGACACCCAGGGTATCTGAAGATCTACAGATAGGTAAGGGATATATTCTCATGGAAGGGTCTCAAGTAATATGTTCTTCGATATGTGAGAGAGTGAATGAATTGTCAACAGAACAAGTGAGAGATTACACATCCTGCAGGATTTCTTCAACCATTATTGATTCCTTAGCAAAAATGGGAAAGCATTTCCAGGTATTTTATTATAGGGTTGTCAAATGTATAGGGTAGGGACTGTATCTACATTATGGTGGATAGGTTGACTAATTATGTGCATTTATTTTCCATTCCTTTAGATTATAGTGCATCTCGGATAGCAGACATATTCTTCAGGGAGGTGTTCAGGCTACACGGTCTTTTGAGATACATAGTCAGTGACTGAGATAGCGGGTTCCTCAGTGCATCCTGACATGAACTGTTTATGTTATTAGGGATAGAATTGACACCTAGTACTCGCTATCATCCTTAGTCAAATGGGAAGACAAAGGTTGTGAACAAGTGGATTGAAGGATACCTATGAAAGTATTTTTTAGGACATCAGAGGGAGTGGATGAAGTAGTTGCATCTTGGAGAAAACCTATATAATAGCACTTATCACATGTCCATTGGGATGAGTCTATTCAATGTATTTTATGGCTACAATGACCCATCATTTGTAGACTTGGAATTTGGAGAAAGTAGAGCCCTAAAGAAAAAATATTGGGTGTAGGAGAGACAAGACATCTTGAGAGTCTTGAAGGAGAATTTGCAGGTCACTCAGAACCAATAGAAGATGTACGCAGACATGCATAGGGTGGAGCACAAATTTGAGGTTGGAGACATTGTATTTCTCAGGATGCAACCTTATAGACAGTGTTTGCTGAAGAGGAGTGGTGTAGAAAATTTGAAGCCTCACTTCTATAGAACCTACATAGTGATTAGGAGAGTCGAGGAGGTAGAATATGATTTGGAGGTACCATAGGGTAGTAGGATCCACAATGTATTCCACGTATATTTCCTCAAGAAGGAATTGGGACAACAGATCACCACTTTGGAAGATATTCCTCCAATAGATGAGGAGGGACAGATGGTTCTAACTCCTGAGAAGAATGTTGATGTCAAGGAGAGGAGGTTGATAAGGAGATTCATCCAAGAATACTTATTCATATGGAGAGGTTTTCCTATGGAGGATTCCACTTGGAAAAGAGAGCATATCATACAACACCTTGATTTGGAGTTTCTTGAGGACAAGTAATCTCGAGAATGGAGGATTGTAATGTCCCCTTCCAATTGATCATGATAGAGGATCATTGAATAGCTTATATGACTCTTGTAGGCTGTAGTCAACATGAAAAAAGGGAGCCACGGGGATTTTTTTAATGTCACTTCAGTGGAAAAAAATATTACTATAAAGTGACATTAAATAAATTATTATCACTTAAGCATTAAAAAATTATTTTTAATGTTTATGTAATAATTAAAGGAGAATTAAGGCAATGGTTTGATTTGGTCAAAAGAGTGAAGATATGGAAGTCTCAGAGGAAGAATAAAATGAGGGGTAGCCTCTCACTTTGGAATTATGATCTGATCTCTCATTTTGGAGTGCTCTTTGAGCCATTTTTCATTAGGGTTTAGAAAAACCCTTTCATTATTGTTCTTGCTTCAGTGATTCAATACCCGACCTAGTGAACAAAGAGAGGGAGTCCAATAAGGTTTTCTATTTGGAGCTTCGCCTTGGATTTTATTTTTAGTATATTGATGCAACATCTTGTCTGGTTAAATTATGAGTTGAGTTCTTCTTTTTCAAAATTGTGGAGTAGGGAATCTTGAGGAGAATTTATAACGAAGGATGTGGGTGTATTGTGTGTGGATGCTAAACTATATTAAAGGGATCGATTTCCTACAACAACAAAATTGTGAGGAAGGGCAAACTTCTTTAACAGATAGAGGGTATGAAATAAATCATGTGGAAAAGAGGGGACCCTGTCTTAGTGTTGGGAGTTTTGTAGCACACAAAGGAGATCAATGGGGGTCTATAGAGGGAGACACCTCCCTTTATTTGCAGATCGGGTGACTAGGAGGGTTGCTAAAACCCTTTTGAGGACCAAATCCATCCACTTGCACAGTAGTAGGTTGAGAAGGGGTCGCAGGGGGTCTCTTGTTGATTGCAAAGATTAGTACAAGTGCCACATGTTGGCAATTTGGTTGTCATTGATTTCAACCTTCATAGATAGGTGAAGTATTATTGATTGATTGGTTTGAGAAGCATTGTCAATATTGGACATAATGTTATGAAGGTGACTTGAATGTCAAGCATTGTCAAAATTAGACATAATGTTATGAAGGTGACTTGAATGTCAATGGAAGGATAACATTGACTAAATATATTGTATGAACTTGATGCGCTCATCCTAGTGGCAATATGGTCTATGGTGGAATGTGTTATTAACATCCATGCACAAAATAATAAATTGTCTAGACAAAAAGGGTAAATGGAGAATCTAATATGGATGCATACAAGTCACAAAGTCAAGAAGTTTGATATAAAAGTCTCAGCAACAAAATTTTTGACTAGTCAAGCCTTAAGCCGAGTCAGAAACAATTGTCTCGACTAGTCAAGCCTTAAGCCCAATCAGAAACAATTGTCTCAACAAGTCAAACCTTAATTCGAGTCGAAATAATTAAATGGGTCAATTCGACTAACTAAATGCAAGAAGTTGAAGAAGTCAAAGTTGAAAAATTTGAAGGTTGAAGTCAAAGAGACCGAAGGTTGAATTCAAAGAGATCGAAGGTCGAAATCGAAGAGGTCGAAGAAGTTAAAGGTCGAAGTTAGATAAGTAGAAGAGGTCGAAGTAAGATAAGTAGAAGAATTTGAAGTCGAAGAAGTCATTGGTTAGAGTAGAAGTGAAGTAAATCACCTTGAAGGTCTAAGTCGAAGGAAAATTTAGTCAAGAAATACAAGTTGTCCAAAACAAGTTGGGACGACCAAAGTCGAATTACACAAGTCAATTTTCTTCTAAATTGAGTCGGTCCAAGTAGAAGTGAAATAAATCACCTCAAAGGTCAAAGTCAAATAAAATTGAGTCGGGAAATATAAGTCAACCAAATCAAGTTGGTATGACCAAAGTCGAATTACTCAAGTCAATTTTCTTCTAAAGTTAATTCGGTCCAAGAAAGAAGTAAACTAAATTGCCCCAAAGGTTGAAATTGATGTGAACTTTAATAAATTTAGGTCGAATTTGAAACAATTTGGGTCGATCGGAATCGAATTACTCAAGTTGAATTTCTTCTAGTTGAGTCGACCAAAAGATGTTTATTTGTCGAATAAGGAAGGAAATATGAAAAAGGGTGAGACCAAGTCGAATCTTTAGTGACTAGAAGTTGAAAGGGAGCTGATTTTAATATACACCATCAAGTAAAATGTTTACAAGTTGAGTTTATCTAGTCACTAACAAAGGAAATATATAGAGGTTGATTTATACATTTATGAAAAGGTAAAATGTACTAAAGTCGATTTGGGATCCGACAATGAAAGGAAAATATGGGCCAGTTGATTTAAAAGAATCACCTGTATCATCTACCTTGCACATTTTCTAGGGAAATTTCCCATGGGTCGGCCAATTAAGAATGTTCTGCACAAAACCCATGTCGTAGAATTTTAAAAAATGTTTACATCACTTAAAAATATTCATACAAAAATATATGTCTAATTTGGTGTATGAAAATAAATTAGTAAAAGTTACCATTTGTGTTAGTTAAATGAAGGGGTCCAGTGTTTCATTCCAAAAGGACACATTGTTTCAAAGTGGAACCCCTTGGAGGACTATATAAGAAAACTAATACAAAGGGAAGATGTGTGTCTTGGTGGATATATATATATATATATATATATATATATATATATAGGATTGAATGAAAGTTCATTCTATCAGGCTGGTGTCTATTTACAAGCCGAGTCTTGTCATGGGGATTGAATTTCTCACATCTGAGTTGGATATGAGATCAACAAGTTGGGTCTTGTTATGAGGGTTGGATTCCTCATTTCTCAGTTGGATATGAGAACTATGAATTGGGTATTGTATCAAAGAGTTGGATCTCTCATATTAAGTTGAAGTTGAAGATATTAAAGGATTGATTTTGTTTGTATTCATTCAAGTTAAATAAATAAAAGAATGATATTTTATCTACTTCATACAGTTTTTGTTATACATGTTTATGAAAAATTAATTGAACTGCATATATCTTATTCAATTAATTTAGTTAATCTATGAAAGTGTGAAAAGTAGCCAAAATTTCTAGACACTAATTCACCCCCCCTCTCAATGTTGGTGTGTGTTCCAACAATTTGTATCAGATCAAGTGTGTTCATCACAGTTTAAACACTAGAAGGTAAATTCTAAAGAAATGGGTGGACAAATGACTTTCTCCACAAATGAAGCTCCCTTATTTGATGGAACAAACTACTTCTCATGGAGAGAAAGAATGAAAAGGTATATGAAGTCAAGAAGATCTGGTGTTTTGGATTCAGTAGTATGTAAGCCTTGGTATTTAACTACTTCAAAAAACAAATCCAAATATGCAAAAGAAGTAAAGAAAAATAATTCAATAGAATTAAAGGAAATCCATAATGGACTATCAAACCAAGTCAAAGAAAAGATGGGACACTACACCTCTGCTAAAGTAATATGGCTCCAGCTAGAGAATTCTTATCAAAATAAAGAACAAAACAAAGAAATGGAGAAATCCAATCAGATTAAAGAACAAAACTCAAAAATGGAGAAATCCAATCAGATTGAAGAACAAACTACAGATAAAGAGAATTCTAATTAGACTAAATAACAAAACACAGAAGAGGGAAATTCCATCAAAGAATTGATACAAACCCCAATCATCAACATAGAATACTACTACATCAAGGAATTGATGAATACCTCGATATTCACTAAATAAAATACATTAGATTTTAAGACTAATTTTGTAGCTACATTTGAAATGATTAGTATGGAACCAGGAAATGGTTTGTATATTGAAGTTACTAAGGATGTTCTCGACAATCTTGAATACACAATTATGTGCACTTTAGAAGAGTTGGAGAAACTTAAAAATAAATATATGTTGCTACTACAACATTTAGATCAATCTAACAACCATGAAGAGAAAGAACAAAAGACTTTGATAGAATACAAAGAAGAAGAGATCAAAAGATTGAAGACTAAAGTTGCTAATATAACAAAAGAAATGAATAGATTGAAGACGTATTACAAATTTAATAAATGCACAAAAGACTTAGAAGAAACAAAATAATTGGTCAACACTCTAAAGCCTCAACTTGAGGAAGCTAAAGAAATTGAAGAAACCCTAAAGAGACAGTTGACTAAAAAGGAATAAATGTGCCACACATTGGAATTGGAAGTCATCAACCTCAATAGGATTCAGCTAGAAAACAAGGAAGAAATCAAAATATTGAATATTGAATTTGTTTATCTAAAAAAATAAATAGAAGAGTTGAAGACATGTGACAAAACCAATAAATGCACAGAAGTCTTGGATGCTACAAAAGAAATGGTCATTAATCTAAAAAATCAACTTGAAGAAGCTAAGGAAAGAGAAGAAGCCTTGAAGATCCAGTTGACTAAAAAGGAAGAAACATGTCACATGCTGGAATTGGAAGTTATCAACCTCAAAAAGAAGAATGAAAAGACAAAATCAATTGTCAAATTCTATAACAACTCAACTATCCTAGATAGAATCTGGAACAGTCAAAGACCAATTGATGAAAAAACCTGTCTTGGATACAATAAGAAAGAAGAAGGTGGAAAATGGAGCACCATTCAAAAACATGATAAAGGATCATACTTCTCAAAGGAAAAAGGTATAGTCACAAACCAAAAACAAAACATGAACTTTTTCAAGGAAGGAAGCTATAAAAGTAAAAAACAAGAAACATATCAAAAGGTAGACTTCTCATGTCACAACAGACTCGAGTATGGAAAAACCATCAATGGTTATTCTGTTTCTTGTCATAACTTTGTTCACAAAGAATTGGAGTGCAAGAGTCCTAAAAATATTTTTTCAGGAATGACCAATAACTTAATGAGATGTTGGAGATGAAACTATATTGGCCACACAACAAAGTTTTGTTATTAAATGATATGCTACAACTGCGGTAAATTTGGCCAAAATTTCCAAAACTACAAAAAATCAAGAAGTCTACCCATGAATAATAAGCTATACAATTCATAAAGGAAAGATAATGAAGTTTGGAAGAAAAGAGGAAAGGACAAATCTCAAAAGACAAATTTAGAAAGGAAAGTTCCAACAAACAGAGTGTCTCATGGAAAGATTTGGAGAAAGAGATTAGAAAAAAGATACCAAGATTCAGAAAAGACAAATCTCCAAGAGAATGAATATGTTACACCTAAAATTGATGAGGTTGATAATAAAGGAATGATGGGTGAAAATTCTAATAAGAAAAGTGAAAATCATAATTTTTCATATAAAGTTGATCAACTTCAAAAAGTTCCTAAAGAGGAATATGACACAACTATATATCTTGATAATATCCAGAAAATCAAGAGTCCATTAGTGAATGAAAGAAAAATACAAACATAAAATCT
>ML780261.1:452608-475306 GCA_009831015.1 Picea engelmannii | reverse complement strand
TGAATATTCATACATCAGAGACAAACATTCAGAGGGAAAACCAAATCATCTATTAATGAAGCATGATAATACACATAAATTCATACCTCAAATTGATGAAGATGCATCCTCCTTTAGACCCCTTGCTCCTTGCAACTCCTTTCTCAGGCTAGACTCACTAACTTCTAGCTGTGATAATGGATGCATCTATATTTGGAAAGCATAACAATACTCTGAATTCATCCTCCCACTTTCCCAAGGCTTTCCTTTGTGTTAAATAGCTATTGGAGGAGGCTTGGGAGAGGCTTATAGATCTTCTATCACCTCGTAACTCCTCAATTATAGAAGTCTGGAAGTGCCCCGCTTGACGAGATATTATTGTCTAGTGAGGGCCTCCCTTGTTTTCCACTAGATGACCTGCGAGGATGTCAATAAGGTCTCAAAAAGGGTTCAATCCTTATGCAAAAGATGTATTTGGGTGTTTATCCTCTGATGGCTACCTCTCTAGCCTATAGGTGGATATTAAGGCTATAATAGAAGCTTGATGATAATGTATAATGAAGGATATGGGTGTATTGTTTGTAGTGGGTAAACTATATTAAAGGGGTCGATTTACTATAGTAGCAAAATTGTGAGGAAGGGAAAACTTATGTAGTAGATCGAGGGTATAAAGGAAATCATGTGGCAGAGAGGGGATTGTGTTTTAGTGTTGGGATGTTTGTAGCACACACAGGAGATCATTAGGGGTATCTAGAGGGATGATCCTCCCTTTATTTTCATATCGGGTGACCAAGAGGGTCGCTAGAACCCTTCTGAGGGCCAAATCCATCCACTCTCATAGAAGTAGGTTGAGAAGGGGTCGCAGGGGGTCTCTTGTTAAATGAAAATCTTAGTACAAGCACCATCTGTCCTTGGGAAGCCAAATCATGAGCCTAAGAGAGGGGATGAATGTATTACCTTCTAGTTGATGACAGTTGGAGAAAGCAACAAATATTTTGGAAGTAGTTGAGTAGAGGACAACAAATATAGAAGACACTGAGGAATTATTTCTATGTTTTGGGATTGTATTGTGTGTTTATTTCAGTTTTTAGTTGTTGTAGCAACCCTTAGTCTTTGTATTGTTTGGTATTTCCATCAATAAAAAATATTCCCAAAATTTTATTATATTCCATGAGTCAACTACATGTATGCTATATGTTTGACAAAATGACTTTAGTTAAACTACATGCAAAATGTTTATAAAAAGAGGTCAACCAATATAACTATTGGAAATACAAACATTCAACAAAAAGGGAAACACAGAGAACCAACCTTATTATACTAGCCCAAAATTATTGATGATATTATAGTGGTATCATAGTTGGTGATTCTTCTAGCCTGTGACTACATTGATGACTAGGAGAAGAGGGTGTGGAGGAAAACCCCTCAGGGAGGAGGAATAAATGGAAGAAAATCAAACAAGGCCAGGACTAGAATGAAACATGGATGATAACTTATAGATCAAAAAAGATCCTATGCTCGGACTACTGAATCAGTTGAACAAGAGTTAGGAGGATGCCAATCATAAATAGGAAGTAGTCTCTCATAGACAAGATGAGATGATTAGGACCCAAAAAGTATACCCTTGAGGTACTTGTACATATGTTAGGACAACGAGGGAAAACGAGACCAAATGGAATTCATGGAGGGGAAAGAGCTCATTCTAAGAGTAGAAATACCTATATTCCAACACAAATTTCCTTACAGATAGGGAGTAGAAGGAAACCTAGACAATTTTTACCCCCATTCCTTAAGGAACAACCTATAGGGGCACAGGGCCAGCTAGATCTAGTTGACAAGGTCTCTAACTACTTTAGAGAGTATCGTGCACTAGCAGAGGATATGTAGGCAAAGATGTCTTACAACAACTACTGCAACCTCGGTATGAGGAACAGACCTAGGATAACACAACACTAGAAGAATTTTGACCTTATGCATAATATAGGGAAGTTGACAGTCCCATCCTTTGACAGATCTGCCAAGATCATAGCCAGATCATGGGTGCACAAATTGGACACATACTTCCAACTTAAGTCGATTATAGAGGCAAAGGCAATAAAGTTTACCACCCTACACTTGGATGGAGAAACTCATGAGTGGTGGTACCATGGGCTAATAACATTGGGGCATTCCAACATCACATCATATGAGGATTTCACCCATATATTGATGGATCGGTCCGATAGGAAGGACCCTGAGATCCAATTCGGGGAATCGATGCAACTGATGTAGACAGGTACACCAAATGCATACATTCACAGAATTCCAGAGGATGGCAATAATGGTGATTGATATTTCTAAGTAGAGATTGGTGATACTATTCACAGAGGGTCTAGATAAACTCTTGAGAGGTTGGGTAAAGGCCTTTAGAACTCCCACATTACAGGATGCCATCGTGAAGACTCAAGATATGGTAGACACAGAAGCCAAGAAGGAACCAGTGAAACCCTTTATTCCACATAAATGTTAGGCTATGAAGCCTCCCTAGAAGACATGGACAGGGAAGGGCGGGATGGATGAGGAGACTCGGAGAGAACTGAGGAGGAAGAATATTTTCTATAGTTGCAGTGAGACAAATCACATACAAGATAGTGGACAAAGTAGTGACGAGAAGCCACACATGGAGATTGAATAGAAAGCACTGTTGCAGAAGTAATTCAAAAGGCTGACCATTGCCACACTTTCAAGCATCCCTAGATACTATACATTTAGGATCAGAGGTATTTTGCAGGGGAAAAGAGTCCTGATTAATGTTGGGGCCACCCAAAACTTCATTGATGTGGAACTGGTCACTAGGAGACAAATATCTAGCGAAGAATTTGATGGATTTAACATGGTTATTGCAGATGGGTACAACATGAATTTTACTTAGAGGATCAGGGGATGGAAGGTGGAATTGGGAAACTATACATTGACCGATGAATTCTATGTAGTGGAGTTAGTAGACACCAATATAGTACTGGGAGTCTAATGGCTATACTCACTAGGGGAATTCAAGACGGATTATCAGGTTATGAGGATGGAATTCATGGACTTTGAGGGTCAATGAGTTATTTTGAGAGGCACGTCATTAAGAGAACCTAGGTTTGTGTCCAACAAATGTGTGGAGGTTATATTTAGACATGGTCATGTAGTATTTGTATCCAATTGCTTGATCACCATGAAATTTTTTTCCTAGGATCATTATCATTACCATCTGTACATACATGAGATACATGGAAATAATGATAAGGTGTTCGGGCCACTTCCAGTAGGGAGATCACTTGATAGAGGATTTGATCACAACATTGAGTTAGAGTAAGGGGTGAAAATTGTGATCACCACACCATACAAGCACCCAAATAAGTTCAAGGACAAGATATAGAAGTCCATATAAGAGTTTTGGGAGATGGGACACATCCATCCTAGCTCTAGTCCCTTCACTTGTTCAATGGTACTGGTGAAGAAGAAGGATGGAATGATGAGGATGTGCATCGACTAAAGGGCCTTGAATAAGAAAACCATCAAGAAAAAATACCCAATACTTAGGATCGATGATTTGTTAGATGAGTTGAATGGGGAAGTGTACTTCTCAAAGATTGATCTTCAATGAGGTACTACCAGGTCTAGGTTATAGAGGAGGACATCCATAAGACAACATTCATATGTCACTATGGGCACTGCAAGTTTCTAGTCATCCCCTTCGGGCTGACCAATGCACTCACTACCTTCCATCTATGTATGAACCACATCTTCAACAAGCAGTTGAGGAAGTTCCTACTGGTGTTCTTTGATGATATTATGATCTACATCAGGACTTGGGAGGAACATTTGAACTATGTGGACAATAGTATCACCATTATGGAGGAGAAGTCACTTTTTTCCATGGAGGCAAAGTGTGGTTTGGGCTGACATAAATCTTCTTTCTCAGGTATGTGATTGGTTTCAAGGGAGTGAATTTGCATTAGGATAAGATCCAGACAATCTTAAATTGGTCCACCCCCAGATCACTTATGGAGCTATGAGGATCCTTCAGGATATGCAGTTATTATAAGTGCTATGTGAAGGGGTTTTCACAACTGTGTGCAGCATTGAAAAACCTCATCAATAAGGGGGATTTTCAATGGTCAAAGGATGCATAGGTAGCCTTCAATAGAATGAAGAAGGTAATGAGCACTTTCCCAGTATTAGCGCTCCCTTATTTCACACATCCTTTTGTATTGGAGTGTGACACATTCAAAGAGAGGATATGAGCCATATTGATGCAAAACCAAGATGTGATAGCTTTCGAGAGAAGAAAACTAAGGGATCCAAAAAATATCTATCATATATATGATAAGGAGATGTTGGCCATCATGCATGCATTGTCAAAGTTCAAAAATTACTTGGTGGGAGGACACATTGTGGTTAGGATTGACCACAATATCTTGAGATATTTCTTGGAGCAGTGAGACATGAACGAGAGGTAGTAGAAGTGGGTGAGCAAAGTGTAGGAATATGATTTTGACATTGAATATGTAAAGGGAAATAAAAATATAATTTTTGACACCCTATCCAAGAGACATGTAGCTTTCTCCATGACCAAGATTTCAGCGGATTGGAAGTCCATTCTCTTATTGGAGTACTCCAAAATAATTTTTTTGGTGAGTTGATGGGAGGTATTAATAAGGATGGAAGGTACAGGGTAGTGATACCATATTCTACTACAAATACATGATCTATCTTATCCTTGAGTCCACACTCAAGGATAAGTTTTTTAGCGCAGTACATGACACACCATTGATAGGACACCCAGGGTATCTGAAGATCTACAGATAGGTAAGGGATATATTCTCATGGAAGGGTCTCAAGTAATATGTTCTTCGATATGTGAGAGAGTGAATGAATTGTCAACAGAACAAGTGAGAGATTACACATCCTGCAGGATTTCTTCAACCATTATTGATTCCTTAGCAAAAATGGGAAAGCATTTCCAGGTATTTTATTATAGGGTTGTCAAATGTATAGGGTAGGGACTGTATCTACATTATGGTGGATAGGTTGACTAATTATGTGCATTTATTTTCCATTCCTTTAGATTATAGTGCATCTCGGATAGCAGACATATTCTTCAGGGAGGTGTTCAGGCTACACGGTCTTTTGAGATACATAGTCAGTGACTGAGATAGCGGGTTCCTCAGTGCATCCTGACATGAACTGTTTATGTTATTAGGGATAGAATTGACACCTAGTACTCGCTATCATCCTTAGTCAAATGGGAAGACAAAGGTTGTGAACAAGTGGATTGAAGGATACCTATGAAAGTATTTTTTAGGACATCAGAGGGAGTGGATGAAGTAGTTGCATCTTGGAGAAAACCTATATAATAGCACTTATCACATGTCCATTGGGATGAGTCTATTCAATGTATTTTATGGCTACAATGACCCATCATTTGTAGACTTGGAATTTGGAGAAAGTAGAGCCCTAAAGAAAAAATATTGGGTGTAGGAGAGACAAGACATCTTGAGAGTCTTGAAGGAGAATTTGCAGGTCACTCAGAACCAATAGAAGATGTACGCAGACATGCATAGGGTGGAGCACAAATTTGAGGTTGGAGACATTGTATTTCTCAGGATGCAACCTTATAGACAGTGTTTGCTGAAGAGGAGTGGTGTAGAAAATTTGAAGCCTCACTTCTATAGAACCTACATAGTGATTAGGAGAGTCGAGGAGGTAGAATATGATTTGGAGGTACCATAGGGTAGTAGGATCCACAATGTATTCCACGTATATTTCCTCAAGAAGGAATTGGGACAACAGATCACCACTTTGGAAGATATTCCTCCAATAGATGAGGAGGGACAGATGGTTCTAACTCCTGAGAAGAATGTTGATGTCAAGGAGAGGAGGTTGATAAGGAGATTCATCCAAGAATACTTATTCATATGGAGAGGTTTTCCTATGGAGGATTCCACTTGGAAAAGAGAGCATATCATACAACACCTTGATTTGGAGTTTCTTGAGGACAAGTAATCTCGAGAATGGAGGATTGTAATGTCCCCTTCCAATTGATCATGATAGAGGATCATTGAATAGCTTATATGACTCTTGTAGGCTGTAGTCAACATGAAAAAAGGGAGCCACGGGGATTTTTTTAATGTCACTTCAGTGGAAAAAAATATTACTATAAAGTGACATTAAATAAATTATTATCACTTAAGCATTAAAAAATTATTTTTAATGTTTATGTAATAATTAAAGGAGAATTAAGGCAATGGTTTGATTTGGTCAAAAGAGTGAAGATATGGAAGTCTCAGAGGAAGAATAAAATGAGGGGTAGCCTCTCACTTTGGAATTATGATCTGATCTCTCATTTTGGAGTGCTCTTTGAGCCATTTTTCATTAGGGTTTAGAAAAACCCTTTCATTATTGTTCTTGCTTCAGTGATTCAATACCCGACCTAGTGAACAAAGAGAGGGAGTCCAATAAGGTTTTCTATTTGGAGCTTCGCCTTGGATTTTATTTTTAGTATATTGATGCAACATCTTGTCTGGTTAAATTATGAGTTGAGTTCTTCTTTTTCAAAATTGTGGAGTAGGGAATCTTGAGGAGAATTTATAACGAAGGATGTGGGTGTATTGTGTGTGGATGCTAAACTATATTAAAGGGATCGATTTCCTACAACAACAAAATTGTGAGGAAGGGCAAACTTCTTTAACAGATAGAGGGTATGAAATAAATCATGTGGAAAAGAGGGGACCCTGTCTTAGTGTTGGGAGTTTTGTAGCACACAAAGGAGATCAATGGGGGTCTATAGAGGGAGACACCTCCCTTTATTTGCAGATCGGGTGACTAGGAGGGTTGCTAAAACCCTTTTGAGGACCAAATCCATCCACTTGCACAGTAGTAGGTTGAGAAGGGGTCGCAGGGGGTCTCTTGTTGATTGCAAAGATTAGTACAAGTGCCACATGTTGGCAATTTGGTTGTCATTGATTTCAACCTTCATAGATAGGTGAAGTATTATTGATTGATTGGTTTGAGAAGCATTGTCAATATTGGACATAATGTTATGAAGGTGACTTGAATGTCAAGCATTGTCAAAATTAGACATAATGTTATGAAGGTGACTTGAATGTCAATGGAAGGATAACATTGACTAAATATATTGTATGAACTTGATGCGCTCATCCTAGTGGCAATATGGTCTATGGTGGAATGTGTTATTAACATCCATGCACAAAATAATAAATTGTCTAGACAAAAAGGGTAAATGGAGAATCTAATATGGATGCATACAAGTCACAAAGTCAAGAAGTTTGATATAAAAGTCTCAGCAACAAAATTTTTGACTAGTCAAGCCTTAAGCCGAGTCAGAAACAATTGTCTCGACTAGTCAAGCCTTAAGCCCAATCAGAAACAATTGTCTCAACAAGTCAAACCTTAATTCGAGTCGAAATAATTAAATGGGTCAATTCGACTAACTAAATGCAAGAAGTTGAAGAAGTCAAAGTTGAAAAATTTGAAGGTTGAAGTCAAAGAGACCGAAGGTTGAATTCAAAGAGATCGAAGGTCGAAATCGAAGAGGTCGAAGAAGTTAAAGGTCGAAGTTAGATAAGTAGAAGAGGTCGAAGTAAGATAAGTAGAAGAATTTGAAGTCGAAGAAGTCATTGGTTAGAGTAGAAGTGAAGTAAATCACCTTGAAGGTCTAAGTCGAAGGAAAATTTAGTCAAGAAATACAAGTTGTCCAAAACAAGTTGGGACGACCAAAGTCGAATTACACAAGTCAATTTTCTTCTAAATTGAGTCGGTCCAAGTAGAAGTGAAATAAATCACCTCAAAGGTCAAAGTCAAATAAAATTGAGTCGGGAAATATAAGTCAACCAAATCAAGTTGGTATGACCAAAGTCGAATTACTCAAGTCAATTTTCTTCTAAAGTTAATTCGGTCCAAGAAAGAAGTAAACTAAATTGCCCCAAAGGTTGAAATTGATGTGAACTTTAATAAATTTAGGTCGAATTTGAAACAATTTGGGTCGATCGGAATCGAATTACTCAAGTTGAATTTCTTCTAGTTGAGTCGACCAAAAGATGTTTATTTGTCGAATAAGGAAGGAAATATGAAAAAGGGTGAGACCAAGTCGAATCTTTAGTGACTAGAAGTTGAAAGGGAGCTGATTTTAATATACACCATCAAGTAAAATGTTTACAAGTTGAGTTTATCTAGTCACTAACAAAGGAAATATATAGAGGTTGATTTATACATTTATGAAAAGGTAAAATGTACTAAAGTCGATTTGGGATCCGACAATGAAAGGAAAATATGGGCCAGTTGATTTAAAAGAATCACCTGTATCATCTACCTTGCACATTTTCTAGGGAAATTTCCCATGGGTCGGCCAATTAAGAATGTTCTGCACAAAACCCATGTCGTAGAATTTTAAAAAATGTTTACATCACTTAAAAATATTCATACAAAAATATATGTCTAATTTGGTGTATGAAAATAAATTAGTAAAAGTTACCATTTGTGTTAGTTAAATGAAGGGGTCCAGTGTTTCATTCCAAAAGGACACATTGTTTCAAAGTGGAACCCCTTGGAGGACTATATAAGAAAACTAATACAAAGGGAAGATGTGTGTCTTGGTGGATATATATATATATATATATATATATATATATATATAGGATTGAATGAAAGTTCATTCTATCAGGCTGGTGTCTATTTACAAGCCGAGTCTTGTCATGGGGATTGAATTTCTCACATCTGAGTTGGATATGAGATCAACAAGTTGGGTCTTGTTATGAGGGTTGGATTCCTCATTTCTCAGTTGGATATGAGAACTATGAATTGGGTATTGTATCAAAGAGTTGGATCTCTCATATTAAGTTGAAGTTGAAGATATTAAAGGATTGATTTTGTTTGTATTCATTCAAGTTAAATAAATAAAAGAATGATATTTTATCTACTTCATACAGTTTTTGTTATACATGTTTATGAAAAATTAATTGAACTGCATATATCTTATTCAATTAATTTAGTTAATCTATGAAAGTGTGAAAAGTAGCCAAAATTTCTAGACACTAATTCACCCCCCCTCTCAATGTTGGTGTGTGTTCCAACAATTTGTATCAGATCAAGTGTGTTCATCACAGTTTAAACACTAGAAGGTAAATTCTAAAGAAATGGGTGGACAAATGACTTTCTCCACAAATGAAGCTCCCTTATTTGATGGAACAAACTACTTCTCATGGAGAGAAAGAATGAAAAGGTATATGAAGTCAAGAAGATCTGGTGTTTTGGATTCAGTAGTATGTAAGCCTTGGTATTTAACTACTTCAAAAAACAAATCCAAATATGCAAAAGAAGTAAAGAAAAATAATTCAATAGAATTAAAGGAAATCCATAATGGACTATCAAACCAAGTCAAAGAAAAGATGGGACACTACACCTCTGCTAAAGTAATATGGCTCCAGCTAGAGAATTCTTATCAAAATAAAGAACAAAACAAAGAAATGGAGAAATCCAATCAGATTAAAGAACAAAACTCAAAAATGGAGAAATCCAATCAGATTGAAGAACAAACTACAGATAAAGAGAATTCTAATTAGACTAAATAACAAAACACAGAAGAGGGAAATTCCATCAAAGAATTGATACAAACCCCAATCATCAACATAGAATACTACTACATCAAGGAATTGATGAATACCTCGATATTCACTAAATAAAATACATTAGATTTTAAGACTAATTTTGTAGCTACATTTGAAATGATTAGTATGGAACCAGGAAATGGTTTGTATATTGAAGTTACTAAGGATGTTCTCGACAATCTTGAATACACAATTATGTGCACTTTAGAAGAGTTGGAGAAACTTAAAAATAAATATATGTTGCTACTACAACATTTAGATCAATCTAACAACCATGAAGAGAAAGAACAAAAGACTTTGATAGAATACAAAGAAGAAGAGATCAAAAGATTGAAGACTAAAGTTGCTAATATAACAAAAGAAATGAATAGATTGAAGACGTATTACAAATTTAATAAATGCACAAAAGACTTAGAAGAAACAAAATAATTGGTCAACACTCTAAAGCCTCAACTTGAGGAAGCTAAAGAAATTGAAGAAACCCTAAAGAGACAGTTGACTAAAAAGGAATAAATGTGCCACACATTGGAATTGGAAGTCATCAACCTCAATAGGATTCAGCTAGAAAACAAGGAAGAAATCAAAATATTGAATATTGAATTTGTTTATCTAAAAAAATAAATAGAAGAGTTGAAGACATGTGACAAAACCAATAAATGCACAGAAGTCTTGGATGCTACAAAAGAAATGGTCATTAATCTAAAAAATCAACTTGAAGAAGCTAAGGAAAGAGAAGAAGCCTTGAAGATCCAGTTGACTAAAAAGGAAGAAACATGTCACATGCTGGAATTGGAAGTTATCAACCTCAAAAAGAAGAATGAAAAGACAAAATCAATTGTCAAATTCTATAACAACTCAACTATCCTAGATAGAATCTGGAACAGTCAAAGACCAATTGATGAAAAAACCTGTCTTGGATACAATAAGAAAGAAGAAGGTGGAAAATGGAGCACCATTCAAAAACATGATAAAGGATCATACTTCTCAAAGGAAAAAGGTATAGTCACAAACCAAAAACAAAACATGAACTTTTTCAAGGAAGGAAGCTATAAAAGTAAAAAACAAGAAACATATCAAAAGGTAGACTTCTCATGTCACAACAGACTCGAGTATGGAAAAACCATCAATGGTTATTCTGTTTCTTGTCATAACTTTGTTCACAAAGAATTGGAGTGCAAGAGTCCTAAAAATATTTTTTCAGGAATGACCAATAACTTAATGAGATGTTGGAGATGAAACTATATTGGCCACACAACAAAGTTTTGTTATTAAATGATATGCTACAACTGCGGTAAATTTGGCCAAAATTTCCAAAACTACAAAAAATCAAGAAGTCTACCCATGAATAATAAGCTATACAATTCATAAAGGAAAGATAATGAAGTTTGGAAGAAAAGAGGAAAGGACAAATCTCAAAAGACAAATTTAGAAAGGAAAGTTCCAACAAACAGAGTGTCTCATGGAAAGATTTGGAGAAAGAGATTAGAAAAAAGATACCAAGATTCAGAAAAGACAAATCTCCAAGAGAATGAATATGTTACACCTAAAATTGATGAGGTTGATAATAAAGGAATGATGGGTGAAAATTCTAATAAGAAAAGTGAAAATCATAATTTTTCATATAAAGTTGATCAACTTCAAAAAGTTCCTAAAGAGGAATATGACACAACTATATATCTTGATAATATCCAGAAAATCAAGAGTCCATTAGTGAATGAAAGAAAAATACAAACATAAAATCTTAAAGAAGAAAATGAATAACATTTTGTTGTACAAAATAGTGATAATGATGACCAAATAGTAGAATTGAGCAAAGAATATTCTAGAAGTTTTCTAACTGATGAGATACTATGCCCCATCAACAAAAAATGGTGATTTGAAGGAAGGAAAAGGGATTCAGGAAAGAATTAAGGTTGTCCTTGATGATGATCTTATGATAATTAAAACATAGAAGAAACCTTACAAAGAAAACATTTGAAGGACAATAGGTGAGATTAAGTCTTGTTTCCTATAATCCTTAGCAACTTCTAGTGACATGATTGGATATGTTGCATCATAATCCATTGATGAACTAACTACTCAAATGAACAACATCATGAAGAAATTAGGAGAAGTTTGGAAGAAAGTGAAGGTAGTTCTTGAGAAATCTTGGCACACTCTTTTAAAAAAATGACTAAATAATATGTAGTGTATCATTGAAGCATCCTGGTTAGAAGAGGACTAGATCTTAAAAGTTTCATCTCTCAGAGTATTTGAAGCAACACTACATCAAAAGATACTATGACCAATTTAATCTTGTTTCTGAAGAGGTAGAAGTTGAAGTTGGTTACTACAAAATCAAATGACTATGATAGAAGCATCACCTCAGGGGGAGCATCATCTTCAGGGAAAGAGAAAAGAAATATCCTCTTTGTCATTGTTGTCAAAGTGAGAGAGATAAAGAGTAAAAAAAAGACAACTTGAAGGACTCAAAATATAGAATACATTTGCAATGGGAGTAAGATTGTTTTACTAAGGTTATCATCAATAACAAAGTGGGAGATTGTTGGAAATTTGGTTGTCATTTATGTCAACCTTGATAGATAGGTGAAGTATCATTGATTGATTGGTTTGAGAAGCATTGTCAATATTGGACATAATGTTATGAAGGTGACTTGAATGTCAATCATTGTCAATACTGGACATAATTTTATGAAGGTGACTTGAATGTCAATAGAAGGATAGTATTGAATAAATATATTGTATGAACTTGATGCACTCATCCTAGTGGAAATATGGTTTATGGTGGAATGTGTTATTAACATCCATGCACAAAAGAAGAAATTTTATAGACAAAAAGGGTAAATGGAGAATCCAATATGGATCCATACAAGTCACAAAGTCAAGAAGTATGGTATAAAAGTCTCAACAAGAAAAGTTTCGACCAGTCAAGCCTTAAGTTGAGTCAGAAAAAATTGTCTCGACCAGTCAAACCTTAAGTCGAGTCAAAATAATTAAATGGGTCAAGTCGACTAACTAAATGCAAGAAGTTGAAGAATTCGAAGTTGAAAAAGTCGAAGGTTGAAGTCAAAGAGATCGAAGTTCGAAATTGAAGAGGTCGAAGAAGTTGAAGTTCGAAGTCGGATAAGTATAAGAGGTCGAAGTTTGATAATTAGAAGAATTCAAAGATCGATCCGAGTAGAAGTGATATAAATTACCTCGAAGGTCGAATTCGAAGGAAAATTGAGTCGAGAAATACAAGTCAGCCAAAACAATTTGGGACGAATAAAGTCGAATTACACAAGTTGATTTTATTCTAAATTGAGTTGGTCCAAGTAGAAGTGAAGTAAATCACCTTGAAGGTCAAAGTCAAAGAAAATTGAGTCGAGAAATACAAGTCGGCCAAAGAAATTTGGGTTGACCAAATTTGAATTACTCAAGTTGGTTTTCTTCTATATTCAAGTCGGTCCAAGAAAGAAGTAAACTAAATTGCCCCGAAGGTTGAAATCAAAGTAAATTTAAATCAAGTTAAGTTGAAGCTAAAGCAAGTTGGGTTGATTGAAATCAAATTACTCAAGTCAAATTTCTTCTACTTGAGCCGACCAAAATATGTTTGTCGGTCGAATAAGGAAGGAAATACGAAAATGGTTGAGACAAAGTCGAATCTTTAGTGACTAGCAGTTGAAAGGGAGCTGATTTTAATATCCACCATCAATTAAAATGTTTACAATTTGATTTTATCTAGTCACCAAAAAAGGAAATATATAGAGGTCGATTTAGACGTTTATGAAAAGGTAAAATGTATTGAAGTCGATCTCGCATCCGATAATGAAAGGAAAATATGGACAATTTGATTTCAAAGAACCACTTGTACCTGCCACCTTGCACATTTTTATGGGAAGATTTCCAACATGTCAGCTAATTAATAATTTTCTACACAAAACCCATGTCATAGAATTTTAAAATTCATTTCCATCACTCCAAAATATTCATACAAAAATAGATGTCTAATTTGGTGTACGAAAATCAATTAGTAAAAGTTACCATTTGTGTTAATCAAATGAAGGGGTGCAATGTTTCATTCCAAAAGGACACGGTGTTTCAAAGTGGCACCCCTTGGATGAATATATAAGAAAATTAATACAAAGGGAATAAGTGTGCCTTGGTGTATATAAATATATATATTAATGGATTGAATGAAAGTTCATTCTATCAGGTTGGTGTCTATTTACAAGTTGAGTCTTGTCATGAGGATTGGATTTCTCACATCTTAGTTGGAATTGAGATCAACAAGATGGGTCTTATTATGAGGGTTGTATTCCTCATTTATTAGTTGGATATGAGAACTACGAGATAGGTCTTATATCATACAGTTGGATCTCTCATATTAAGTTGATGTTGAAGATACTAAAGGATTGATTTTATTTGTATTCATTCAAGTTAAATAAATGAAAGAATGATATTTTATCTACTTCATACAATTTGTGTTATAAATGTTTATGAATAATTAATTGAATTGCATATATCGTATTCAGTTAATTTAGTTAATCTATGAAAGTGTGAAAAGTAGCCAAAAGTTCTAGACACTGATTCAACCCCCCTCTCAATGTCGATGTGTGTTCCAACACCATATATAATTGGGAAGCCAAATCGTGAGGCTAGGAGAAGGGTCGAGCGTATTACCTACTCGTCGATGATGTTTGGAGAAAGAAGTGAATAGTTGGGAAGCAGTTGAGAAAAAAACAACAACTATAGAAGAGACTGAGGCATCATTTCCAGGTTTTAGGATTGTATTGTGTGTTTATTTCATTTTGTAGTTGCTATAGTAGCCCTTAGTCATTGTATTTCTTGGTATTTCCATCAATAATAAATATGCCAAAAAAAAATTCTTCTATTCCATGAATCCACTACATGTATGTTATATGTTTGACAAGATGACTTTAGCTAAACTACATGCAAATTGTTTATAAAAAGAGCTCAATCGGTATAATTATTGGCAATACAAACATTCAACAAAAAGGGAAACAAGCAACACCAACCTTAATACCCTAGCCCAAAATTATTGAGGATATTTCAAATGATGATGGCATACATCTCAGATGCCTTGAAAAAATGGATGCTAACATAATCCTCAAAAAATTGCATGATGGATCCGCTGGAGGACACTTTGCACGTGAAACTATAGCCCATAATATCTTCAAGGCTAGATATTATTGGCCAAAAATATTCAAGGATTGGCCTGCTTATTCCTAGAAACACACAATATGTCAAAAGTGCACTAGCCATGAGAAGAAATATGTTGTCCCTTATAACATGTAGTTGTGGAAGAACCATTTTACAATGGGGACTAGACATCACTGGAGAAATCAACCAATGTTCCTCTAAACAACACTGGTATATCATAATCGCAACCAATTAATTCACAAGATGGATCGAGGTTTTATCTTTGACAGAGGTGAATGAAGAATATATGATCCACTTTCTAGAGCTACATTTAATCACCTGGTTCAGTCTACCAACTTCCCTCATTTTTTACAATGCTTCATATTTTTCATCCCTGAAATTAATTGGTTTTTATTTGGATAAAGGAATATGATATGAAACTAATTATTACCCTCATAGGAATGGTTTAGTTGAATCCACCAACAACAAACTAATATGCATCCTCAAAAGACTCGTATTTGATCATCACATAAACTAGCACAATGTTTTACCCAATTCTCTTTGGGATGATAAGGTGACCCCAAAATATTCTCTAGGAACATCCTCATATTTCCTAGTTTATGAGAGAGAATACATCCTTACTCCCAATGTTTTTTTACCTTCTCTCCAATTATTCCAAGCCTCCCGTGGGGAGAATTATTCAATCATCCAAAGGAGGATTGACACCTTGCTTCAATTGAAATAATAAAGCGAGAAGGAAAAGGAAAAATGTGTTGTCCATCAACTGGATGTTAAGAGATGGTTCGATAAAAGGTCAGCTAGAAATAAATATTTCCAGATTGGTGATCTTGTGCTGAAATGGGACAAGTGGCATGAGGATAAAGGGAAAAACTCTAAGTTTCAACAATTATGGTTTGGTCCTTATGTAATCAAGTAAAAGCATGGCCTCAAAACATATACACTGAAAAATCTCAAAGGAGACGTAGAATGCCTTCCTATCGATGGCCAAATCCTGAAACGATATTTCATCTAGTTGTTGTCAAGTGGTTGGTTTGTACGTAGTTTTTCTCACTTGTTTTATTTTTATTTTTTATTCTTTTATTTGTTTATTTTTTCTCTTTTTTATCTTTTCATGAATTAATTTTTGGTTGGATTTTCATATGTATGAACATTCATATCTATAAAATTAAATCTAATTTCATAAAAAACACCCAAAAAATGTTGTTGAGATTTCTAATAACAAACTATAAGTCCAACATGGATGCATATACACGATACATGTATGTCTAAATTTATATCATTTGTATGTATGTATGTATGTATGTATAACTACAAGTGTGCACCCCATGTTCCCTACTATTTAAAGTACATAAATTTATAATTCATTCATAGACCACTTGAGCGTCCTGAATACACATTTACACAAATATTTGTTGATTATTTGGGTTGGTTGTCATTGATGTCAACCCTTGAAGAAAGGCTGCTAGCAAATTCCAATAGCAAAAAGGTTTGGGTAATGGACCCAAGTTTGTTTGATGAATAATTGTATGAGTTTTGAGATATTTTCAGGTAAGACTATTCCATATGGATAGTACATGTCATGCCATTTCCGGTGGTATGTGGAACGCCACATAACTTGTCATAGTTAGAGAGTTATGGCCATGTGAAGTTGGAGAAAGGTTTGGGTAATGGACCCAATTTTGTTTGATGGATAATGATATGAGTTTTGATATATTTTCAAGTAAGCATATTTTAGATGGATATTACATTTCATGCCATTTCCGGTGGTATGTGGAACATCACATAACTCTTAATGGTTAGTGAGTTATGACCATGTGAAGTTAGAAAACCCTCATGAGTCATCTAGAAGCCCCAAAAGGTCAAAGTAGTCAAAGTTGTTTAAGATATTTTAGAAGGTAAATAATAAAGTGAAGTGATGAGTGTACTATAAGTCAAAGTGAATACAAAAGAAATTATTTAAAAAATAAAGTTAATGGAGAAATTACTAAGTGAACAAGTGGTTAGAAGTGGGTTAGCCCTAAAGTAAGGAAAGTGGTTTAAGATGGTTAGAAGGTAACCCCTTGAGAAAGCTACATGAAAGTATAAATAAGAGGCAGGGCTCTCTCATTTTAAAACATACTTGAGAATATTGAATATATACAAGTGACTGAGATAACCAAAGGATATCGAAGCTGAATTTCAGAGGGAAGGTGAAGTAAAGAAGGCCGAAATTCAAGGGAGGATAAATTATTTTGATGATGCTTTCTAAGGTATGTTATTTACAGGTCATATCACCATTTTCGCAATAACTTTGTTTCTAGAATGATTCATACCGTGAAATTGGGAGGCCATTGAGGAAACATATCCAAGTATTTGTGATACAAATTTCATCTTGTGGGTCGTTGTATTGTTGGAGTTACACGCCGTTGAAAATAGGGTTCGTGGCTAGTCCTGAAACTAGTCTAAAATATCTGTTTCAGGTAAAAACATCATAACTTATTCATAACAAATTCAAATTCAATAAGACCAAATGTATTGGTTAGATTACAGTCTTTAGTATTTTTTGTACAATTTTTATATCCATACAATAAATATTTTTTGGGGGGCATGCTCTACAAATTCTATCTCTAGAGTAAGCCAGAATTCAACAAGGTATAACATTTTTTCTATAACTCCTTTTTTGAGAGGTTCCAAGTAGTGAAATATGGAGGAATTGCATAAAATACAGTAAAGAACATTGTGTACCATTTTCATATCTTTATTCATTACAAGTACACAATTATGATTGTTGCGAGTTAGGGTTGTTGACTAATCCAAAATTAGTCATGTGAGACTAAAGTAAAGTTTGATAAAATGCTAGTCTCTTAAAGTTAAGGAAGGTTTTCAAGTATGTGATCATATACACTAGGTCTGCTACAGAGTTACAAATCATATTTGGATGATGAAATTGATGAGGGATTTTGGTTGAGGTATGTTATAGATAGAGGTTGTATAACAGTGAGGTTGTGGCACATGGTTTGATGTAATGGTTTATGGTATTTGGTTATGGATAGTGTGATGTATTGCTAGAGAGCATTTGATGGTTATATTGGTATATATATTTGGTATATGATTGAGGTACATGTTTGGTACATGGTTGAGACAAGTAGTTAATGAGTTGGCACATACATGAGGTGTATAGTTGATGATGTTGGTACATCTTGATGAGTCATATTTTATGTGTATTTGATGCATGATCGGTACATATTTGGTGCATGGATGATGCACTTGTTGATGGTATAGGTTGAGGTACAGGTTGGTGCATGGTTGATGCACTTGCTTATGATACAGATTGATTACATGTTGAGGTACAGGTTGGTGCATGGTTGATGCATGTGTTTATGGTACAGGTTTATTACAGGTTGGCATATAGGTTGATGCATGGTTCAGGTTATTGGTAAAAGTTGTTTAGTGCAGTTTGATTGGTACAAGGTTACAATAGTATATCTCATAGTGATAGTGTGACAGTGGTTCCATCATTCTACTTATACATTAGGGCGATTAGACGGGGCAAGGACACGTGGTTGTATCCACATTCCATTTGTAGCTGAAGAACATAGGGGGTTGTAGCATCCTTTTGGTTGCAACCAAAGAATTGGGGAGCTAGAGCTTCCTTCATGTTGTAGCCTGAGAAACTAGGGGGTTGGAGCCTCCTTCTAGTTGCAGTTGGAAAACAAAGGAATTTGGTGCTTCCAATTAATGTAATTATTAAATACATATAAGAAAAATCATTACGTGGTTTTCTCTCGCTTTGGGTTTCCACGTAAAAATGTTGGTGTACTGTGTATGTGTATGATTGCTCATTTGTTCATTGTTTATTTACTCTACAATTATTGGATGATAATGCTACATTGATATAACACTTGCATTATATGGTTAAAAATGATTAAATTTCTCTATTACTGATTCACCCCTCCTCTCAATAATCCAACGATTAGTATAAGAGTTGGTTCCTTCAGGAAACAGTTTAACCATTGGAAGGAGATCATGGATTATTCTGAGAATGGAGTATCGTTGTTCAATGTTCATAATGGTTTAAAGTATGATATGTGGAGTAGAAGGACGAAAGTATTTTTACAGGCACATGGGAATTATATTTGGCTATCAGTCATTACAGGATATGATAGTTCAAAAAGGGCAAAGATTGCAACCAAGAAGGAATTGAAGAAGAATAACAAAATAGCAATGGATTTCATCTGGGAAGGATCACCTAATCCGGTAAGAGAAAAGGTTGGTAAATGTTCATCAACCAAATAAATTTGGGATAAGTTACATGACATATATTCTTCACCCATCACAGATTCAGAAAAATTCCAAAGAAGATGTAGATACAGATCAAGAAGAATTATGTTCACCATATCAAACAGATTCAGAAGATGAAGAGTACATAATCATCAAAGGTATGTTTTTTTTGTTTAATTGTGAAAAAACATTGACATCTTGAAATAGAATGCCATGAAGGAAATGAGACAAAAAAACTAATTGAAAAGGAAGACAATTATGAAGTAGAATTGATTAGTGTTTTAGATGAACTAAGAGAAGAAAACAAGTCACTCAAGAAAGAATTGATGAAATAAAAGGAAAGTGTTCACATTTTTGAAGAATACCAATAGGTCATTGAGAACTTAAGAACTCAGCTAGAAGAATCCAGAAAGATCGAAGAAAATCTTGAATATCAAAAGCAGTATTTGGAAGCCAACATAGCATCACAGAAGGAAGAAGAATAAATGAGAGAGAATATATTGACATGTCATCTTAAGGAAATAACTAACGATCTAAACCAACTTGAGGAAGAGTTTGGTCAAGAAGAGAAAGGACTTGAAGAAGAAATAACCACATTAAAAATTCATCTTGAAGAAGTGAAAAGAACAGAAGAAGTCATGAAGTCTCAAATAATGAAGAACGAAGAAGAGGTTGAGAAACTTGAAGAAGAAGTTGTCACATTGACAAGTAAAATCGTCAAGCTCAACAAGAATGTTGAAGAGACAGAAAAATCCACATCAGTTATAGAGAATGAAGAGAAGCACTCTAGGTTGCTAGAAAAGAAGAATGAAGTAGAAAGAGTTATGCACAAGTAATCAAAGGAAGGAATCATGGTCAACCGGAATCTAAGAAAACTATTGAAGATACATCTTCAGGAAGACAATCCATGTTCAAGACACAAATAAGATTCAATCATGATCATGATCAGTCAAGGTAGAAATTCAGAAGGACTACACCACAAAGAAGATCATTCACTCCCAGGTATGCAAATTTCTTTTATGGTCATTGTTTTTATTGTACTAATTTTGGACATAAGGTTGCAGATTGCAGGGATTATAACAGAAATGTTCAAGCAATAAATTCCTATGTGGCCCCACGTAACATTGAATGTTACAAATGCCATAAATATGGACACATAGCTATTGATTGTAGAAGCATGATCGATACTTCCATGAAAGAGAACATTGATATCAGATATAAGAAAGTATGGATAAGAAAACACAAATAACAGGTGAATGAATACCATGTCCCGGAGATCACAAGATTGACAATAAAACGAGATGAACAAAATTCTACAGAGAAAGACATTGGATACAAAAAGGTTTGGAAAATAACTGAAAGAAAAGAAGGGAAGGTAAATAAGGAACATGTTCAAGAGATTTTACTTTTAGGAATTGTAGTGAAAGATGAATCCACAGACAGAAATAAAGAAGATAGAGATCAGAGAGATGAATAATATGCCAATAAAGATGATGATGAATACACATCAAAGAAGGAATTGTTCTGAGCCATCTGGCTTAGATACTCCCAAGTAATATGAATATTAGACAGGGGGAGTCTATGAGATAGTTGTGACAGACCAAAGAACCATCCTTCGAGAAGCTTGTAGAGTTTGAGTAGACAGATCCAAAGTAGTCAGTTAACAGAAGTACAACTTGATAAATTAATCATTTGAATTAGTGAAGACCTCATGATAGTATAGTGATAAATGGCTCAGCATTATGGACAGTTGTGCAGTTGAGTCTTGGAAAGTATGCAAAGAGATGGATTCGTAAGAACACTTAGCAGGTTTGTACATATATATGACAGTGGACGAGAGCATTGATTCATAGATTGGTTCAGAGACAAAGGAACATTATCATAATGGATGATAATTACATAGGAAATGGCTTGAACAATTCTAATGGTTTCCAAATTGACAAATATTTTTTGGACACATGCAGTGCATACATTGTTTCACATTCAAAATAGAGTAATGTTCAGAAACAATAATGACAAAACTCCCTATGAACTATGGAAAGGAAGCACAAAAAACAACCTCTACATCAAGGTATCTCAAGGTAGTATTTAATTAATTGAAATTTATGTTGATGATATTGTTTTTGGAAGTACTAATGACAGGTTAAGCCACAAATTTGCAAAGGATATGCAGAATGAATTTGAAATTTCATTACTTGGAGAACTATCCATCTTTTTGGGTCTTCAGATACGTCAAAGAAACCAAGGAATTTTTATTTCTCAAACTAAATATATCAGAGAAATGATAAAGAAGTTCAGAATGGAAGATTGCAAACTAGTTACCACTCCTATGCAAACTAGTTGCAAGTTGAGCAAAGATGATTATTCAAAGTCTATAGACCAGAGGAAATACAAGTTAATGATTGGTAGCTTACTATATGTGACAACATTCATAATAGATTTAATGTAGGCAGTTGTTCAGGTGGCACGATTTCAAGCAGCACCAAAGGAATCACATGTATTAGTAGTGAAGACGATTTTAAGATATCTCAAAGGAACAAAAAAATTTGAATTATGGTATCCAAAAGGAAAGGATCTATCACTTATTTCCTACACAGATGCAGATTGGGCAGGTTTCATTGATGACCAACGAAGCACTAGTGGAGAAGCATTCTACTTGGGTGAGTGTTTAGTATCATGGTTAAGCAAGAAACAATCATCAGTATCCTTATCTACAGCCAAGGTAGAGTATATTGCAACAACAACATGTTGTACACATGTTCTATGGATTAAACAAAATCCGATAGATATACAGGTTGAGTATGATGATCCCATTCTAATCTATTGTGATAATACAAGCATCATTAGTATCTCAAAGAGATTGGTGATGCACTCCAAGCCTAAACACATTCCAATAAAGTATCACTTTCTATGGGAAAAGGTTGTAGAGAAGAACATCAGAGTTCAATATGTGGGTGTAATGATCCCAAGCCATTATGCAAGGATCATCACTGTTTTGGTGTCTTTTTAAAACTTTTTTTGAGTGAGGTATTTCGTCAAACACTTTGTTGATCTACCTTTTATATGTGTTTATATGTGTGTATGCAACAAATAATAGAAAGAGATAACCATGGAACATACCTCAACCATATGTAGTAAGATAGAAAAGCCAAAACATCTCAATTCTTCTTTATTCATAAAATAGAGAAACCTGCTACAATGAAGATGCCGATCTGGAATGCTCAACAGATGGCCAAGAAGATAGACGATAGACAAGAGCTACAAAAAAATTCTCCCGCTAATACAAAATATGCCTCCAAAGGTTGAATGAGAAATGAAGATCAATACAAGCAGATCTGAATGCCAAACTCTCTAGCTGAAGAATGCCACGCTCCAATAGAAGGATGAAACCCTCACTAACTCGGCCCTACTGTCAAAAGTGTCCAGTCTCCCTAATAAATATTCCAACTGATAGATCGGGTGATAGTAAGAACAACCCAGATGACCGAATCTCCAAGATCCCTCTCAATCTCTGTAGATCTGAAATCCCCCACTGAATGGTGTGCCCCACTGGATGAATGAAACCCTAGATAATTCGGCCCTGCTGCCAAAAGTGTCCAATCACCCTAATAAATATGCCAAATGATAGATCGGGTGATGGTAA
>ML780261.1:389183-415201 GCA_009831015.1 Picea engelmannii | reverse complement strand
TGTGAAAAGTTCAGGCTCAGCTTTTTAATTTTAGTCTAACCTTATTATAAGATCTGAAAAAGATGTGCCTTTAAATGTGAAAAGTTTCGGCTCAGCTTTTTAATTCTAGTCTAACCTTATTATATGATCTGAAAATATGATGTGCCTTTAAAAAGATGTGCCTTTAAATGTGATGATCTGAAAAAGATGTGCCTTTAAAAAGATGTGCCTTTAAATGTGAAAAGTTCCGGCTCAGCTTTTTAATTCAGTCTAACCTTACTATATGATCTGAAAATATGAAAAAGATGTGCCTTTAAATTTAAATGTGATGATCTGAAAAAGATGTGCCTTTAAATGTGAAAAGTTCCGGCTCAGCTTTTTTAATTCTAGTCTAACCTTATTATATGATCTGAAAATATGAAAAAGATGTGCCTTTAAATGTGAAAAGTTCCAGCTCAGCTTTTTAATTTTAGTCTAACCTTATTATATGATCTGAAAATATGATGTGCCTTTTTGCTTTCTAATTCTAGTCTTCCCTTATTATATGATCTGAAAATATGATAGGCTCAGCTTTTTAATTCTAGTCCTCTCTTCCCTTATTATATGATCTGAAAATCTGAAAATATTCCCTTATTATATGATCTGAAAATATTCCCTTATTATATGATCTGAAAATATGATCAGGCTCAGCTTTTTAATTCTAGTCCTCTCTTATTATATGAATTATATGATCTGAAAATATGATGTACTTTTAAATGTGAAAATGAAAATATGATGTACTTTTAAATGTGAAAAGTTTGGGCTCAGCTTTCTAATTCTAGTCTTCCCAAATATAATCCAAATATATGAATTATATGATCTGAAAATATGATATATAAAAATATGATATATGAATTATATGATCTAAAAATATGATTACTTTTAAATGTGAAAATAAAAATACGATGTACTTTTAAATGTGAAAAGTTTGGGCTCAGCTTTCTAATTAGTCTTCCCAAATATATGAATTATATGATCTGAAAATATGATGTAATTTTAAATGTGAAAAGTTTGGGCTCAGCTTTCTAATTCTAGTCTTCCCTTATTATATGAATTCTAATCTTCCCTTATTATATGATCTGAAAATATGATGTGCCCTTTAAATTGTATGAATTTTAATCTTCCCTTATCATATGATCTGAAAATATGATGTGCCCTTTAAATGTGAAAAGCTATGATCTGAAAATATGATGTACCCTTTAAATGTGAAAAGCTAGCTTTTAAATATATGATGTGCCCTTTAAATATATGAATTTTAATCTTCCCTTATCATATGATAAGGGAATATGATGTGCCCTTTAAATGTGAAAAGCTAGCTTTTAAATATATGATGTGCCCTTTAAATGTGAAAAGCTTTTCAATGTGAAAAGTTCGGGCTCAGCTTTCTAATTCTAGTCTTCCCTTATTATATGAATTCTAATATTCCCTTATTATATGATGTGAAAATATGATGTGTCCTTTAAATGTGAAAAGTTCCGGCTCAGCTTTCTAAGCTTTCTTTCTAATTCTAGTCTAGAAATAACATAGAGATAACATATTTAAATCATTTAAATTATTCAATCAATTTACAATAAATTTTGAATCACCAAGTAACTAAATTATTAAATCAATTTACAATAAATTTTGAAATCAATCTACAATAAATTTTAATTTTGAATCACCAAGTAACTAAATTATTAAATCAATCTACAATAAATTTTGAAATCAATCTACAATAAATTTTGAATCACCAAGCAAGTGTAATTGTATGATCTGAAATATGATGTGTCTTTAAATGTGAAAAGTTTTGGCTCAACTTTCTAATCTAGTATGTCTTCCGGGTTGGACAGATTCCTGTTACCAAAAGGAGGATATAATAAGGGATTCGCTGCTTTAGACTTTGCTATAGTACGAGACCTAAGCACTAGTCTTTTTCTTTATCAAGTCGGGGATTACGACCACTACTTGGACTAGTTCCTTGCCCTGGACGGGAAAGGAGGCAAGGCCTTCTTTTCATTAATAAGTAAATTGTCAGTGCGGGATCCTTAAGGTAGCAGATGTGAACCTGTTCATCTCATTGAATTAGCAGCGCATGCGAGGCAAACAATCACTACTCCCATAAGGAGGCGAAAAGACAGTTGCAGGTGCAAGCAACACCAATCACAAGTACCTACACCAACAGCAGCTGTTTCTGCGTTTTGTAAGAGATATCCATACACTTATCGGGGCCTCACCTCTCCCCTACTCGGGTAAGGGCCCAACTAAATTATTAAATCAATCTACAATGAATCACCAATTAAAATCAATCTACAATGAATCACCAATTAAATATGTAGAAAAATAAAGAATATATTACAAGGATAACACTTCACTCCTTGTATTTGTTCCCATCTTACAGTTCATCATGATTTTAATTGTTCCCATCTTACAGTTCATCATGATTTTAAAAGTACCCTTAGCTGGGCATTTTGGGCATTTTAAGACAGCTCCAGCCCCACACTTTCACAAGGATAACACTTCACTCCTTGTATTTGTCCCCTTCCCACAGTTCATCATGATTTTTTTTCGCTTGGCATTTTAAGACAGCTCCAGCCCTCCTTCCATGACTTGAGAAGCTCCATAAAAAAACCAACAACTAGATCCCAATCCAACAAAGGAGGCCTATCTATCCTATCATTCTTGATGCTTAATGAGAACAATTTTTCATGCTTAATAAGAACAATTTTTCATCCAGAACTTCAAGAATTCTATCTATCCTATCATTCTTGATGCTTAATGAGAACAATTTTTCATCCAGAACTTCAAGAATTCTATGAAAACAATTTTTTACCCAAAACAATTTTTTACCCAGATCTTGAAGAATTCTATAACAAACTTTTTCTTTGTTAATTGGTCTTCTTTCAAAAATAACTAAATTCCTCTCTTTCCACACTTCCCAGCATAAAAAACGAGGTATCTCTTTCCAGTTTTCCTTCTTCTTTATCCAGTTTTCATAGAAAACTCCCAACTTCTCTCCTTCCCAACTACTTTCTCAATTCTTAACTTCATCAGAATATTAATCCATATATTCTTTGTAAACCTACAATTCACAAAAAGATGATTTGAATTATCCTCGTTTATCTTACACATGTGAACCTACAATCCACAAAATCGTTTATCTTACACATGTGAACCTACAATCCACAAAAGATGATTTGAATTATTCTCGCTTATCTCACACAAGACACACCTGCTAGGACCCTCAAAATCTCTTTTAGATAAGTTTTCCCTAGTAAATATTTTGTTTTCAAGTAAAAGCCACATAAAAAGTTTAATTATAAGGGGACTCTCAAAACCTCTTTTAGATAAATTTTCCTTAAATATTTTATTTTCAAGTAAAAGCTACACAAAAAGTTTAATTTTAAGGAGTAGCACCCAATCCCATAACTCACAGTACCAAAAGGCTGAAGCTTCTCCATTTAAGTTTTTCATCTGAATATCATAAGCTTGTTTTGCACTCCATCCCTAAATCCTTTGCCTTTTTCCATCTATTAAACATAGTATGCTCCCCCTCCTGGAACCTTGCGTGAGCCAGAAATTTAATACCTTTAATATTCAAGTCTAATACGATTCTACACAGTTTATAATAAGTTTGAGTTCCTATTTGTGGATCAACTCCAATCATGTCTTTACCATTACCAGGCTTCCAAGCCAACCAAGAATCGAAGAATAAAGTGTAAATTTTCAAATCAAATAACAAAGTAAAAGAAAGAAAATAATTTAGAAGTGTAAAATTTCATTACAATTCCAATTCGGTCTTTACCATTACCAAGCTTCCAAGCCAACCAAGAATCGAAAAATAAAGTGTAAAATTTCAAATCCAAGAACAAGAAAAAAAAATAATGAGAAGTGTAAAATTTCATTACATGTCTAGTAAAGTGTGAATAAAGTGAAACTTTTTTAAAATTTTAAATTTAATGAAAAGTGAAAAATTTACACTTTTTGAGAAATTCATTTTCAGTGAAAGGTTTTCACTTTAATGAAAAGAACTTACATTTCGAGAAATTCATTTTCAGTGAAAGGTTTTCACTTTAATGAAAAGAACTTACATTTAGAGAAATTCATTTTCCACGTTTACACTTCTATAGTTTCAATTCATTTTACAAGGTAGAAAGAGATCATTTTATAAGGTAAAGAGAGGGTAAGAGAGGGACTTGTATAGTTTCAATTTACTTATAATTTCAATTGTATAATCATTTTCCATTTTTACACTTGTATAGTTTCAATTCATTTTACAAGGTAAAGAGAGACTTGTATAGTTTCAATTTATACTTGCATATTCATTTTCCACGTTTACACTTGTATAGTTTCAAGGTAGAGAGAGAGGGTAAGAGAAGGACTTGTATAGTTTAAATTTACAAGGTAAAGAGAGAGGGGTAACATTCATTTTAAAAGGTAAAGAGATAATTCATTTTACAAGGTAAAGAGAGATGGGTATATAATTCATTTTACAACGTAAAGAGAGAGGGGTAATATTTTACAAGGTAAAGAGAGAGAGGGGGGTAAGAGAGGTAAAGAGAGAGGGGTATATAATTCATTTTACAAGGTAAAGAAAGAGGGGTAACATTCATTTTACAAGGTAAAGAGAGAGGGGTAACATTTTACAAGGTAAAGAGAAAGAGGGGGTAAGAGAGGGGTGCTATATAACTCATTTTACAAGGCAAAGAGAGAGGGGTAAGAGAGATTACAAGGTAAAGAGAGAGGGGTAAGAGAGGGAAAGGGATAATTCATTTTACAAGGTAAAGAGAGAGGGGTAAGAAGGGGAATTGTAATTCATTTTGCAAGGTAAAGAGAGAGAGGGTAAGAAGGGTAATTGTATAGTTTCAATTAATTTTACAAGGTAAAGAAAGGGTAAGAGAGGGGGTTCTATATAATTAATTTTACAAGGTAAAGAGAGAGGGCATTTTACAAGGTAAAGAGAGAGGGGTAAAGAGGGGAACGGATAATTTATTTTACAAGGTAAAGAGAGAGGGGTAAAGAGGGGAAAGGGAGAGATATATAATTCATTTTACAAGCTAAAGAACAAAATTCATTTTACAAGCTAAAGAACAAAATTCATTTTACAATGTAAGAGAGAGAGGGGTAAGAAAGAGGGGGGTAAAGAGGGGAAGGGAGAGATATATAATTCATTTTACAAGGTAAAGAGAAAGTGGTAAAGAGAGGAAGGGAGAGGTAGGGAAAGAGAGGGGAAGGGAGAGATATGGAAAGGGGAAAGGGAATTTATAAGGTAAAGAGAGAGGGGTAATAGAGGGAAAGCAAGGTAAAGAGAGAGGGGTAATAGAGGGGAAGGGGGAGATAGGGAAAGAGAGGAGAAGGGAGAGATATGGAAAGAGGAAAGGAAATAAAGAGAGAGAGGTAATAGAGGGGAAGGGAGAGATATGGAAAGAGAANAAAGGGTAGAGAGAGGAAGAGAGAGGGAGGAGACGATGGGGGAGAGAGAGGGGAAGAGGGAGACAAGTAGAGAGGTAACAAAGAGAGGGAAATGGGTAGATAGATAGAGAGAGAGAGGGGAGGGAGAGAGAATTAGAGGGTGGGAGAGTGCGGAAGGTGGAGACAAGAAGGGTAGAGAGAGGGAGGATACAATGGGGGAGAGAGAGGGGAAGAGGGAGACAAGTAGAGAGGCGGAATTAGAGAGTCCGAGAGTGAGGAAGGTGGAGAAAAAAAGGGTAGAGAGAGGAAGAGAGAGGGAGGAGACGATGGGGGAGAGAGAGGGGAAGAGGGAGACAAGTAGAGAGGTAACAAAGAGAGGGAAATGGGTAGATAGATAGAGAGAGAGAGAGGGAGTGAAGGAGAGGGGGGAAGGGAGAGAGGGATAAAGAGAGATGTTTTGTGTTAATTGGAATGTGTGTTTTCGTGTTCCTAATAAGGCATGTGTTTTTTAGGAACATGTGTACATTCTTAAAGACTGTGTCCATTTTTAAAGAACGTGTGTGTTCTTTTTATTTCAATTTTTTTAAGAACACACATGTGTTCATGAACATGAGTTTCTCAGGAACACACTCATGTTCATAAATAATCTAAGTTGGCAAGTGTATGTGGAAATTCACTGAGTACCAAGGTTGTAGGATTAAGAACATGCATGTGTTCCTACATGTGTGCATTCCTTAGCACCCCATTGCCACTTTTTTTTTTCCATTAACTTGGTGTGAGCACCCATATATTAAATTTTATAATTTATATTTTCACTTATATTAACCAAATAATTAATTGCAAAGCAACTTTTAATTTAATCTAAGTAATTCATTAAATTTTATATTTTCACTTAAATTAACCAGAGAATTAATTCCAAAACAACTTTTAATCTAATCTTTGTCTTAGATTAAATATTATTTTAAATTAAAAAATCAAATTTGAAGATTTATCAATGTATTACAATCATTATAACATAGTTATTTCTGTGTTTTTAGTTATTATTACAATCATCATTATTATGACCAATTATTACAATCAATATGACACTTAATTTTGGAAATGGTTATATATAACATTTATACATTTGAGTTATAAATCTTTCAACATATTTCAAGCACTAAGTTATTTAAAAATATCAATTAGATTATCAAATCTTTCTCTAGATCCACTAAAGCCTTTCACTTTGCTCCTTTTATCTAGTCATTTAGATATTGCTATTTATCTAAGTAGAAAACAAAGCATTATGAAAAAAAATTCTTAGATAATCCTCAATGAAAATATTTAGCTCCTAAAAACTTAAAAATATTTAACCCCTAAAAAGCATTAATTTGAAAAACCATCATTTATGCAAGTAGAAATTTAACCCCTAAAAAAAATTAATTTGAATAAACATCATTTATCTAGGTAGAAAAGAAAGCATTATGAAAAAATTTGCTTAGTTCACCTTCAATAAAAAATATTATTTAATCTTTAAAAACATTAATTTGAAAAAATATCAAAATATTATTTAATCTTTAAAAACACTAATTTGAAAAAACATCAAATTGAAACATTATGAAAAAAATTGCTTAGTTAACCTTTAATGAAAAATATTTAGCTTCTAAAAATTGAAAAATATTTAATCTTTAAAAACACTAATTTGAAAAAACATCAAATTGAAAATCCAAAACATTATGAAAAAAATTGTTTTTCATCAATTTAAAAAAGCATCAAATTGAAATCCTAAAAACATCAAATTGAAAACCCAAGCCAAAGAAAGGACTATTTAAACATGTACTCAAATGAAATAACAATATATTTTTTTTTGTCTCATATCATTAAACATATTGATTTAAAATTCTAATTAGAAAATTAATATTAATTTTTATTAATAAAAAAATTAATTTTAACATTAAATTCTGAAATTTGGACTTTTCATTCATGTCTCAATTTTTTTCCAAAAAGAAAAATTCTCCATTATATTAGTATAATATAACTATTCAAAACTAGAATATCGCATTATAATTTCAACCATGCCCAAAGACTGTGATAGACATAAACAAAACTATCTCCAAATATCCCTTAAATACAGTAAGATCTAAAAAACATAATCTTGACTTGGAGAAGAAAACAAAACTTGGAACCTGTAGATTCTTGAAACTTTTACTAACAATCCACATTATGAGAGGGAGATGTATTCTCTTTAGCCCTCAATGCCATTTTCCCAGTTGTAATATGTGATCCTTCCTTCCGGTTCCATGTAGGATTTCTTTGATAGAATGTGTGCCTCTATGTTGTGTGTCCTGTATATATGCTGAAAACTTATATCTTGGAACAGTTTTAAAAGACCTTGCACTTTTGACTTCCAACCCTTGATGGCGCATACCTGTAGTTTTCCCTTTTTGTTGAGCCAGTCAATCACCACCTTTGAGTCTCCTAGGATTTGCAATTTGGTATGTGAAAGATGATGTGCTACCATCAAGGTTGCCCAAACTCCCATTAGTTATGTTTTTGTGTTTTTCCCATTTCCACAATTCAATGTCCATCTTATAAACCTAGAACCATGAGATTTAATATATCATCTTGCTCCACATTGGTGTCCATTTGTGTTGGCCACCCCATCAAAACAAGCTACAGAGAAACCTTCACGGTATGTAAATTCACTAAGGTGAGATTTTGGTGAGTTTCGATTTCCCAACTTCATCTGAAGTGTGCTCATAATTCTAATAAGAATTGTTGGTGTCTAAAGATTTCCTAAAAACAACCTTAGTTTAACATTAATTTATCAACCCAAAGATTCGTGTTTTATCTCAAGAATATCAGCAAAGTCTATGTAGGTAGCCTAAAATCGTGTAGCTAAACCAAATCTAAGTTCATCAACAATCAAGTTCCTCAAACGTTCACCAAAGATTCTAAGAACTAATGGAATTGAAATCTGATTACTAAGATGCTATAAAGTGGGAAGGAACTAATCAATCTATTGAATTCTCTTAACTAAAAAGCAGCAATTGAATCTAAGTAAGGACTTGCAAAATTAACTATCAATTATGAATTCAGATTACTGGAAAGGAAATAACGAATTACTCTATCTACAGAAAGAAACAACAATTGTAATCTAGTCGGAAGGGACAGCTAATGTAACTTTTACCGAAAGGAACAACTATTGTAACTTTAACCAAAAGGAACAACTATTATAACTTTAACTGAAAGGAACAACAATCGTAAATCTAAGGAAAATGAACAACGCAGATGAAGATATGAGGAACTGTCAAGAAACAATTTCAGAAATGGGAATCGTAACGACAATCATTAATACTTGAGGGAAATGTTTGTCTTCTATACGCAAACAATCATAAAATCATTAACACACTTATGCATTTATCCTTGTCTATTGTAAAAGAGATCTGAATCACAGAATAGAAATCAAACTTCGAACTAATACAATTACAGAACGAGACAATAGCTCCTTCAGACTGGGCCCTCGGTCTTCAGAAGTACTGCTAATAGAAACTCAGAACACAGAAATGGTAGAAACACTCAAAATTTTCATTGATTCCATAGCTGGTGAAACATTTACAAAAACTCCTTGCGCAGAGTAATTCTGAATCTAAATACTTGAATGCATTTTTCTCCTCCTTTTCTATGGATCTATTACCCTCTTATATATTACAATAATCTTGGTAAATCAAGCTATCCTGAGGATCGAAAGATCCTCAGGATTGGTTTACTATTATAAAGTTACAATATAGAAAATGCATTATTTTCAAAATTGCTTTGCGCCTAAAAAGTCTTCAACCTCCAATAGCTTGCGCATAACCAAGATCTCTTTGGTTATCTTTGACAATTATTTATCCAATTCTGCAACAAAATCAAACCATTCCAATCGTAATTTAGAATCTATTTAATAAAACTTCAATAACAACCCTAAGAGACATATTAATCATGTTCTTTCCTATTTATCCCTAACTATTTGAAGAATCAATCAAAATCATATCATGAACTGTGGGAAGAAGGAAGATATTTATACATTTTTCGTAACCCAACATACCCCCTAGCTTACCTTCTTGCATGTCCTCATGCAAGTTGGAATCTTACATGTAAAACAATTATAATGTAGGGAGGAAAAGTGGGTTCACCGGGTCTCCTAAAGCCATTGTTTCTTTTGATTTCGTCAAAAGCGACGTCCTGTCTCTTTTTATTAATTTGATAATCCCTCTGGTGAGTTTCTGGAGGAAACCATAGGAGAGGGGGGTTATACCTTCATCCCATCCAAATAGGCCCTTCCTCCTGGAGTAGTCTAGAATACCTTTCCACTTTGAAGGTTGTTGCAAAGAAATTCCTAAATCCAAAGGGCTCTCTATTTTTAACCTCATCAGAGGATGCATCCCATCTTAGCTTGGAAGCAGCGAGAGATTCTTCCTTGAGTTCTCTAAAATATGTGATACCTGAATGGATGACCTGTAAATGGATAGGAGCCAATGAGTTCACAACCCCCACCCTTTTCATGAAGGGCTTATGTCGCATGATGGCTGGGAAGGATTTTGGAGGCTCTCCTCTAATCCAAAGATCTAAACCAGTTTCCCTATTTATGAACATTTTGTGAGCCTTACCCCATCTAACCTGGTTCCTAGTAAAGGACAGGAATGCCTGGAACTATATGACCCCTATAAAGGGACCAGGGTTGTCTCCTCTATCTTCTTCCAAAATTAAATTGTGGAAATATAATTCACATGGAAGGTATTGTACCTTCTCTTCCTGATCTATGAAACATGGAATAAATTCTGGTACAGTGGCAAATGAAATGGGTTTACCTGTTTTGATGGCCTTCACTCTCAAAAAAAGATACCATTCCAGCAAGAATAAAACATAATTAGTGGCAGGGGCTCTACAATTGATGGCATAAGAGTAGACATCACAAATGTGTTTGATTTGCTCCAAAGATTTTTCCAATTGGGTTTGCACCTTTTTTATCTTCTCTTGGGCTCTGGTGAGCGCAGCATAGGTCTCACCCTTTGTTGTTGTCATATCCTTCAATTCTTTAACAACCCTTTGATATTCAGTCCTAGTTACCATTCCATGTTGGTGTTGGACCAATGCTTGCTGGGCTTGTGTAAGTTCTTCTTTTAGTCTATCGATGGTGACACTTTGTGCTTGAGATTGAGATGCTTGGTATTATTCCATAGCACTCATCTCTTCCCTAGATTGAGTTAATGCTTGCTTGGTCTGTGCAAGCTCTTCTTCCAGTCTATTCATGATAGTACTATGTTCCTGGGACTGCTCTGTTATAGTCAGTAATTCACCTCTGTTTTGATTCAGGGACTGCAGTAGTTCTTCCTCCAGTATCCTAATAGTAGCATTATTCTCAAAGAGTTGAGCTATTTCCTCTAAAATCAGAGTGTTTGTCTATATCTCAGCATCAACCATCTCTTGTGTTTCTACAGGAATTACATCTTCATCCCGAACTACTACTTCTTCTACCACTAATTCCTCAGAGTTTGTCTGTATCCCTACAAAAGTTGTACTAACTGCTTTCTTAGGAAGAGGGCTTCTTCCTTGCATTCTTCCCCTTTTGTTTTTCTTTCTTATGTGAATCTTGTCTTCTAGTTCTAATTGTTTCCTCAATTCCTTGATAATATCCTTGAGTTTTCCCACCTTCTGCTTTAATACCCAATCCCTCTTAGCCTTTTTCTTCAACAATTTGTTTTCTTTCTTTAATTTCCTAATTTGTTTCTAGCTTTTGACTTATTTCTGTTTATGAGGGATTTCGAGGTCTTCTTCATTCCGGTCAGTAGATGATTGTCCCTCTGTTCCTTCCAAGTGCTCTGGTTGTCCAAGAGGGTCTCTTATTTCAAAAAAAAATTCCTCCTGTGTTGTGTTGTCTGGAAAAGACATTTCAATATCAGGAAAGTCTTCAGCTGGTTTTGAAGAGGAGGCTGGTTCTGGGTCTTTTTCCAGATTATTTTCACCTCTATCAGTTAAGGTTCCTAAGTTTCCCAAAAACTGAGCTATTTCTATCTCGTAGCTCTTCAAAAAGTGTCTTGTCCGGTGCTCTACTGTAGATTGGGTGTCTCCCTAATCATCCTTTTGTGTTGTCTGCTCTGCTTGCTCAATTGCTTGAACATTTTCTTGTAGAGGTTGTTCTATGAAATTATGAAGTTCTTCAGGGTGTTCTGTTGCATCATGAATTGCTTCAGTTGCTTCCTGAGTTTGTCTGCTTCTCTTCCTTGTGCTAGGGGGGATCTAGGAGCAGCCATTGTTCTCTTCTTCCTTTTTGTTAATGCTTATGTCTATGAGGTCTGGGCCTCAGTGATTTGAGCAGGGTCTACTTCAACTTTGGTTTGAGGCAGTGGAATTTCTCTTTGGGTGGTAGTCGCCTACTCCAATTGTGGAGGTCTATTGGCCTCAATTAGATTCTCCCAAGTCAATTGAGTTTGACTCAATTCTTTATCCACTATTAGTTTAACCAATTTTTGGTGGCTGATAACAGTAACATGATCCTTGGACTTTTGTGTTCTTAAGGCAACTTCATGTAGTATGGTATTCAGGAAGAAAGGTAGATTAAGTACTAGCAGTTGCTTCAAGGCTGCCATCAATTTGAGATGGCAAGGTTGAATTACGTCGCATTGTCTATCGCAAGTGAGGTACCGCTAAACTATCCCTGCCAGTTCCTTCCATGGTTCGCTGAGGGTACTAGGATTAAGTCCCTTTCCTTTTTTATCCAATTCTTCCCCAGGTTCTGTGAAAGATTCCACAACTTCCCTCAGCTTCGTGTATTTTCCTGTCCATTGAATGCCTCTGTTAGGGAGGCATGTGACTTCTACTATGATTTCTGGGGTAACTGAGATTTGTATGCCTTGCACCGTAGAGATTTCTCCTTGCAGGTTTTGAAAGAATTCAAGCGTGACATTTGTGTCATATCCTTGCAAGTGGTTGAAGTACTCGGTCCACCCTAGGCGATGTAGGATTTCTCTTGCCTGTTCTGTAACTCGGAGTAATGTCGGATCTCTGCGCACACTTATTCCACCCATATTTTTGTGAAAAAGAAAGAATGATTTTCGTTCCTGTTTACAAATTTGGTTAGACCAGCTTTGGAGAAGCAGATACCAAAAATATAAAATATCAGCGACAACGAATGTATAAAGACATGGGTTTCGTATTTATTAAAATCATTACATCTAGTCGGGAAGTGTGTCGAGCATCCCCCCTCATTAATGTAGAGGTCGTCCTCGACTGTCAGTGTAGGAGGAAAGAATTAGTGCAGGTATTTTCGGGTGAGAGGTAATGATTGCGTTGTCACCGCCAATAGGGACTAATCATATATAATTTTCAAAAAAAACACGTGCCACCAAAAATCATTTAAACGATAGTCTGTTTGATGTGTGGAATTTGTAAATTTATTACACCTATGTTCAAAAAAATGATTTATGGATAAATCAATCAAAAAAAAATTAAATCTGTTCATTTTTTTTTAATATTCCACATAGCATAATATTGTTACTTTTATGGGTGATTGAGTATAACTGATATGATAACCTCATTATTTGAGTAAAGGAGATCTAGAGACACGCAGAAACTTGGTATTTTGATATAATCTTCCATACCACAGGCAGAGTCGTTGCCTTTTAACCCTTAGATGAGCTTGTATCCTTAATACACATGCGAATCATCTTTTTCCAAAAAGACAATTATCCTGGTTTGGTAGCCAGATAGTGATAATGCCACTCACTAGATTATAACTTAAGTGAACAAGCCAACTCGTGATGAGACCTCTTGTCCTTTGATAAAAGAAAATGTCAAAGGCCATTGCCGTGGTGTGGTATCCATAGTGGGAATGTCACTTACGTTAGTATCCTATGATCGTGGTAGGTTGGCTCGTGATGAGACCCCCCGTTCTTTATGAAAAAGGTTTTTATTGTGTATCTTTATTTGTTTGTATCTTTTCTTAGTAAATATTTGAATTGTCTTTTCCGAAGAAGACCAATATCCTGGTTTGGTAGCCAGATGATGATAATGCCACTCACTAGATTGTAACTTAAGTGAACAAGCCAGCTCGTGATGAGACTTCGTGTCCTTTGACAAAAGAAAGTGCCAAAGGCCATTACCCTGGTGTGGTAGCCATAGTGGGAATGTCACTTATGTTAGTATCCTATGATCGTGGTAGGTTGGCTTGTGATGAGACCCTCGTTCTTTATGGGAAAATTTTATTATATATATTGTTGTTGTTATTATTATTATTATTATTTAAGGGAGGCTCCTCTACTCCTTAAGAGTAAGGGATGGTATAAGGAAGTGTAAAGATGCCAAGTAAAAGTGTGTTGAAGACTCCTTATAATATAGAGGTAGAATATCATTTAGGTATATTTGTATATATAAGGGAAAGAAACAACTTATGGTGGTGATCGATTATGAACAAGGTTTAAGATATTTCAGAGAGATTATTCCACGAAAAAAAAAATTTGATAAGGTGTGAGAGACCATCCACAAAATAATGACATATTGTTGTAATGACGATTAGAAACAGTGCTGGTGAAAATTATTTGATGAAAGCCGCACTTACGGAGGAATGGCTAGCATTTGAATAGTAAAGAAGGGAACGATAATCGCTTGAAAAGGAACAACAGTTGTTCCGTTCCAAAAAAGAGCAGCAAGTGCGCGAAAAAGGAACAATAGTTGTTCCGTTCGAAAGGAGCAGTAGGCGCACGAAAAGGAACAACAGTTGTTTCGTTCAAAAAGGAATAGTAGGCGCGCAAAAAGGAACAACAGTTGTGCAAAAAGGAACAACAGTTGTTTCATTCAAAAAGGAACAACAAGCGCGCGAAAAGGAACAACAGTTGCACGAAAAGGAACAACAGTTGTTTCGTTCAAAAAGGAATATCAGTCACACGAAAAGGAACAACAGTTGTTCCATTCAAAAAGGAACAGCAGGCGTGCGGAAAAGGAAAAGAATCATCATGAACGTGTAAAAGACAGAGTCTGTGTGATAAGACAAAACGAGAGTATGGAACAGAAAAGGTGCTAATTGTAGTTATCTGTCCTGATTCTTGTTTCCTAGATGACTTTTTATAAAACAAAGAAAAACTAACCACTCAGTTGGAAAACTATGTACAGTATGTACAGTATAAACAAAATACATCATTTATGGAGTTGGGGTGGCTGGGTTACCTTCCCAGCCAGCCAAAATATACACTGTAGGGTCTTTACTTACTTCTTGATAGAAAGAATCTTTTGAAGGTGGTTGGTGGTAAAATCGCAGTCGGTGTCCATTGACCAGAAAGGGTGATCCAGACCCATCGATGGTGCTCAAAGTATCTGTGCCATTATCATGGACTCCATTAATTTCATACGACCCTAGCCATCGTGTCTGTAATTTCCCAGGAAAGTCCTGAAATCTGGAATCATAGAGGAGTGCCTAGTCACCTATCTTGAATGATTTCTTCCTAATATGCTTGTCATGCCAGGTTTCTCTCTGTCACTGGATAACAGTTGTGCGCTCCACAACAAACAAGCATGCTTCATCCAATTTGTTGAGTTGTTGAAGGCATCATTTATGTGCTTCTGTAAGATTTAGTCCAATTTCCTGGGCCATTCTTAGGGTCTTGATCTCGAATTCGATTGGGAAGATGGGTTCTTTACCATAGACTAGATGGTAAGGAGAGTAGCTAGTGGTTTTACACCAGGTTGCATGATAAGCCCATAAGGAATTTGGGAGCTCACTAGCCCAATTATGTTGGTTTGTTGAGATAGTCTTTGTCAGGATTGCCTCTAGGACCTTATTGGTGCTTTATACTTGCCCGTTTGCCTGTGGGTGGTATGGATAAGTAACTCTATGCTTAATGTGATAGTTTTCCAGGGTGGTGGTGATTCTATGTCTTGTAAATTGTGACCCTCCATCTGTAATTATTTCTCTAGGTATTCCATACTGTACAAACAATTTGAAAATGAATTTGATGACTACTTCTTCTGTTGCATTTGGTAAAGCTTCCGCCTCTACCCATTTGGTCATGTAGTCTGTTGCAACGAGAATATAGGCCTTTTGATTTGACTTTGGATTAAAGGTTCCGACTAAGTCCAATGCCCATCTTTCAAATGGTTCTACGACTACTTGTGTTTTCAAGGGCATTTCATCAGCCTGACCTGGTTTCCCCATCCGCTGACAGCTGTCGCATGTATGAACATATTTCTTGGCATCTCTGAATATTGAGGGCCAATAATAGCCCATATGTAAGATTTTGTGTCCAGTCTTGTAGTCTGCAAAATTCCCCTCACAGGGCTCGTCATGTCCTGCTTTCAGTATGTCATAGATTTCATCCTCTCGTACGCATCGCCAGATCTGGAGATCATCTCCTGTGTGGAAAAGATATCCATTGATCCAAGTGAATCGTGCACTATGTTGGACGATCAATCGTCTTTCCTTTGATGATAAATGTGTCGGTAATCTTCCCACTGCTAGATAATTTGCTATGTCAGCATACCAAGGTGGTTTTGTGTCGACAACAAACAGATGCTCATCTGGGAATTGGTCCTCAATTGTTAATGAGTCGTCTATTTTTGGGATGCGAGACATAAAGTTTGCAAAAATATTTTCTCTCCTGAGTAGATCTTTGATGGTGATATCAAATTCCTGTAATAATAATAACCATCGAGTGACCCGTCCATTAGTAATTGGTTTATTAGCTAGATATCTAATGGTAGAATGATCAGTATATAGGATAACTGGACAGCCTGTTATATAATGACGAAATTTATTGATGGCATGTATAACAACTAAGAACTCTTTCTCTGTTCATATATAATTAAGTTCAGTTGGAGTTAGATTCTTGCTAATGAAATAAATGGCGTAGGGTTTCTTTTCTTCTTCTTGTCTGAGAACACCGCCTATGGCAATGTCTGAGGTGTCGGTGGAAATTTGAAATGGTATTTTCCAATTAGGTCTTCTCAACACTGGCGCTATTGAGATCAGTTTCTTGAGTCCTACAAAAGCCACATCACATTTGTCAGACCATTGAAAATCTACATTACCTGTCAAATCATGTAAGGGCGCAACGGTTTTTGAAAAATTTGGCATATATCTGCGATAGTATCCTGAAGCACCAAGGAAACTACGTACCTCAGTTTGTGTGTGTGGAGTAGGTAGATTAAGGATTACCTCAATTTTTGTTGGGTCTACTCTAATTCCATCTGTAGAAATGTAATGCCCTAATACCACGCCTTCTATCATCATCATGTGACATTTTTCATGACTTAAACATAACCTAGTAGCGATGCACCGTTCCAATACCTTCTCCAGATTATTCAAGATGGCTTGATCGAAGTCATCGTCATACGGGGTGAAATCATCCATGTAGACTTCAAGTCCTTCACTAATCAGATCATTGAATATGCTCAGAATGGCCCTTTGGAATGTAGTTGGAGCATTACAAAGTCCGAAGGGCAATACTTTGTAGGCAAAGGTACCCTAGGGACATGTGAATGTTGTTTCATCCTGATCTTCTGGGGTAGTCTGGATCTAATTGTAGCCGCTGAAACCATCTAACAAAGAGAAGAATTTATTCCCTTCCAAGGTATCCAGGACCTGATCGATGAAAGGTAATGGAAAATGGTATTTTTGAGTAGCTTTGTTTAGTTCCCTGTAATCAACACAAATTCTCCACTTCCCATTTTTCTTTGGGACGATGACTAATGGGGAAACCCATCAACTATCTGAGATAGGGTATATAAAATCTACATCCAACAACTTTTGTAGCTCTTCTTTAACAATATCTCTGAGGTGGGGGTTCAGTCTTCTTTGTGGTTGTTGGATAGGTCGGGCGTCTTTCTCAATATAAATATGGTGTGTGCAGATTTGTGGATCAATACCTTTCATATCAGAGTACTCCCAGGAAAAAGATTGTTGGTATTTAGAGAGGGTTTGGATTAGCTTTTGTTGTTGTTGCTCTTCTAGGTTGGCATTAATGTTCATAGACTTACCTGGTGCAATCTCAATGGATTTGTTGTTGTGAACAATGGTAGTCATAATTTGTCGTTCCATTAAATCTTCCAGCGGGTCTCCCTGTGCTTCACAATCTAGAACAACTTGGAGCATTTGGCATGTTGGGTTACTTACAACAGTTGGGTTGTTAATAAACCCATTGATTACATCATCCTCTAGCTGATTCTTAAGCTTGAGGGCTTCTTCCATTGTGAGTGGGGCACGCAGATCCTTCTCTGGATATCGTGGTGGTGGCAATTGTGAGTGATTTTTGGACTAGGTTTGGATAGAGGATATAAGATGATATTCCTTGTAACCCCTCCTCTATCAATTTTCATTGTAATTGATCGGCAGCCTATGTACGCATTAGCTGTCGCGAGCCATGGTCTACCCAATATCAATGGATGCCCTTCAAGTCCACTTCTTGGGTTGATAATGAGAAAATCTGCAGGATATTCCCAAGAATCGACTGAAATGGCTATATCATGTAGTGTGATGAGTGGTTTGACCACTGATCGATCAGCCAATTGTAACATAATCGGGGTTGGGTTGAAAGAGTCAAGACCCAGGGCATTGCAGGTTTCCATAGTTAGAATATTGATGGTTGCCCCCAAATCAACTAGGGTATTTGGAAAGGAACAACCCTGAATCTGAACTGTTACTATGGGGTTCCCTGGATCTGCATATTTCACTGGTGTTTCTCTACCCAAAATTAGATCAGATAAGGCTCCCACTACATGAACTGTTGATGATGAATTTTTGGATTTTATCATGGGTTTCCTCCCACATAGCTCCTTGATTGTCTTTGCATAGATCGATATGTCTTGGAGGGCTTGCAGGGGTGGAATTTTGATGTATAAATTCTTGAGTTCCCCTACAATGTCGAAGTCGGGATATACAGTGGGTTTCGCTATCATCAGTCTTTCGGGGAATGGAGGGGAGGGAATTGCATCCTTATTAGAGTCTTGTGATTCAACTGTGTTCCTCCCTTGCTTGATTTCTTCTGTTATTACCATAGTCGAGGGTGTTATTGCTGGTTGTTTTTCATTCCCTTGTTCTTGGGGAACATCAGTTTGTTCGAGGGAGATTATGCACCCCGATCTTAACCGAAGTTCATTGCACCCTACTGGATTGATTTCCCCTTCTCCACTTTCCATAATCTAGACGAGTTGAGTTGGTGTGTTATTGGGATTTGGGTGGGGTTGGGTAAGTAATTAAGGGTGCAATTGTGATTGGGGCAATGGGAGTGGAGTTTGTAACGGGGGTTGGGTTTGAGAGGTCATCCCCATAGGTTGGTTATTCATCCCCATGGGGTGCTGTCAGTTCTGGTTCCAATTTGGGTTTTGGGTAGTTGAGTTAGGCCATTGTGGAGGGTAGGTATTATTCGATTTTTTCCAGGATGAGGTGGCGTATTGCGAATTGGGCCAATTGGAACTTGTAGTTGGTTGATTTTTCCAGTTGGGGTTTGTGGCGGGCTGGTTTGGCCAGGTAGGAATTGCAGGTGGGTACTGTTGGGGCTGCCAGTTCTGATTAGTAAATGGCTGACCCTCCCATGTGCTGCCAAAATTTTGTTATTGATTATACTATCCAGGAAAGAAAGAGGAAGGGTCCTGAAATGTATTTTGAGGCCGGGACTGCCACTGACGGTGCTGAGCCATCAGATATAATGGTTTTTTTTCCTCTTCTACTTCTTTGAATACAACTTTCAATCCAGGGAGTGATGGGCATTCATCTGTGTCGTGATCCTTGGCACAAATAGCGCAAACCCGAACTATATCCAAGGGGCATTCCCTTGGACCATGTTTGTTTCTGCACATGTGGAAAAATATAGCCAAGCTCTGCTCTGCTTCTACCTTTTTTTGTTTGGCCCGCAATACATCCAATTGTGTAGTCAAAGTGCTCAAAATATTTGTTTTAAATTTTTCTAGGAGATTACCAACTTCAGCTCGCGTAACACCCCCATTGGTGATATTTTTGTTTCTTGTGAGGGACGTCCACATTCTTGAACCGGTCTATGTACTTCTTCATGAGCACCTGATACACAATAGAACAATGTCTTCATAAGTTTCCTGATAAATGCCACCTTTCCCCATTAAATTCAATGTTTCTACCCATTTATCTTTCATGCCTTTGATCAGAGTTGCTTTGAGTACTTTACCTGGTAATGTACCATAGGGTGATCTTTGCAAATTATACTGAAATATTTCGACATATTCTTCTAATGATTCATTTTCTTTTGCAGTCATTTGAAAGATTTCATCTTTTAGGTCTCTGGTTCTACAATAATCTTGATATTTTAACAAGAAGGTTTGTTTCATTTGGTCCCATGAATTGATGGTTCCACCTCCCAATCCCATGAACCAGCATAGGATTTCTCCCTTCAAGGTAGAGGGCAATAGTTTTAATTTTTGGGGTTCAGAGGTGTAATCATACCCTCTACATAGGACATCAAATTCAAATAGGAATGCATCCAGGTCTTCTGAAATCAATCCATGGAAGGTTGACAAGTTTTGTAAGGGGATTGCTTTCATGGGGGCATTGGCAATTGGGTCAACTATTAGATACTCCAGTGTGGAGGTCTGGGGTTTTTGTTGATTTGGTTGTTCCATTTGATCGAAAATGTGCCAAAAATTTTCAGGAGGTTCTTGATCCGGGTATTCTATTTGAATTGTTTATTATTTGGTCCTTCAGGGAATTTGATTGCACTCCCTTTATCTGGGATTTCAGATATGCCTTCTTCTTTCGTAGGAGACTCAGGGTCAGGTGGTGATGGTGGGTATGCCTTGGCAACCCCGCTAGTTTCTCCTATTCCCTCCTCCAGATTATTTGAGCTTCCCTCTTCTAAGGGGTTGAGCAGTGGGAGATCTGTATTCTGAAATCTCTCCTCAGTCCCTTCAGTTTTTTCTATGAATCTCAGCGCGGGTCATAGTTGGTGAAACTATCGCCTGAGGGATTTGGGTGAGTCCTTTCTGAGGTCCAACCGAAGCTTGAGATTCACCCTTTTTGATGATTTCGTCTATGAAAGTGCTTCTTCCAGGGATCATCGAACCCTGGGTTTTGGTAATTTTTGCTGGGGGTTTTGATTTTTCAAGATCCTTCTTTCTAGTCATACACACTTCACACAACAACAAAAGAAATTTCAACAAAAGAAAACACCTACAAAGCCTCTTAAGTGTCAAATGGAGGTAAGCGTTGGCATTAGAATTTTACTTATTACCTGCATAGGTTCTTACCTTCCATCTTCAATACCCGGTCCTCCAAAGACACAACCTATGCTACCTTTGACATTCTCCCTAGCAACGGCGCCAAAATGTTGGTGTCTAAAGATGTCCTAAAAACAACCTTAGTTTAACATTAATTTATCAACCCGAAGATTCGTCTTTTATCTCAAGAATATCAACAAAGTCTATGCAGGTAGCCTAAAATCGTGTAGCTAAACCAAATCCGAGTTCATCAACAATCAAGTTCCTCAAACGTTTACCAAAGATTCTAAGAACTAATGGAATTGAAATCTGATTACTAAGATGCTATAAAGTGGGAAGGAACTAATCAATCTATTGAATTCTCTTAACTAAAAAGTAGCAATTGAATCTAAGTAAGGACTTGCAGAATTAACTATCAATTATGAATTCTGATTACTAGAAAGAAAATAACGAATTACTCTATCTATAGAAAGAAACAACAATTGTAATCTAGTCATAAGGGACAACTAATGTAACTTTTACTGAAAGGAACAACTATTGTAACTTTAACCGAAAGGAACAACTATTGTAACTTTAACCGAAAGGAACAACAATCGTAAATCTAAGGAAAAGGAACATCACGGATGAAAATATGAGGAACTGTCAAGAAACAACTTCCGAAATGGGAATCGTAATGGCAATCATTAATACTTGAGGAAAATGTCTGTCTTCTATACGCAAACAATCATAAAATCATTAACACACTTATGCATTTATCCTTGGCTATTGTAAAAGAGATCTGAATCACAGAATAGAAATCAAACTTCAAACTAATACAGTTACAGAACGAGACAATATCTCCTTCAGACTGGGCCATCGGTCTTCAAAAGTATTGCTATGAGAAACACATAACACAGAAATGGTAGAAACACTCAAAACTTTCATTGATTCCATAGCTGGTGAAACATTTACAAAAACTGCTTGCGTGGAGTAATTATGAATCTAAATACTTGAATGTGTTTTTCTCCTCCTTTTCTCTGGATCTATTACCCTCTTATATATTACAATAATCTGGGTAAATCAAGCTATCCTGAGGATCGAAAGATCCTCAGGATTGCTTTGCGCCTAAAAAGTCTTCAACCTCCAATAGCTTGCGCATAGCCAAGATCTCTTTGGTTATCTTTGATAGTTATTTATCTAATTATGCAACAAAATCAAACCATTCCAATCGTAATTTAGAATCTATTTAATAAAACTTCAATAACAACCCTAAGAGACATATTAATCATGTTCTTTCCTATCTATCCCTAACTATCTAAAGAATCAATCAAAATCATATCATGAACTGTGGGAAAAAGGAAGATATTTATACCTTTTTCGTAACCCAACAAGAACCCAACTAACAGATGGAGAAATGTTTTAAAAAATAGTTGCGTTCCTCTCCAGCCAAAGAAACCAGCATGAAGGAGCCGGAATATATGGAATATTTGATTTTTCCTTTGTCCATTGTTGATAACAGTCTTTTATAGAATCACCCTTCCATAAATCCTTTAGATGGAGGAGAGTTTTTAATCTATGCCAGACAGAGATATTGAAGCAGCATGTGTTGAATAAGTGATTTATGTCTTCAGTGGAGCGTTTTCAAAGTGAGCATCGCCCAGGGACAATCCATCCTTTCCTATGTAGAATTTCCCAAGTGTGTATCTTCCCCTCTATAGTCAACCAAGTGAGTAATTTTATCTTTAAATGTATTGACCATTTCCACAATCCTCGCCTCCACCGTATAATTTTATTGTTTCCCTGTGTGGAAATATATTCCAAGTATACATTTCTTGATGAAATATTACCAGAGTGGTCATCGCCCGTCCACATTAAATTGTCTCTGTCATCCCCAATGGAAACAATGGAATTGGTGAGAACTTTTATGAAGCGGTCCCATTCATTTTCCATCGGGCCTAAGAGGTCCAGGTCAAAATGACTATACCATGTGGGGGAAAGACTGGATCTTCCCTCGATATTCCAAGCCTGTGAGAGAGACGAGATATTTTTATGTTTTAAAGATGAAATCAACTCAGGCGAGAGAAAGGAAATGTCCTCCAGTCCCATTATTCTATTAGTACCTATCACCACTTGTTGGCTAGACCCCGGATGCCAACAGAGCCAATGTGTAATCAGGTCTATAGATTTTAGTAGGCCCCTCCAAATCTTTAACACAGATGTTGAATTGAAGGTTTGATACCTGTACCATTTTATGATTGAAGTTGATGCTAAATATTTATCCATTATGACATCATTCCAGATACCAATACCCATAAGAACTCTCCATAACATGTTTGTTTCCAATTACTTATTGAATAGAAAAATATTCTGGAATCCCCATCCTCCATGACTCTTTGGTAAAGCAAGTGACATCCAACAACAAAGATGTAGATGTGGTAGATCCTTAATCCATCGCCGTAGGAAATTGTACATGAGGTTCTTAATCTTATTTTGAATAGAATAGGGGATGATAGCTAGGGTTAGCCATTATACTAGAATACTTTCAAGAGTCAATTTGACTAGGGTGTAGTGCCCGCCAAGGGACAACCATCGGTTGCACCATAGATCGATCTTCTTTTCCAATTTAGTTAGTAGCCAATTCCAGATGGATTTTTTGTGAGGATCCGTCGACATAAAGAAACCAAGATACCAGAAACCCGTTGAGAGTGGAATAAAACTGTATGGAAGACATATTCTAAAAGGAGCTAAATCAACATCAGATAAACCTACATAGAGAACTGTGGATTTTTCTATATTAACCTTTAACCCTGAAGCTTTGCAGAAAAAATTTATAGTGTCTTCAATCTCTTGCAATTCATTTAAAGATGCATTTGTCATTAGTAAAATGTCATCTACAAATAAAATGTGTATAATCCTTATCAACATGGAGACTTTGATACCTGTGAGCTTCCCGACAACCTTTTTTTCTTTCAGAATCAAACTCAAACCTTCAATAACCAAGATGAATAAAAGTGAGGAAAGTGGACATCCCTGTCACAATCCATGACTGCTCCTAAAAAACTCAGTCACTTCACCATTTACAAGAATTGCAAAGGAGGAGGAGGAAACGTAACTCATTATCCAATTGGTGAAATGAACATCAAAACCTATATGTATTAGGATCAACTGCAAAGTATCCCAGTCTATGGAGTCATAGGCTTTTTGTAAGTCAAGTTTCGGGATAATTGATTTGATATTCTTCTTCTTGATACTATGGAGGCATTCAAAATCCATGCCAATGGTGTCCTGTATCTGATGACCCTTTAGGAAACCAAGTTGTTCTTTTGAGATGTGTCTAGAAAGTATGGGCTTAATGCGATTTGCAATAATTGTTTATATAACTTTGTATATAAGATTTCAAACTGAGATGGGTCTGTAGTCATTGAAGGTAGTCGGTTTATTAGACTTTGGAATCAACACAATAAAGGTTGAGTTAATACCCCTGCTAATTTTACCAAGTGTTCGTGTTTCCTCCACCATCTCCAGAAGATCAATCCCCACCAAATCAAAGAAGATTGTGAAGAACTCCATGGTCCATCCATCTGGACCTGGACTCTTGTCCTTCTTAAAGGAATGTAGTACATATTTTAATTCTTCTATGCTAACAGGATGGGCTAGATCATTGGAATTTGTGTCAGTGACTAGGTGTGTAAAGAGTCCTGCAATCTGCATTGTTTCGAAGATATATGTTGGTATTGGACTTTGAAGAAATTGCTAAAGTGTCTCACTGCCTTTGATTTGATGTTATCATGGTTGGTGTGTAGGCAGCTTGATGAGTCGATAATCTCCCAAATGTGCTTCATGTTTCTTCTATAATTTGCATACTGGTGGAAAAAAATTATATTCTGATCACCTTCCTTTATCCAAACTGCTCTTATGTGTTGTCTCCAAACTTCTTCTTTTGCCTTTAAAATACTATTTCGTTCTTGCTTCGAACTAATTAAAATATTTTCATTCTCAACTGATAATTCTCCTTTGACCTGAAGATTTAGAATATCATTAATATCATATTCCAATTGTCTCATTTTCCGATTAGAAATCTTGTTCTTTTCCTTTATCCACTGTTTGGTTTTATGTTTTAAATCCTTTAGTTTCCAGAAAATCCTACGTTGTTTTATTTCTTCAATAAGATACCAAGGATCTAACCATAACTTGTGTACCAGGGAAATATAATCAGAGTTTGTCAGCCACTATGGATTTAATTTGAAGGGGTATGGTCTGTGAATCGACCCGCTTTCTAACTGTAACAGAATAGGTGCGTGATCAGAAACATAAGAATATTCCACCCAAGAGCGGTGGATACCAACCTTTGAGAGAATCTCCTCTGAAACATAGAATCCGTCCAATCGCTTAGCAATAGTACAACTACCTTGGCGTCCATTTCTCCAGGTGGGAACCAAAGTATCTGGTTGAATATCAACCAAATGTTTGTTTTGAAAAAGAGTCTTAAAAAAATTTGATAGTGGCCCGATCATAGTCGAACCTCCCCAGATTTCACTTGATGAAACTATGAAATTAAAGTCTTCGACTATGATAATAATTTTGTGTAATAGAAGGCCTCTTTCCTCTAGCGCGTTCCAGAAATTCCTCCACTCCTTGCACAATCAATAGGTGTTAAGAATAAGAAACTTCCTCTTATTTGAAATGTCTTTAACTGTACATAGTATTCCACCAACAGAAAGATCAGGAACCAATACAAATTTCCCAAGATCCCAAGCTATCATGAGTCCACCAGAAGTTCCAATAGCATTAATCGCACAAGATACCCAAGATGGTCGGAGGCCATACATGAATGCTCTGGCCTTTTATACAGGGACCGAATTTTCTTGAAAAACAATGATGTATGGTTGTGTCTTGTCCAGTAATATTCTCACTGAGGCCGTTTTGAGGGAGCCTCCCACCCCACGTAGGTTAAGGGACAGTAATAAAATTATCGAGCCCTTTCCAGGGCCTTCACTGCTCTAAGTGCCCCATTTTCCTTTTAAGTAGAAACAGACTCAATTAACTAGGATGGAGTGGGAATGACCTTCTTCCTGGCACTACATGTTTTTATAGGTGAGTATTCAACCTCCAAGCCACATGACCAGGCATATTATTTACCGGAAAATGTCCCCACTAGATATGAGGAGTTGGTTGTACTATCTAAAGGAAAGGTTTTTTGTCTAGAATTTCCAATGTAAGCAGGTAACGAGATGGTGGATGAATGGTCCCATAGGTATGGTAAAAGGGAGTCCAAGACCTCATTTAGGGAATCTAGTCAGAATTTTTTGATTCTTGATAACCTGGAAGGGTAGGTGAAACATATATGTGGGTAACAGGTAGAAAGGCAGTCGGTGAAGTCGGTTGGCAGGCCTCAAGTGTCGGTGAAGAAGCAAGTGGAGAGGAAGAAATAATAATGGGTA
>ML780261.1:375666-389042 GCA_009831015.1 Picea engelmannii | reverse complement strand
CCCCCCCCCCCCAAATGTAGTGTTATCCATTAACCAAACCGAAGCATCCAATACCTATTTTTCTAAAAAATTCAGTGATGAAAAGAATGAGGGACAATGCGAGAGTAGCTTACCAGTGTTTGAAACCGGAGGAGAAAAAGAAACTGTCGGTTCAGAGGGGAAAGCGTATGCTTATGAGATATTATGGTTTATATCTAATGAAGATATATAAGAAATATCTTGTTGTTATTCATAATTTGGTTCTTCGAGCGAGCTCCATCCGTTGCAATCCTTTTGTAGGTGGCCTGTTTTGTGACAATGGCCGCACCGAAAAGGTATGTCGAGATAGTCAAGGCACTGGGAGGTTTTCCCTCCCCGCCATTCTATCTCCAGACATTCTGGTAAGCCTTGGTGGACATCAACTTCTACTAGTACACGAGCCACCATCTTGTATACAGAGCTTAAATTATTAGAATCCACAGAGATAATACCACCCAGAGCATTTCCTATTGCCTTGAGTGCAGCCTCATTCTAGAGGTGTATGGGGAGGCCCGGAAGGAGCACCCATAAATGATGTTGTTGGAAATAGTCATTTGTCAGGTTGAAAGCAATCCTCCAATTCTTTATCATAAGACTGCTTCCTCCCATCTTCCATCTCTACTCCAAGAGCTTGTTCTGGTCATCCGGTGACTTGACAATGAATCCCAGCCAACCCCTATTTAGATAGAGAACCTCCAATGTATATCCCAGGAGAGGATACCAATGTGTTTGAACCCAGTCCTCTAAGGGGACCTTGCAAAGATAATGGTAATAGACCCTACCAACAAGGCCACAGAGGGCGAGGTGTGCGGCCTCTTCTAACTTGACGTCTAAGCCCATTACCAGCTTACATTTTCTCTTTATAGGTTTCCACAGCTTTCCAATAGAATTGGGTTTCCTATAGGTGTTTGTAAATATGGTGTTTGAACTCACCTTCACCTTATGAGCATAGTCAAATCCAGAATTCTATACATACTAAGGGTATTTTCGTGGAGAATAAGAGCGACTAGGGAGATTGTCTATATGAGGGAGATGGAGACAGGGTAAGTCATAAGTGGAAGAAGGTAGTTGGGATGTCCCATCTGGAAGAGGAGACTTTAAGGAAGAATTAATGGTGTGAAAAGTGTCTAGCTTATCAAAGAGGTCGGACTGTTGCCACAAAACTTCATCTATGGGCTTCATTAACCCAGCGACGTGGAGATTTATGTCATCAGGTTCAGGAGATAAGGATATCATCTCCCAATTTTAGAAAAGAGATATGTTTAACGAAATGGTCTAAACCTTGGACTTTTCATTCATCTCCCAAGTGTGTGTGGAGCCACTTTTGCAATAAAATTAATTAAGAGGGAAGCATAAACATCATTCAATGTTAATTTTGGAAAAAGGTTTGTGACAATAAAATCAAATAAAATTAATTAATATGGAAGTATAAACATCATTCAATGTTAATTTTGGAAAAACAAGTTGGTTTATAGTGGTTTCATAGGTCAAGGTTTGTTTACATTTGTTTAACGAATCCTTTGTTTGTGGCATTTAACATCCCAACGCACCAACCATTTAAAAAATTATATTTCCATAACTTTAATAGCATATATTTATTTTGTCTTTTGTCAAATTAGCAGGTATCAAATCCGTATATTTTCTAACAACATCAATTGCTTTTGTCCTTGGTTAAATTAGTAGGTTTAAACTCCATATCTTTTCTGTAAGTTCTAGGGATTTGTTTCCTTTATAAATTGTATTTTTTTTTTCAATAAATTATATATATTTATGTGAATCTCCTTTATAAATTGCAGTTGTTTCTCAATAAATTATGTATATTTATGTGAATATCACTAAGTGCATTATATAAACTAACTTATGGAAATCAAGATAACAAGTCCTCATCCAATCTATAAGCTAAATAACCACATACATATATAAACTATCAATCAAGGGGTATTCAACCACCGTTGTGAAGGAAGACTTTGCCACGTTACCTTAATAGTATAAAAGTAGATATAATAAATAATAAAGGCACTATGACAACGGTAATTCAGATGTCATAATACATCATCAACGAAATATTTACATGTATGTGATCTTTCATTCTATGGTTTCTCGTAGCAAATTACAAGTTGGTCTCAATGGATGATAATCATTATTATGATCAATATAATTATTATATTGTAAAGATATGATGATAACTCTATTTAATTATAATATAATTTTATTTGTATTTGTATTTTTAATATGTCATTAATAAATCCTATAAACCTTGCTCACTATGAATAATGACTCTCTGATGAGACATTTTGTTATGAACCAAGCGTCTTGAAAATGATAGAAAGTCAATGAATACACTCCACTTCAAGGGGGAAGCCTCCTTTTACAATATATCCAATTCACAAGACAAAAGTATGATAATCCTAAGACTAGGTCTCCTTGGTGTGTGTGGGGGGAGGAGGGGGGAGACAAAGGGCACAATTATAATGAAAGGGTACTATGAAATGTTATATCCAACCTACTAATATAAAAAATAAAATAATAATGAATGTTTATTAGGACCTTAACATAGCCCCCCTCTTTAAAAACAAAATACCTCAAAGCTTGCAATTGAGGGTGTTTCTTCACGAACTGTTCAATTTTCCATGTATCTTCTTCCAAAGGGATATTCTTCCACTTGATTAGTTACTCCATAATGGTTATATTCTAAAGAGATAGAGAATGTTTATCTATAACTTTTTCTAGTTCAAAAATCAACTTCCCTTCTTCATCTAATTCTGGAAGTTCTCTTTACACTGACATAGTTTGTCCTAAAACCTTTTTTAGGAAAGGTACATGAAAAACCTTATGAATGAAAGAAGAAGGAAAATCTAACTATTACACTACTTGTTCAATCCTGCGAATAATCTTGTAGGGTCCACAAAATTATGGAGCTAATGTCTTATTCTTCTTTTTCTTGAGTGTGAGTTGCTTATAAGGTTGAAATCTCAAAAATACCCAATCACCCTCCTCAAATTGTCTTTCATTTCGATGTTGATATGCTTGTTGTTTCATCTTGTTTTGTGCCATTTGAAGGTTTTCCTTAATAATTGTCAAAGTTTCTTTGGTATTCTTCATATGTGACTCTATTGCATGTACTTTGGACTTATCTTGCGAAAAAATAAGATACTAGGAGTTGGATATCCATAAAGGGCCTCAAATGGGGACATTGTAGTAGATGTGTGATAAGTAGTATTATACCACCATTCTACAAGAGAAAGTCACTTCATCCATTGAGATTTGTTTTCTAAAGAATAACATTGTAGATAACCCTCTAAACATTTGTTAACTATTTATGTTTAACCATTTGTTTGTGGATGATATGTTGAACTCATAGCTAGTGTTATTCCACTCATCTTCCATAATTATTTCCAAAACATTCCTGTGAATTTTGGATCTTTTTCACTTACTATTACTTTAGGAAAACCATGAAGTCTATGAATTGTTGATGATTACAACTGCGTGAGACATCCTCCATGACACAGACTAAGTAAGTCAACTTGAGAGAGAGCCAATGAGTTGGGTGTTCCCATGAGATGGGTGTGTGGTTCCTCTTTGAGACGGAGATGGAATGTTATGTGCCCCTGTGTGAGGTGAGGAATCCCATGAGCCGGTTGTGTGGTTCCTCTCTGAGACGAAGATGTAATGTTGTCTACTCCTGTGTGGGGTGAGGAATCCCATGAGTTGGGTATGTCGTTCTCTCTGAGATGGAGATGAAATGGTGTACTAGTCTCCTCTATGCAGAGTGTTGAGATGATGTGATACTTTAGATGATTCTCCTATGAGATGCAATGAGAAAGAGATCTGTTGAGTAGGACGTTCCTGTGGTTGAGCACAGGTGAACGTTATCCTAAAGGTTGAGCACTAGTGAGTGTGATTCTCTTATGAGATGCAGTGAGATAGATATGTGGATGTCCCCGTGGCTGAGAACATATGGATGTGCCCCTAGTGTTTGGGAACCAATGGGTGTATGAGATCCCTTGCTATATTGTTCAAGAGTCAAACGTACTTGTAACCCAATTTTTGATGTAAAGGGTACAAGTCGTCCCCACCATAAAGTGAAAGATAACTAATATGGTAATTATTAATTATATTGTGAGTTATTGAGGTCGGCCCTGTTGTGCCAATAGACACTACTTTTTATATGTCCAGTCTAATATAAATAAAGGTAAATTCCCCATTGAGGAATCGCAACACAAGTGTGAGTTTGGAAATTTCAGCAAGTACTTGTTCTTGGGCTGAAGTGCACAACTCTCTTGGGTGCTAGTCTTCTAGGTTTTGTGAGCACCCTTTTGTGTGCTAGGTTTATGGTGTGGAAGGTATTTATATTGAAGAACATAACAAAGGATTGGTTGGGTTTTCTTACCTTGTTGATAATGGATTCCCATGATACTTATTGTGTACTTATGCATGGTATTACTTCTTGTGATCTTGGTTGCTGCAACAAATTGTTAATGGTGAAACTGCAATAGTCTATGGTTCAAGTAAAATGCTAAAATTGGAATGACCTTCATGCTTGAGAATATATTAATGAAAAATCAACATGGTACCAGAGCATAGGTCTTGAAGAACCCATTTTACAAGAAAATTCCAGTCATCCCCTCACTTCTGCAAAATCGTATGGCCTTCTTAGAGTTTGCAGAAATTCTGTATGACCTTCCTTTCTGAGGTGTTTCAGCACTTGATTCTTGGATGCTGAGGAAAAAAAGTGCATAGGAGTGTACGACCTCCTTTAGTGCACCTCCAGCGAGATTTAGATTTCATTCTCGAGCATTTTGATTTTTTTTGGCCCTAGGGTTTCTAAGGTTTCACAAATTTTTGTAGAAATTTAAAAATTAGGGTTTCTGCAACTCATTGAAGGAGCTATTCAACTCGCTAGTGTTCTTCTATCTTTCAAGGATTACTTTTGGCATTCATAAGCCCAACAAAACCTAAAAATTTCTATCCTATTCTAGTTGTTAGTTTTACTAGCCCAGTTGACAAGGGTTTGTGAAGAATCTAAAAATATTATGAACAAAAACATGAAGGAACACAAGCTTGGTGAATCAAGCAAACTCAGTTCCTAGAAGCCAATACTTCAAGGAGATGAATACATCAAAATTTCATCACCCTTAGGTATGGTCCCTACCAATGACAAAACTTGGTTAATTGATCGTGGTGCCTCCAAGCACATGACCGGTTTTAGAGATCACCTAACAAATTTTGTTGAGAAAGAGACACATCTACACGTTGTTCTTGAAGACGATGCTAAATATAATGTGAAAGGGGTTGGAAATTCTACCTTCCAACTAGATTCACATATGCAACTCCAACTAAGTGAAGTAATATATGTACCTGGGATGAAGAGGAACCTTGTCTCCATTTCTGCCTTGGAAGACAAAGGCTACAAGGTTAACTTTTTTGAAGGAAGAGTTCTTACATGGCACAAAGACTCACATATAAATTCTTCCAAGGTAATTGGTGTTCGAGAAAGAAGCTTGTACAGATTAACCATCAGACCAGTCCAGACCCTATTACGTGACACTATCATCTTGAGTGAGCTATGGCATATAAGACTTTCTCACATTCATTATAGAGCTCTCCCAGCTCTAGGAAAAATGGTAAGAGGCCTTCCAGAGATATAGATTCAACATAAAGTTGATTGAAAAGGTTGTGCTCTTGGAAATAATGTTAAAGGGTCCTTCTTAAGCAGTGACAATAGATCCAAGGAAATCTTGGATTTGATACATTCAAATGTGTGTGGACCAATGATTGTTGCCTCTCTGAATGTGTATTTGTACTATGTACTCTTCATAGATTATCACTCTTGGAAAACTTGGATTTACTTCTTGAAGAACAAGGATGGATTCCTTGCAAATTTTCAAGAATTCAAATCTCAGGTTGAGAACCTGATTGAAAGAAAGATCAAGGTACTAAGATCAGATAATGGAGGAGAATACACCTCCAAGGATTTCATCAATTTATGTATTGAAGCAGGGATCAAGCGAGAGTTCACAATTCCTTACAACCCTCAGCAAAATGGGGTTGTAGAGAGGAAGAACAGAACTATCATCGAGGCAACCAAAGCAATGATACATGATCTCAGAGTCTACCTATGACTCTATGTGAAGAAGCATGTATGAAAATAGTGTATGTTAAGAACATGAGTCCTCATCATATCTTGAAGAACATAACTCCAGAAGAATCCTTCATCAGAGTGAACCCTAATATTGGACACTTCATGATATTTGGGTGCCCAGTATATTTTCATGTACCCAAAGAGAAGAGATCCAAGCTAAACCCTTCAAGGACAAAGGGTACATTTGTAGGATACAATGAATCCTGGAAGGCATATTGGATCTACATTCCTGGTCAGAGACAGATTGAGATAAGAAAAGATGTTACTTTTGAAGAAGAGATAGCTTTCCAAAGATCCAAAGAATCTCATATGGAAATTGATAGTGAGACAATGCCTTCTCCCCCTTCAGCAGTTCAGAGGGAGACAAACATTTTTCCAATTGATCCAGTTGTTCTAGCTGATCCAGTTGCACCAATTGACATGCCCAGAGATATTGCAGTAGGACATAAAAGGCATGCTTGGTCTTGACAAAATCTACAGGAAGCAGAGGGACATACAACCCTCAAGGGACAACCAGAGAGAGCAAGAGACCAAATATATTCTCAAGCTACCTTTCATCCATGAGCCACATCATTGACTATAAGATTTATTGTCATGGAGAAGCTTTAGGTGAACAAGTATTGCAAGATGCCATGACAAAAGAATATCTGTCAATATTGAAAAATGTTGTATGGGATATTGTTTTGAGACCAGAGGGAAAGTCTGTAGTGACTTCCAAATGGATTTATAAAATCAAGCATGCATCCAATGGAAGCATCGAGAAATACAAAACGATAATTGTATCCAGAGAGTTCTCGCAAGTAGAGGGAGTTGAATATGATGAGACTTTTTCTCTAGTATCCTGATACACTTCCATCTATTCTATCATTGCACTAGTTTCTTCCATGGATTGGAAACTACATCATATGGATGTAAAGACAACCTTTCTCAATGGTGAAATTGAGGAAGAAGTTTATATCGAGAAGCTAGAAGGATTTGTTATACACAACAAAAAATCTCATGTGTGTAGGTTGAACAAATCCCTGTATGGACTAAAACAAACACCTCGTTGTTGGTACGAGAAAATAGATGAATTCTTGATGAGTTTGGGCTTCAGCAAGAGTGTTGTTGATCCAAACCTATATTATCACATCGATGACAACGAGTGCTTAATCTTAGTGAGACAGACTCACTGGATAGCAACAAAACATGTATTGAGATACTGATGAGGAATAGTTGGATATGGCCTAAGATATGCCTCCAATGTAGACTTGAGCTTGCAGGGATATGTCGATGCAGATTGGGAAGGGAGCGCAGTGGACCGGAAGAGCACCTTCGTTTGTTGATTTACTTTAGGGTCTGCCATGGTTTCCTAGAGAAGTAGGAAACATATCTATGCGGCATTGAGTACTGCAGAGGCTGAGTACATAACATTGAGTGTGGCAGTCCGCGAAGCAGTGTGGCTTCACAAAATTCTAATAGATTTATTTGATCATGAGATGGATCCTACTACTATTCATTGTGATAACCATAGATGTGTGAAGCTCTCTGAGAACCATTTGTTTCATGATAGATCGAAACACATCGAGATAAAATATCACTATATCAGAGACATGGTGTAGATGAAAACAACACATGTGCAATACCTTCCTACCCATGAGAATATTACAGACATATTCACCAAACCACTTGCCAAGATGAAGTTTGAGTACTTCTGTGAGAGACTTGGCCTAGTGGAGAATGCCTCCCTAGCTGAGAGGGAGTGTTGATGATTATAGTTGCATGAGACATCCTCCAGGACACAGACTAAGTGAGTTGACTGGAGAGAGAGCACATGACATGCGTGTGCCCATGACATGGGTGTGTGGTTCCTCTCTGAGATATAGATTGAATGTTGTGTGCCCCTCTTTGGGGTGAGGAATCCCATGAGATGGGTGTGCCCATAAGATGGGTGTGTGGTTCCTCTCAAAGATGGAGATGGAATGTTTTGTGCCCCTATGTGGGGTGAGGAAGCCCATGAGTTGGGTGTGTCGTTCTCTCTAAGATAGAGATGAAACGATGTATTAGTATCCTCTATGTAGATAATTGAGATAATTTGATACTCCAGATGATTCTCCTGTGAGACACAGTGAGAAAGAGATCTGTTGAGTAGGATGTGCATGTGGCTGAGCACAGGTGAATGTGATCCTAGTGGTTGAGCACTAGTGAGTGTGATTCTCCTATGAGACGCAGTGAGATAGAGATGTAGACATCCCTATGGATGAGCACTAGTGGGTGTATGAGATCCCTTGCTATATTTTTCAAGAGTCATACTTACTTGTAACCCTATTTGTGATGTAAAGGGTACAAGTCAGCCCCACCATAAAGTGAAAGATAATTAATGTAAAAGATAATTAATATGGTAATTATTAATTATATTGTGAGTTATTCAGGTCGTCCCTATTGTTCCAATAGACACTACTTTTGATATGTCTAGTCTAATATAAATAAAGGTAAATTCCCCTTTGAGGAATCACAACACAAGTGTGAGTTTGGAAATTTCAGCAAGTACTTGTTCTTGGATTGAAGTGCGCACCTCTCTTGGGCGCTAGTATTCTAGGTTTTGTGAGCACCCTTTTGTGTGTTAGTTTTATGGTGTGGAAGGTATTTCTCTTGAAGAATATAGCAAAGGATTGGTTGGGTTTTCTTCCCTTGTTGAGAAGGGTTTCCCAGGATACTTTTTGTGTACTTGTGCATAGTATTTCTTCTTGTGATCTTCATTGCTGCAACAAATTGTTAATGGTGAAACTGCAGTTGTCTATGGTTCAAGTAAAATGCTAAAATTTGAATGAACTTCATGCTTGAGCCTAGCTTAATGAAAAATCAACATAAATTTCCTTCACAAACATTTCTTCCACATGGCTTGTTGTATATCTACTTTCAATTCCTAAAAAATATGCATATTTTGTGAGTTTATTGAACGACCACAAAAATGGAATCCTTACCTTCAGATTTTGGTAACCATGTAATGAATTCCATTGATGACTCTTCCCATATTTGATTAGGTATGTGTAATGGTTGAAGTAACCCTAGAGATTTTACTATCTCTCCTTTATTTCTTTGGAAAACCCGACATTCTCTTACACAATTTTGAATATCTTTCTTCATTCCTTCCCAAAAGAAATATGTTTTTATCCTTTGATATGTTTTAAGGAACCTTGCATGTCCTACCATCGAATATTCATGGGAATCCCTTAATATTTGTTGCTTAAACTTTGATTTAAGGCATAGAAATATTCTACCATTTTACCAAAGTATATCTCCCTTCCACTCCCAATGTTCCATACAATTCATCTCTTCCTTTATACATTGTATTTTTTGTTTAGTATTGTTGTCAATTTTCCATTCATATAGAGCTTATTTCATCCACACGGGAATAGAATATGTAATAGAATATAATGTTGAGGCTTCTTCTATTCTAGAAAGAGCATCTTCCACTACATTTTGCTTCCCCTTTTGTAGATTATTTCAAAATCAAACCCCTTTTTTTTCTACCCATTTTTGTTGTTCTTTTGATGACAATATTTCAATGCTCCAAAAAGTACTTTAGGCTATCATGGTCTTTCTTGACTTTAAAGTGCCTCCCAATAATATATTGTCACCATTTTTTTATTTCATGTAAAATTCCTTCAATTTATTTTTCATATGTAGATTTCACCAAATCTTTTCCCTTGAATTGTTTGCTTTCAAAATCCAATGGTATCCCTTCTTGTGTCAATACTACTCCCATTACTAATCCTAGTGCATCACATTCTACTATCAATGTTTTACCAAAATTAGGTGCTGTCAATACTAGTGTAGAAGACATGGCATCCTTTAAGAGAGAGAATGAAAAAGTAGCCTTTCCATTCCCGACAAATCAATGTTTCTTCAAGAGAGATGTGAGTTGGCCTGCAATGCGTACATAATTCTTAACAAAAAATTTATAATTGTAGAGTTTCTAAGATACATGAACAGAAGATCTAGCTAACAATCAGACGTACATACCTTTTCAATGGTGTGAAGAGAAGACAAAAAATAGATAAAAGAATGAAAATAATTTCTAGTATCTATATTCCACACTAGAAGAGTCAATAATTTACAATAGATATAGGCTACATGAGTAACTAATGCGCCATAGTAGTGATCTAGAGAGATATGGACACTCGATGACAAACACTGGAGAATATAGATTTATCAGTAGAATCCATAGATTTATTCTTATAGATATTTTTCCTTCCCTTTCTCTCACCCATATTTTCCTTCAAGGATGATAGCTTCCCATTGGGAGAAGAACCTTTCTCTACTTCTTTACCTTTTGAGAAACGTTTTAGAGGAATTTTTGGCAAGAGAAAAAACCACCCACCTCATTTGATTCCTCTAAGTCATTCAGTGATTATATATCCACCAAAGGAGAGGTTTCCATAATGGACTTCTTCTTTTTCTTTTGAGACTCCATATTTATGAGTCCACAAAAGTTAAAGGATTCTTCTGAATAGGGTAAGATGAACCTACAATATCATCTTCTATAGTACCTATATTAATAGAGAAACCCTCCCGTAATAACCTTTTTTTGGACTAGGAGACATACCTTTAGCTCTCGTAATATCATTAACGATCTTTTCCAAAATGTCTAAGGAGTGTTCATCATAAATTTTCTTACCTTTCAACACTAACAATTTGGGAGGTTTATCTAAAGATACCTTTCATTGTTTGACCTTTATATCATCTTCCTCCATATGCTCAACAACCACCTCCTCATCATCAGGGGGATCTACTTTTGGCTAGGTGCATCTGAGATGACCATACAAATGTCATACGGAACAACAAAAAATAATCTCTGCATAACCAATCTCTTGCTAACATGGATGATTCTCTATTTGAATATAAATTCCATCTGGAAGACCATCACTCGATTTCATTTCAATACATATCTTCGTCATCGATGTCCTATCTAAAGACCTTGTTTTCTCATCAATATTAATTATTCTACTCAACTTGTTCACAATTAGAGTTAAATCCCTTATAGACCATAATTCAAGTAGGAGAAAATGGAATTTTACTTGTAAGGGTTGGATTCCCGCTCTTCCCTTAATTAAATCAAAGAAAGGACTCTATCTTTTGAGTGATATGATAGAGATATCCGAGTACCATTTCTTGGCCATTATGTTATCCCTATCCTTTTCCAATTGGAAAATGAAATAAATCCACCCCCTGCCAAAAGGAGAAAAATCAAAGCATAACCTAGTTGCTTCTTATATACTTTCCTCACCCACATACCCTTTGACTTCATTGAGGTCAACCTTGTTGGAAAATATTGAACAAGCAGCGAATGCCTGTTGATAGTTGTTGTCATTGATGGCAAATTTGCAGACAGTGAATGGTTGTTGTCATTGATGGGTTTGTAGTTTACAACCCTTGTCAGAGAGAGGATCTGAACTGTCAGATCGGAAGCAGACACCCGTCAGCCATCGGACCTGCAGAGCTACAAGGGTGTTAAGTCCTCGTGAGCAGGAGAGGGAATCCCTATGAGTGGAGTCGTCATTGGGACATCGGCCATCGGAGAATCGGAGTTCTCAAGATCGAGGGAACCAGGGCATTGGAAGTCCCAAAATCCTGACGAGATCAGGACCATTCACTTGGAGAGGACGTGTGGAAGAGGTCGAGTGCCACTGGGAACAACCCCGACAGGGAGGCCATTCATCGACATATAGAGAGTCGGGATATTGGCAATCCCGTTGACCAGAAGTCGGGGAATTTCATCATGGAAAACCCGATCTAATCATAACCGTCCATCTGCAAGGACAGGTGGCAATGGATCAAGCGTCGTCGACATATCGAGAGTCTTGAGACTAAGGGTGCGAGGCCTGCTGAACCCCGAATTGTGAGAAGAGACCATAGCCATGGATCTCAGATAGGACGTGTGTCAAGGATCCAAGAGGAGTCAGCGTGGGAGAACAGGTGGCATCTCACATCGGATATCGGGATATCGGAGATCCCGGGAGCAAGGAGTTCGTGCATCTCGAACTCGTGAACCCCGTAGCCCCGACGGAATATGGTTGTGGTCACAGGAGTTGGACATATGAGCGGGAGCTGAGCCAGGAGGGCCAGCGTGTGAAGGGACACATCGAGGATCAGAGGATCGAGAATTCCGTAGGCATGTGCATGGTGACATCGAAAACGCCGAAATCCCGATGAGAATTTTGACCGAGGTCATGTGTTGATGGTCATATGGGCCAAGGCCTATAGCTAGCAGGGCTAGCGCGTGGAAAGGGGTGCATCGACATCGGGGTTCGGGACTTTGAAATGTCCAATTCACTTGGCAACAAAAACCCCAATTTCGCGATATGCGATATCGCGATTCAATCGCAACCATTGAATCGAGAATGAGATCTAGACCATTGATTTTCTCCATATCGAAGGTTTGGGGATCGTGATCTGTAAGTGACAAGAAATTTGAACATTAGAAATGTCGAAATCGCGATATGCAATTAAATCATAGCCGTTGGATAAGAAGTGATCTGGACCATTGATTTAAATTCTTATCGGAATTTCGGGGATCGGTATTTGTAAGTGACAAAAACTCTGATCGCCAAGAGTGCCGAAATCGCGATGTGGGAAATCCCGATTGGATCTGAACCGTTGGATCAAATATTGATCGAAGGGTTACTGTTCTCTCTCACAGCTAACTACTAAGTTTGGTTTCTGTTAGCAAAATGGACTCATGATGACGAATCGATGAGCATTTCAGTTGCTAGGACAGATGTTCTTGTTTCGGCTGAGGGAAGGCGAAGTGGAACCGTCGGAAAGGTACGCACAAAAGAAGATGAGACAGATTGTGGAAGAGTGGCTATTCGGGTGAGGAAAGGAGTGAAACAGCAAGGAAGATACAGAAGAGGATGCATGGTAGGAAAGGAATCAAATCTTCAGAGTGAAATGGAATGCAGAGCAGAATAGCAGAGCAAGAGAAAACGCAGATCAGAATAGCAGAACAGATCAAACTTACAGAACAGAGAAAGGAAGGTAAGAATTGATTTATCTGGGAAAATGTCTGTGTATTCATTATTTTTATATTGAAGGGTGGTTGGGAGGTGCTCGGGAGGACTGTTGTCCTCAGAGGTTCAAGTGGGAGCTTGAACACAGGAAGTTGTTGCTTCCATCTGGTTGCAGCCAGAGAAACAAGGGTGGCAGGGTGGTGCTAGGGAGAACAAGTGTTCTC
>ML780261.1:354156-367893 GCA_009831015.1 Picea engelmannii | reverse complement strand
CCTACTCGATGACGACTTCTTGTCCCACTACCAGTCTCACCCCATCCTCCTTTTTCTTGGCACATGCTTTCACTTCCATCTCATAGACAACACCACCTCGCTCACTTGAGAGTGCTCTCCCTTTAAGGTTTCTATTGAAGTAAGCTCCAACACACACGAATGAAAAATACTACTTAACTCATTGTCTTTCTTTGTAACATATGATAAAATCAAGTCCATCACCTCCACGTTGTTCATAGCTTCAATTGGTTGAGGGGGGCCCCTTGAATTCTCAACCTTTATCCCAACATCACCACTTATGGGATGGATTAGACCCCTACTCTAACATCATTTTTCAGCCTCCTCAATTACTACCATAGAGGAATTTATGTCTTCATCATCTCACAAACGAATGTATGAGAAATAAAAGACTCACGCCTCCAAACTTTCCTACCTCCTAATGCATGTAATGAGGGATTATGGATACTAATTTGACATGCCCCCTTTTCATTGATAAATTCCAGTGTCAAGGCCACGATTTCCCACTAGAAATATCACTCAACTGGATGTGACAAGAAGAAGGGGTTGATAAGACAACCCTCCTCTATGCAATACGATAACCCCCCCTCCCTTGCTACCAAGATGATGACGAGAAAGACAAAAATAAAACCCTCAGTATGAAAAGAGAATAGGTTATAAACAAGTTATCTATTATTATGGCCTCCATTGTCAAACTGATAGTCCAAATCCTAGCAGCCATGAGTCCCCCACCGAAACCCTAACCCTTGGCCTTTAATATTTTAAAAAAGAAAAAAATAAAAGAAAGAAATCATACTCAAATAATATAAAAACATTTTAAGAAATCAATAAAATTACATGGCATGTTAGCTAGATATGGATTATTTTCTCAAACTCAAGGAAAAAATATCATATTTTTTACAGCGTTGAAATTGAGACTCGATGAAAGAAATCATACTCAAATAATATAAAAACATTTTAAGAAATCAATAAAATTACATGGCATGTTAGCTAGATATGGATTATTTTCTCAAACTCAAGGAAAAAATATCATATTTTTTACAGCGTTGAAATTGAGACTCGATTCCCTTTGTTGAATCTAAAGAAGTGGTTGAGTCCATAGACTTCCTTTATTCTTATAATTTAGATTTTTTGAAGACAAGTATGGATTAGACCTGCTTGATCGACTGAGGGAATGTGATCTAGTCGCATCCATACTTTCCCCATTGACTAAACTCTGAAAGTGAAATGGTATCTCATCAAATTTAGAGTTGGAGTATTTTTTAAAGAGATTTCAAACTTCACTAAACTTAAAAAAAATATTTTACTATAAATCTAACTTAATGCCTATGTTCATAATCTATCATTGAATTGCAACATGACAAATATTTTATTCCACAATTTTTCATTTTTTGAAACAGTCAAAAGAGATTTCCTATAAACGATGATCACCTCCAAGGATTTTAATGTTAAAATGTGTTCATTGTCATTTGATGTTTCTAATACAAATTTTCATTTTTCAATCCAATGATTATGGTTCTATGTAAACGATGATCACCTCCAAGGATTTTAATGTTGAAACATGTTCATTATCATTGAGTGTTTCTAATCTTTCTGTGATTTCCATTGTTGGAAGGTTAGATTTGATATTGCCATTTCTTATGCTTCCTTACTATAATATTGCCCCCAACGTTGTAGTTATTAACAAAGGATATAATGCAATTGATGTTAAAATGTAGATATGAGTCCTACCCACTTGTCCATTCTGTTAAAGTGCAAAGCATATAAAATTTTAAGTGAATAGAAATTGGTTTAAAATATTAAATTATTCTTCCAAAGATAAGCTAACCTCCATTGGATATTTTTAAGTTAGGAAAACATAACATATAAGCAATTCCATTTTCTTTAGACCTCTTCCAATAGAGAAGAAGGCCATGTCAAAGCTACTTGTTGTTAATGGGTAAGTATAGTTTTATTCAAAAGATAACAACTTTGTGCATCGAGAATGGAAAACATCAAAACCCATCATCAATTATGACAATTTTTCAATGTAAAAGGTATGGTTACTATCAAATTTGCAATGGAATAGAGAAGTGCACTACAATGTTGATTCGTGATGTAGCCAAACAAACATGAAAAAATATTTATGTGTGCATGAGCCCATGTTCGAATTGGGGACCTTATTGTGTGAGACTGATGTTTTCTTATTATTTTTTTTTTTTTTTAAGAATGAGGATGAACAAAACACACATGAGCTTCCTCACCTCAAGGTGGTTAGAGCACATAGTTGCAATGGTCCACTCTTGCACATTAGTTCCACCCATTCAATATTTATCAAACTTCAACCTATACTATAGAACATCAATGAGAGGCTCACAAGAAGCACATTGGAAATCCTTAGGCTCTCTTCTGCATAAACACAGACTAACAAACTTCCATTAAGTGACCTGGTTGGTAATCGAATTATTGTCCACCACTATAACAATTTAACCACAATTTAACCTCATGTGATGGAGATAATATAAGACTAATGTCATAACCAACTACACTACCCACACACATATGGCATTTATATATGAAAATTGCATAATGATAAAGCTCCAAACTTCTCTTTATTTCAATCCAATAGCAAAATAATTAACTATGCAACATTAAAAAATAAAAGAATAAATTATACAACATACACTAATGAGAATATTTTAAAGGATATTAAACAAAATAATATGATCGAAAAAAGTAATTAGAATTAAGGAACAACAAATTAAAAAAACACAAAACTAAAAATTTTAAAGATCTAAACTATCCTTGTATTTAAAACATACTACTAGCATAAAATTTTCAAAACTAAACTTATAACAACCATGGATTAAAAAATCATAAAAGCTAATCCGATCATGAAATGAAAATTCAAAATACATAAAAGTTGATCATACGCCGACGTGGAATGAACGTTGATCATACGCTGATATGGAATGAAAATTAAAATACGCTGATATGGAATGAAAATTAAAAAATACATGCGAATGGAAATTCTATATTGTATTATAGAACGTGAGGAATTGAGAAAAATTCAAAATTGAATCGGGGAGCGTGCACACTAAAGCAGGGTTTTGAAATCGTATTGGGGAACGTGCAGACTAAAGCAGGCTTTTGTCAGGGGGAGTGTGCAGATTTTTTACCTTTGTTAAAAGACACTGGGCCATTGGAGGAGCGGGCTCTAACAACCGTTAAGGCACAATGTTAACAACGTGAAGGCAAGAGACCGTTACGGAATTGAGAAATTAATGGACATATAATGGAGAAATCCGATGTCATTGTTGTTTTGAGGATCATGGAAGAGGCAGAGGAGAATGTTTCGTTGGCTTGGCTTGGAAGGGAGACACAGAAGAGAATTAGGGTTTAATGTTGGAGAGAAGAAAGAGAGACTGCATGATATTTTGGATTGGAAGGGAGAATGTGACGGAGCAGAATTATTTTGGGAGAATCCGCAAAGAGGGCAGAGAAAAATAGAAGAGAGGAGAAGAGTGCACAGGAGAGAAGGGAAAAGAGAAGAATGCAGATCAGAAGTGAAGAGAATAGAGAATGTTTTATTGGTATTTTATTTGAGTTCAGCATGACCCTGCATATTTTGCTTTGCTTTGTGTGTGGTTTTTTTCCAATTTTTTTCTTTTGATTTGTGTTTTTGAGTTTTCTTTCAATTTTTTTTCCTTTTGGTTTGGTTTCTTTTTCTTTTCGTTTGGTTTGGTTTGGTTTGATTTATTAGAGCCAATTAGGAATGCCAACTGTGCAGAGATCAAAAGGACATTCGGGTGAAATGAGCTGTTAATCAATCTGAGAATCATAATTTTATTTATATGTTAATAATGTGAATGCAGATGGAAAAGACAATGTCAAATCACTGGTTAATGAAGACAGTGCGCATGCAGAGAGACACCAGATGGAGAGGAATTTTTCCGGGTGAGTGGTTTTGTTTTTACATCCTTTTGTCTTGATGAAATATTCTTATTCTCTAGTTGTTTCAAATTTTTTGTCATGATGAAATAGTTAGTTCTCTCTGTTTCATCTTTTTGTCGTGATTATTCTCTAGTTGGTGTATTTAGTTGGGTTAGTATATACAAAAAAATATTATCTATCCTGGGATCAAACCTTAGATTAGGTGGGTTGGCATATTCAAAAATATTATTAACTCTGAGAGTTATCAAATCTTTAGGATGATAAAAAATTTGAGATGTATTTAATTCCATTTGAAACCCACAACGAAATCTAGAGCTCTTTGCACTTAGTTTCAAACCTGCATACTTGAAGTGATACTTATAATATGACAGTGTGCATTTTATGGAAACTCATTTATATATCCATGCAAACATGTTAAGCTGAGCTGAACTGAAATCATTTATATGTTGAGGTGTGTATTTTGAGTTGAACACAGACCATTTTCCTTCTCCATGAGATTGGATGCATTTAAGGAGAATAACATCTTCTTGATCACCCAATACTTTCACCGGGATACAACTCTTTTTTTGTTTCACCTGGATACAACTCTTTTTTTGTGTGTGGGTGACATGACAGTACATCCCACAGTTAAACCACAACCATATTCACATAATTTATATATAAATGCAACCTAAAAATATATTGAACCAGAAATCAGAAATGGAACCAGGTCAAAAATTTGAGCCCAGTTTATCAAAAATCAGAAATGGAACCCAGTCAAAAATTTGAGCCCAGTCAAAAATCAGAAATGGAACCAGGAATAAAATGGAACCAGGTATAAAATTTGAGCTCAGTTTGTCAAAAACTACAACGAAAATAGCACCAGACACTGAAATTGGAACCAGGTATAAAATTTGAGCCCAGTTTGTCAAAAACTACAACGAAAATAGCACCAGACACTGAAATTCCATCTTATCACTTAGTCTACCTGTTTCTACTATGATTTTGGTCCTGTGAAAACGTCGAAACCAATTGTGATGCTATGCCTTTTTTCAATTTTAGGAAAGTTCTTTTCTTATATATATAAAATTATGCTATTACTAATGAATTGATTTATTTTGTATGTTGTTATTTATTTTTTATTCTTTTCATTAGAAATATTCTTTCTCTTTTATTTTAAATAAAAGAACGTGGTTATTCATATTTTATTTTAAGATATATTCTTCCTGTTTTATTTTAAATGAAAGAACGTGGTTATTTATTTCAGTTTGAACTGAAAGAACGTGATTATTCATATTTTAACTGAATCGAGATGAAAGCGAAATGAGAACTACGTACAGTTTCATTTTGATACACAATTTTATGTTAAATAGTTACTATTTTTAATTGCACGCTTTTTTTGAAAAGGTAAGTAATTATTGCTTTTTAAAAACAATCACAAGTACAGTGCGGAGAGATATTACAAGGGGATTTCGAGTACGGTGAGTTTTCATTGGGATTTATTATTTCAATTTATTACTGTTAAATATTATATTGTTAAATATTATATTACAAGGCAATTTAACTTTTAGCTTTTTTTTTGGGAGAATATTTTTTCTCAACCAGTAAGAAAACACTCCATGTATGTTAAACATACTTTTACAAAAATATAAATTTTTGTATATTATTTAATCTTTGTATTTGTTATGTTATATTTATTTTTGAAGATCGAGAATGTTATATTTTTTTATGTACATAAACATTTATATTAATAAATCAATGATAAGCAAGTTATCCTAGAGATGTCTTTTTGTTTCTTTGTTATTTTTTTTCAATTAAGTTCATATCACTCTTTGTATTATATTATAATTTTTATTAGTTATTTTTAACATTAATAGTATTAATTTATATGGTTTTATATTCATTTTAATTAGTTATTTTTTACATTAACAATATTAATTTATGTGATTTCATATAATCTTAATAAGTTAATTTTCATATTAATGATAATAATTTAAGTTGGTGGTGATGTTTCTTTGTACATTTTTTGCAATTAAATTCATAGCAATCTTTGTATTATATTATAATTTTTATTAGTTATTTTTCACATTAATCATATTAATTTATATGATTTTAAATTAATTTTAATTAGTTATTTTTCACATTAACAATATTAATTTATGTGGTTTCATACAATCTTAATGAGTTAATTTTCATATTAATGATAAAAATTTAAGTTTGTTGATGTCTTTTTGTTTCTTTGTTCATTTTCTTCAATTAAATTCATAACACTCTTTGTATTATATTATATTTTTTATTAGTTATTTTTCACATTAACAATCTTAATTTATGTGGTTTTATATAATCTTAATAAATTAATTTTCATATTAATGATAATAATTTAAGTTTGTGATTCAATATAACTTTTATTTTTTTTTAAATGTTATATTCTTTCTACATCTAATATTATGGGTTTGATAATATTTAATAAAATTGAAAAAAAATATGATAATGTGATGATTTAAAATTAACTTATATTTTTTTTAATGTTATGGTAAGATTTAAAAAAATATAATTTATAATCATGTTTTTTTTAATGACATGGTAATATGATGATTTAAAAAAATATATATATAACAAGTATTTTGGTAATATGATGATTTAAAAAGTAAATTTATTACAAGTTTTTATGAATGATAAAACAAAGTGGTAAAGTCTAATAGTTATTTTTAAATGATATTATAATAGAATGATTTAAAAAGTAAATTTATTACAAGTTTTTATGAATGATAAAATAAAGTAGTAATAGTTATTTTTGAATGATATGTTAAATTTAATGCAATATTTTTTAATTGTAGGACAATGTTTAAAATCTAAGTTTTATTATAACATTTTTTAATTTAATAGTGATGATATATAATTTTACAACAATTTTTTTGAATTATAGAATAATGTTTAAAATCTAAGTTTTATTACAAACATTTTTTAATTTGATAATGTGATGATTTAAAAAATTTAGTTTATAACAATGTGTTTTCTAATGAGATTGGCAATATGATGATTTGAAAAATAAATTTATAACAAAGTTTTTGGTAATATGATGATTTTAAAAATAAATTTGCGATTTTAAGAATAATATGATAAAATTTTGAATGATAAATCAAGTTTTTTTTTAAAATGATGTAATTAATTTAATGCAATGTATTTTTGAATGATAAAATAAGTTTTCACAATGTATTGATTTAAAATATAAATTCATAGCAATTTTTTTGAATTATAGAACATTGTAATAATTTAAAATTTAAGTTTGTGGTAATATTTTTAAATGATATAACAATGTGTTGTAATAATAGTGATAATAATAATATGATGTAATGTTTTTAAAATGGTATGATAATGTGATGACTCAAAATGTAAATCTATATATTTTCAAATGAAATGGTAATGTGATGATTTAAAAAGTAAATTTATAGTAAGATGTTTTTTAATGATAGGGTAAATTTTGACAATATGATGAAGATTAAGTTTGTAATAGGCTTTTAGAATGATTTGGTCATTTATTTTTAATAATAATATGATGTGATGATTTAAATATAAAATTTATAGTGAGATTTTTCAATGATATAGGAGTGTGATGAATGATAAGATAATGCGATGATTTTAAAATGAAGTTTATGATAACATATTTTAATCATTGTAATGTGTAGTAATAATAATAATGCAATGTTTTGGAATGTTATGGTGATATGATATAAAAAATAAATTTATAGTAATGTGTTTTTGAATGATATGGTAAATTTTTTGAATGATAAAATAACTTATGATTTACAAACAAAGTTTATGGTAATATTTATGAATGATAGAATAATGTGTAATAATAATAATACAATGTTTTTTCAATGATAAAGTGATGTGATAATCAAGAAAATATATTGATAGTTAATTTTTTTGAATAATAGGATTAATTTTTTAAATAATAGAATAATGTGATGATTCAAAAAAATGTTTAATAATAATAATTTTTCACAATATTTATAAGTTTTTAAATGTGATAATACATCTAAATATTTGTAATTTTTTAAGTAAAATTTTCAACCTGTGATGATATGACAATGTGATGATTTAATAAATAAATTAGTGAGTTTTTAAATGATAAGTATAATATATTGAAGATATTTTTTTTAATAATATAATATGATAAAAAATTTGAATGTAAAAATATTGTGATTAGAAAACAAAAATTTCTATAACATTTTTTTCCTTAATAAAATGGTTTGTGTAACAAAATAATAACAATGGTTTATGTTAATATTTATTAATGATACAATATGATGATACCCTTAATTTTTTAAATAATAGGACAATGTATGATTGAAAAATAAGGTAACTTTTTTTAAATGTGTAGTAGTAATAATAATAATAATAATAATAATAATAAGTTTTGAAAATATTTATAAGTTTTTAAATGCAATAAAAATTATGTGTAATAACAACAACAACAATATTATTATTATTATTAATGAAAATATTTATAATTTTTTAAATGCAATAAATTTTTTGAAGGAAAAGATGATGTGATGATATGAACATAAGGTTTTTATAATATATTTAAAAGTTTTTAAATAAATTTTTGGAAGGATAAAATAATGTGATGATATAAAAATAAAGTTTATGATGTTACTTCTAAATATTTATAAGTTTTTAAATGTGGTAATTTTTTTTTGAAGAATAAGATAATGTGATAATATGAAAATAAAGTTTATCATAATACTTTTAATCATTATGATAGTAATATTTAATACTAAATTGATAATAATAATATGATATGACAATGTGATGATTTAAAAAATGAATTAGTGAGTTTTTAAATGACAAGTATAATATTTTGAAGATAATGTTTTTAATAATGACATGATAAAAATTTTGAATGAGAAAATATTGTGATTTGAAAACAAAAATTTTAGTAACATGTTTTGTAATAAAATAGTTTTAATGCAACAAACAATAATGGAATGACATGATAAAATAGAGTTTAAAAAATGTAATAATTTAAATAAAGTCTATGGTAATAATTTGTAATTATATGTAACTAAATAACAATAATGGTAAAATAAAGTTTAAGCAATGTAATAATTTAAATAAATTCTATTATAATAATTTTTAATTATATACAACTAAATAACAATAATGTAATGGGATTAAAAGGATTTGTAGTTATATTTTTTTAAATATAATGTAACATTATGATTTAATGATTTAGAAATTAAAATTAAAATTAAAATTAAGGATTATATATTTTTATTTTTTTATAATAATAAAATAGTATATAACAATTGAAATTTGTAAATCTTTTTAATAATATGATTATGACTCATATGATTATGACTCATGATAAAACAATGTGAGAATATTTGAAATTTAATTTTATATGAATTAAATAATAAAAGTTTATTTTTATTATTTAATTCAAGTCTATGTTTCTCCTTCTGCAAGTATTCCAGACGAGAGTGCTAATTCGCCACCCTTCGACATCATGTTTACACGATATTGAAGAGGGTAGTGGGTACGATATAAAAAATTGAAATTTGTAATTTTTTTTAATAATATGAATATGATTCAAATGATAAAATACAATGTGAAAATATTTAAAATTTGATTTTATATAAATTAAATAATAAAAAATTGTTTTTATTATTTAATTAAGTCTCTCTGTTTCTCCTTCTGCAAGTATTCAGAGGAGAGTGCTAATTCATCACCCTTTGACATCATGTTTACACGATACTGAAGAGGGTAGTGGGTCCGGAGGAGCATGATTTTGGCCATTGAGCCTTAACATATCTTGTCTCAGTTCTTTTGCTTTTTTGGCCAGTTTATCAGCCTTTGAGTTGTGAGAACAGAGGATATGGAAGAATGAAACATTCCTGAATTTCTTGCTTTCCACTAATGGGGAGGGAGATGAAGAGACTTGCGATTGAAGGTTTTTAATGACAATTTCTGAGTTTTCAAGAACAATCAAGTTTCGATATGGGCTAGCTAATGTGAGATTGAGACTCATACATGTTGCATAGAATTCATCCTCATTGTTAGTTTTGTTGCCTAAATCTCATGAAAGAGTAAAGTGTAAAATTTCAAATCAAAGAATAAAGTAAAAAAAATTAGAGCTGTAAAATTTTATTGCATTTCTAGTAAGAAGAATCTAAGAGTATAGTGTAAAATCTCAAATTAAAAAATAAAGTAAAAAAATAAAAAAAAATTATAGATGTAAAGTGTTAAAGAAGAATCAAAGAATAAAGTGTAAAACTTCTTTACAATTTTACATTTAATGAAAAGTTTACAATTTAATGAAAAGTGAAAATTTTACACTTTTTGAGAAATTCATTTTACAATGAAAGGTTTGCACTTTAATGAAAGAATCAAAGAATAAAATTAAATTTACAATTTAATAAGAAGTGAAAATTTATATTTTTTGAAAAATTCATTTTACAATGAAAGGTTTACTTTTTTTTCAATAAAAAAAACTTATATTAGAAAATATAACAAGTCTTTACAATCTTTTATATTAGAAAATATAACAAGTCTTTACAATATTTTACAGAATAATTCATATCTTCTCCACTCCAGAAAAACCGCACAAAACAGTTCTTTCCACCAGATAGCAGAGAGCAATTTAAACAAGTCTTTTACAATTCGACCAACATTGCTAGATCTTTTACAATTCCACCAGCATTGCTAGATCTTTTAAAATTCTACTTGCTTTCGACTGCAATAGATAGATTTCAGATAGATTTCCAGCATAACAGAAAACAAAAAACATTAAGAGATCCTCCTCTTTCCAATTTTCTGTTGCACCCTTAATTTACTATCAACCTTTCAAAAATTTATGATTCACCTTCATAGATCCTAGCAAAGTGTATACCATCTTCCTCAAGTAGTAATATTGCCTTGGAGAGCTAATCAACATCATTATTATATGATATGAAAATATGACGTGCCTTTAAATGTGAACAGTCTTTCTAATTCTAGCCTTCCTTTATTATATGATCTGAAAAGATGATGTGCCTTTAAATGTGAAAAGTTACGGCTCAGCTTTCTAATTCTAGTCTTCCCTTATTATATGATCTGAATATGATATGAAAATATGATATGTCTTTAAATGTGAAAAGTTTAGGCTCAACTTTCTAATTCTAGTCTTCTAGGGCCCAAGAGATAACACATGTAAATCATTTAAATTATTAAATCAATCTACAATAAATTTTGAATCACCAAGCAACTGTAATTGTGTTATCTTTAAATATGTAGAAAAATAAAGAATGCACCACAAGATAACAGTTCACTCCTTGTATTTGTCCCCTTCCCACACTTCATCATGATTTTAAAAGTACCCTTCGTTGGGCATTTTAAGACAGCTCCATCCCCACACTTTCCCCCCTGACTTGGGAAACCCCATCAAAAAAGCCAACATCCAGATCTCAATCCAACAAAGGAGGCATATCTATCCTATCATTCTTGATGCTTAATGAGAACAATTTTTCACCCAGATATTGAAGAATTCTATTACATACATTTTCTTTGCTAATTGGTCTTCCTTCAAAAATAACTAAATTCCTTCGTTTCCACACTTCCCAGCATAAAAAACCAAGTATCTCTTTCTAGTTTTCCTTCTTCTTTATCTATTTTTCATAGCAAACTCCCAACTTCTCTCCTTCCCAACTGCTCTCAATTCTTAGATTCTTCAGAATATTAATCTATATATCCTTTATGAACCTACAATCCACAAAAAGATGATTTGAATTATCCTCGCTTATCTCACACAAGACACACCTGCTAGGACCCTCAAAACCTCTTTTAGATAAGTTTTCCCAAGTAAGTATTTTGTTTTCAAGTAAACTCCACACAAAAAGTTTAATTTTAAGGGGTATCACCTAGTCCCATAACTCACGGTACCAAAAGGATGAAGCTTCTCCATTTAAGTTTTCCATCTGAATATCATAAGCTTGTTTTGCAGAGACCTGTCCAAATTTTGTGTCCCATGACCAAAGAAAAATATCTTTATTATTGTTCAGCTCAAACACAGAACCTACAAGCCCTTTTATATAATTATTCCATTCATACAGAATCTCTCCTTCCATCCCTGCATCCTCTTCCTTTTTCCATCTATGAAACATAGTATGCTCCCCCTCCTGGAACCCTGCCTGAGAAATACCTTTAGCCTTCAAGTCTAATACGAGATTTCTAGACAGTTTATAATAAGTTTGAGCTCCTATCAGTAAATCAACTCCAATCCCGTCTTTACCATTACCAGGCTTCCAAGCTAACCAGTAATAATAAACACTAAAGTAATAAGTGCTCTCCAAGTGTTTGAAGTACTCATCCAATGTTTCCTTACAATTTAATAAAAGAATAGAACAATAAAGTGTAAAATTTCAAATCAAAGAACAAAGTAAAAGAAAAAAAAAATAATTTAGAAGTGTAAAATTTGATTACATTTCTAGTAAAGTGTCTAAGAAGACTCGAAGAATAAAGTGTAAACTTTTCTAAAATTTTAAATTTAATGAAAAGTGAAAATTTTACACTTTTTGAGAAATTCATTTTACAGTGAAAGGTTTACACTTTAATGAAAGGAACTTACATTTCAAGAAATTCATTTTCCACATTTACACTTGTATAGTTTCAATTTATTTTACAAGGTAAAGAGAGAGATCATTTTACAAGGTAAAAAGAGGGTAAGAGAGGGACTTGTATAGTTTCAATTTACTTATAGTTTCAATTATATATAGTTTCAATTTACTTATAGTTTTAATTGTATAACCATTTTCCACATTTACACTTGTATAGTCTCAATTCATTTTACAAGGTAAAGAGAGAGATCATTTTACAAGGTAAAGAGAGCTCGACTTGTATAGTTTCAATTTACTTATAGTTTTAATTTACACTTGTATATTCATTTTCCACGTTTACACTTGTATAGTTTCAAGGTAGAGAGAGAGGGTAAGAGAGGGACTTGTATAGTTTCAATTTACAAGGTAAAGAGAGAAGGTGCTAGATAATTCATTTTACAAGGTAAAGAGTAATTCATTTTACGAGGTAAAGAGAGAGGGGTAATATTCATTTTACAAGGGAAAGAGATAATTCATTATAGTTTCAATTTACAAGGTAAAGAGAGAGGGTAAGAGAGCCATTGCTATATAATTCATTTTACAAGGTAAAGAGTAATTCATTTTACAAGGTAAAGAGAGAGGAGTAACATTCATTTTACAAGTGAAAGAGATAATTCATTAAAGAGAGAGGGGGTAACATTCATTTTACAAGGTAGAGAGATAATTCATTTTACAAGGTAAAGAACATTCATTTTACAAGGTAAAGAGAGAGGGATAATATTTTACAAGGTAAAGAGAGAGAGGGTAAGAAGGGTAATTGTATAGTTTCAATTCATTTTGCAAGGTAAAGAGAGGGTAAGAGAGGGGGTGCTATATAATTCCTTTTACAAGGTAAAGAGAGAGGGCATTTTACAAGGTAAAGAGAGAGGGGTAAAGAGGGGAATGGATAATTCATTTTACAAGGTAAAGAGAGGAAAGGGAGAGATATATAATTCATTTTACAAGCTAAAGAAAAAAATTCATTTTACAATGTAAGAGAGAGAGGGGTAAGAGAGAGGGGGGTAAAGAGGGGAAGGGAGAGATATATAATTCATTTTACAAGGTAAAGAGAGAGTGGTAAAGAGGGAAAGGGAGAGGTAGGGAGAGGGAGGGTAACAGAGAGATATAGAAAGTGGAAAGGGAATTTACAAGGTAAAGAGAGAGGGGTAATAGAGGGAAGGCAAGGTAAAGA
>ML780261.1:334267-354106 GCA_009831015.1 Picea engelmannii | reverse complement strand
GGAGAGAGAGATAAAGAGAGATGTTTTGTGTTAATTGGAATGTGTATTTTCTTGTTCCTAATAAGGCGTGTGTTTTTTAGGAACATGTGTACATTCTTAAAGACTGTGTCCATTTTTAATGAACGTGTGTTCTTTTTATTTCATTTTTTTAAGAACACACATGTGTTCCTGAACACGAGTTTCTCAGGAACACACTCATGTTCATAAATAATCTAAGTTTGCAAGTGTATGTGGCAATTCAATGAGTACCAAGGTTGTAGGATTAAGACCATGCATGTGTTCCTACGTGTGTGCATTCCTTCACACCCCATTGCCACTTTTTTTTCCATTAACTTACCCATATATTAAATTTTATAATTTATATTTTCACTTATATTAACAAGATAATTAATTGCAAAGCAACTTTTAATTTAATCTAAGTAATATGTTATATTTTATATTTTCACTTAAATTAACAGAATTAATTCCAAAGCAACTCTTAATCTAATCTTTGTCTTAGATTAAATATTATTTTAAATTAAAAAAAAAAGAACAAATTTGAAGATTTATCAATGTATTACAATCATTATAACATAGTTATTCTTGTGTTTCTAGTTATTATTACAATCATCATTATTACAATCAATATGACATTTAATTTTGGAAATGGTTATATATAACATTTATACATTTGAGTTATAAATCTTTCAACATATTTCAAACACTAAGTTATTTAAAATTATCAATTAGATTATTAAAGGTTTCTTTAGAACCACTAAACCCTTTCACTTTGCTCCTTCTATCTAGTCATTTATATATTGTTATTTATCTAAGTAGAAAACAAAACATTATGAACAAAAATTCTTAGTTAATCCTCGATGAAAATATTTAGCTCCTAAAAACTTAAAAATATTTAACCCCTAAAAATCATTAATTTGAAAAAACACCATTTATGCAAGTAGAAATTTAGCCCCTAAAAAAAGTTAGTTTGAATAAACATCATTTAAAAGAAAGCATTATGAAAAAATTTGCTTAGTTCACCTTAAAAAAAATAAAAATTATTTAATCTTTAAAAACACTAATTTGAAAAAACATCAAATTGAAACATTATGAAAAAAATTACTTAGTTAACCTTCAATGAAAAATATTTAGCTTCTAAAAATTGAAAAATATTTAATCCTTAAAAACACTAATTTGAAAAAACATCAAATTGAAAATCCAAAACATTATGAAAAAAATTGTTTTTCATCAATTTAAAAAAACATCAAATTGAAATCCTAAGAACATCAAATTGAAAACCCAAGCCAAAGAAAGGACTATTTAAACATATACTCAAATGAAATAACAATATTTATTTTTTTATCTCATATCATTAACATAATGATTTAAAATTATAATTAGAAAAATAATATTAATTTTTATTAATAAAACAATCAATTTTAACGTTAAAGTCTGAAATTTGGACTCTTCATTCATCTCCCAATTTTTTTTCCAAAAAGAAAATTTCTCCATTATATTAGTATAATATAACTATTCAAAACTGGAAGATCGTATTATAATTTCAACTGTGCCCAAAGACTGTGATAGACATAAACAAAACTATCACCAAATATCCCTTAAATACAGTAAGATCTAAAAAGCATAATCTTGACTTGGAGAAGAAAACAAAACTTGGAACCTATAGATTCTTGAAACTTTTACTAACAGTCCACATTATGAGAGGGAGATGTATTCTCTTTGGCCCTCAATGCCATTTTCCCAGCTGTAATATGTGATCCTTCCTTCCAGTTCCATGTAGGATTTCTTTGATAGAAGGTCTGCCTCTATGTTGTGTGTCCTATATATATGCTGAAAAGTTATATCTTGGAATAGTTTTAAATGACCCAACACTCTTGACTTCCAACCCTTGATGGCGCATACCTGTAGTTTTCCCTTTTTTCTGAGCCAGTCAATCACCACCTTTGAGTCTCCCAGGATTTTCAATTTGGTATGTGAAAGATGATGTGCTACCCTCAGGGTTGCCCAAACTCCCATTAGTTATGTTTTTGTGTTTGTCCCATTTCCACAATTCAATGTCCATCTTATAACCCTGGAACCATGAGATTTAATATATAATCCTACTCCACATTGGTATCCATCTGTGTTGGTTGCCCCATCAAAACAAGCTATAGAGAAACCTTCACGGTATGTAAATTCACTAAGGTGAGATTTTGGTGAGTTTCGATTTCCTGACTTCATCTAAAGTGCACTCATAATTGTAATAAGAACCCAACTGACATATGGAGAAATGTTTTCAAAAATTGTTGCGTTCCTCTCTAGCCAAAGAAACCAGCATGATAGAGCCGAAATATAGGGAATATTCAATTTTTCCTTTGTCCATTGTTGATAATAGTCTTTTATAGAATCGCCCTTCCATAAATCCTTTAGATGGAGGAGAGTTTTTAATCTATGCCAGACAGAGATATTGAAGAAGCATGTGTTGAATAAGTGATTTATGTCTTCGGTGGGGTGTTTGCAAAGTGAGCATCACCCAAGGCCAATCCAGCCTTTCCTCTGTAGAATTTCCCAAGTGTGTATCTTCCCCTCTATAGTCAACCAAGTGAATAATTTTATCTTTAACTGTATTGACCATTTCCACAATCCTCGCCTCCATCCTATAATTTTGTTGTTTCCCTACGTGGAAATATATGCCAAGTATACATTTTTTGATGACAGATTACCAGAGTGGTCACCGCCCGTCCACATTAAATTGTCTCTATCATCCCCAATGGAAACACTAGAATTGGTGAGAACTTTTATGAAGCGGTCCCATTCATTTTCCATTAGGCCCAAGAGGTTCAAGTCAAAATGATTGTACCATGTGGGGGAAAGACCGGACTTCCCTCAATATTCCAAGCCTGTGAGAGATACGAGATATTTTTATTTTTTAAAGATGAAATCAACTCAAGCGAGAGAAAGAAAATGTCCTCCAGTCCCATTATTCTATCAGTACCTATCACCACTTGTTGGATGGACCTCGGATGCCAACAGAGACAATATGTAACCAGGTGTATAGATTTTAGTAAGCCCCTCCAAATCATTGACACAGATGTTGAATTGAAGGTTTGAGACTTGTACCATTTTATGATCAAAGTTGATGCTAAATATTTATCCATTATGACATCATTCCAGATACCAATACCCATAAGAACTCTCCATAACGTGTTTGCTGCCAATGACTTACTGAATAGAAAAATATTCTGGAATCCCAATCCTCTATGACTCTTTTGTAAAGCCAGTGACATCCAACGACAATGATGTAGATGTGGTAGATCCTTATTCCCTCACCATAGGAAATTGTACATGAGGTTCTTAATCTTATTTTGAATAGAATAGGGTATGATAGCCAGGGATAACCAATATATCAGAATACTTTCAAGAGTCGACTTGACTAGGGTGTAGTGCCTGCCAAGGGACAACCATCGGTTGCACCATAGATCAATCTTCTTTTCCAATTTAGTTAGTAGCCAATTCCAGACGGATTTGCTTTGAGGACCCATCGACATAAAGTGACCAAGATACCAGAAACTCATTGAGAGTGGAATAAAACTGTATGGAAGACATATTCTAAAATGAGCTAAATCAACCTCATATAAACCTACATAGTGCACTGTGGATTTTTTTTATATTGACCTTTAACCCTGAAGCTTTGTAGAAAAACCTTATAGTGTCTTCAATATCTTTCCATTCATTTAAAGATGCATTTTTCATTAGTAAAATGTCATCTACAAATAAAATGTGTATAATCCGTATAAACCTGGAGAGTTTGATACTTGTGAGCTTCCCAACAACCTTTTTTTCTTTTAGAATCAAACTCAAACCTTCAATAACCAAGATGATTAAAAGCGAGAAAAGTGGACATCCCTGTTGCAATCCATGGTCGCTCCTAAAGAAGTCAGTCACTTCCCCATTTACAAGAATAGCGAAGGAGGAGGAGGAAACACAACTCATTATCCAATTGGTGAAATGAACATAAAAACCTATATGTATTAGGATCAACTGCAAAGTATCGTAATCTATGCAGTCATAGGCTTTTTGTAAGTCAAGTTTCAGGATAATTGATTTGATATTCTTCTTCTTGATACTATGGAGGAATTCAAAATCCGTGCCAATGGCGTCTTGTATCTGACAACCCTTTAGGAAACCAATTTGTTTTTCTGATATGTGTCTAGAAAGTATGCGATTAATGTGATTTGCAATAATTTTTTATATAACTTTGTATATAAGATTTCAAACTGAGATGGGTTTGTAGTCATTGAAGGTAGACGGTTTATTAGACTTTGGAATCAACGTAATAAAGGTTGAGTTAATACCCCTGCTAATTTTACCAAGTGTTCTTGTTTCCTCCACCATCTCCAGAAGATCAATCCCCACCAGATCAAAGAAGATTGTGAAGAACTCCATAGTCCATCTGTCTAGACATGGACTCTTGTCCTTCTTAAAGGAATGTAGTACATCTTTTAATTCTTCTATGCTGACAGGACGGACTAGATCATTGGAATATGTGTCAGTGACCAAGTGTGTAAAGAGTCTTGCAAGTCTGCATTGTTCCGAAGATATATGATAGTATTGGAATTTGAAGAAATTGCTAAAGTGTCACGCTGTCTCCGATTTGATGTTATCCTGGCCAGTGTGTAGGTAACCCGATGAGTCGATAATCTCCCAAATGTGCTTCTTGTTTCTTCTATAATTTGCATACTGGTTGAAAAACTTTGTATTCTAATCACCTCCCTTTATTCAAACTTCTCTGATGCGTTGTCTCCAAACTTCTTCTTTTGCCTTTAAAATACTATTCCATTCCTACTCCAGACCAATTAAAATCTTTTCATTCTCAACTGATAATTCTCCTTTAACCAGAAGATTTAGAATATCATTAATATCATATTCCAATTGTCTCGTTTTCCGATTAGAAGTCTTGTTCTTTTCCTTTATCCACTGTTTGGTTTTATGTTTTAAATCCTTTAGTTTCCAGAAAATCCTGCATTGTTTGCTTTCTTCAATAAGATACCGAGGATCTAACCATAACTTGTGTACCAGGGAAATATAATTAGATTCTATCAGCCACTATGGATTTAATTTGAAGGGGTATGGTCTGTGAATCGACCTGCTTTCTAACTGTAACAGAATGGGTGCGTGATAAAAAACATAGGGATATTCCACCCAAGAGTGGTGAATACCAACCTCCGAGAGAATCTCCTCTGAAACATAAAATCTGTCCAATCACTTAGTAATAGCGAAACTACCTTGGCGTCCATTTCTCCAGGTGGGAACCAAAGTATCTGGTTGAATATCAACCAAATGGTTGTTTTGAAAAAGAGTCTTAAAAAAATATGATAGTGGCCCTACCATAGCCAAACCTCCTCAGATTTCACTTGATGAAACTGTGAAATTCAAGTCTCCGACTATTATAAGATTTTTGTGTGATAGAATGCCACTTTCCTCTAGCGTGTTCCTGAAATTCCTCCGCTCCTTGCATGGTCCATAGGTGTTAGGAATAAGAAACTCCCTTTTATTTGAAATGTCTTTAACTATATATAGTATTCCACCAACAAAAAGATAAGGAACCAATACAAATTTCCCAGGATCCCAAGCTATCATGAGTCCACCCAAAGTTCTAATAGCATTAATCGCACAAGATACCCAAGATGGTCGGAGGCCATACATGAATGATCTTGCCTTTTGTACAGGGACCAATATTTCTTGAAAAACAATGATGTCTAGTTGTGTCTTGTCCAATAATCTTCTCACCGAGTCCGTTTTGAGGGAGCCTCCCACCCCACGTAGGTTATGGGACAGTAATAACATTATCGAGCCCTTGCCAAGGCCTTCACTGCTCTAAGTGCCCCATTTTCCTTTGAAGGAGAAACATACTCAATTAACTAGGATGTAGTGGTGATGGCCTTCTTCGTGGAACTACGTGTTTTTATAGGTGAGTATTCAACCTCCAAACCATGTGACCAGGCATATTGTTTACCAGAAACCATCCCCACCAAACATGAGGAGTTGGTTGTACTATCTAAGGGAAAGGTTTTTTGTCTAGAATTTCCAATGTAAGCACGTAACGAGATGGTGGATGAATGGTCCCATAGGTATGGTAAAAGGGAGTCCAAGACCTCATTTAGGGAAGATTCAAAACATTTTGATTGTTGATAACATGGAAGGGTAGGAGAAGCATCTATGTGGGTACTAGGTAGAAAGGAAGTTGGTGAAGTCGGCTGATAGGCCTCAAGTGTCGCTGAAGAAACAAGTGGAGATGAAGAAATAATAATGGGTAACATAGCCCTAGAAGGAATAGGGGTTTCAAAAATTGTAAGGGGAGAGTCCACGAGTTTTTTTCCTTGCTCCTATTTAGGGACCAGCTCATCTGACACAACAATAGGTGTTTCCCCTCCCATGCCCCCCCCCCTCAAATGTAGTGTTCTCCATTAACCAAACCGAGGCATCCAATACCTGTTTTTCTAAAAAATTCAGTGATGAAAAGAATGAGGGACAATGCGAGAGTAGCTTACCAGTATTTGAAACGGGAGGAGAAAAAGAAACTATTGGTTCAGAGGGGGAAACGTGTGCTTTTGAGATATTATGGTTTATATCCGATGAAGATATATAAGAAGTATCTTGTTGTTTTTCTTCATCTGGTTCATCGAGCGAGCTCCATTCATTGCAATCCTTTTGTAGGTGGTCTGTTTTGTGAAAATGGCCACACCGAAAAGGTATGTCGAGATAGTCAAGGCACTAGGAGGTTTTCCTTCCCTGCCATTCTGTCTCTAGACATTCTGGTAAGCCTTGGTAGATATCAACTTCTACTAGTACAAGAGACACCTTCCTATATACAGATCTTAAATTATTAGAATCCATAGAGATAAAACTACCCAGAGCGTTTCCTATCACCTTGAGTGCAGCCTCATTCCAGAGGTGTATGGGGAGGCCTGGAAGGAGCACCCATAAATGACGTTGTTGGAAATAGTTGTTTGTCGGGTTGAAATCAATCCTCCACTTCTTTATCATAATATTTCTTCCTCCTATATTCCATCTCTGCTCCAAGAGCTTGTTCTGGTCATCCTATGACTTGACAAGCCCAACCAACCCCTGTTCAGATAGAGAACCTCCAGTGTATATCCCAAGATAGGAGACCAATGTGTTTGAACCCACTCCTCTAAGGGGACCTTGCAAATATAATGGTAAGAGACCCTACCAACAAGGCCACAGAGGGCGAGATGTGTCGCCTCTTCTAACCTGACGTCTGAGCCCATCACCAGCTTATGTTTGGTCTTTACAGGTTTCCACAGCTTTCAAGCAGAACTGGGTTTCCTAGAGGTGTTAGTAAATCTGGTGTTTGAACTCGCCTTCACCTTATGAGCATAGTCAAATCCAGAAGTTTGTACATACTTAGGGTATTTTCTTGGAGAAAAAGAGCGTCTAGGTAGATTGTCTATATGAGGGAGATGGAGACAGGGTAAGTCATTAGTATAAAAAGGTAGCTGGGATGTCCCATCTGGCAGAGGATACTTTAAGGAAGAATTAATGGTGTGCAGAGTGTCTAGTTTATCAAAGAGGTCGAACTGTTGCCACAAAACTTCATCTGTGGGCTTCATTAACCTAGCGATGTGGAGATTTATGTCATCAGGTTCAGGAGGTAAGGATCTCATCTCCCAATTTTAGAAAAGAGGTATGTTTAATGAAATGGTCTAAACCTTGTACTTTTCATTCATCTCCCAAGTGTGTGTGGAGCCACTTTTGCAATAAAATTAATTAAGAGGGAAGCATAAACATCATTCAATGTTAATTTTGGAAAAAGGTTTGTGACAATAAAATTAAATAAAATTAATCAAGATGGAAGTATAAATATTATTCAATCTTAATTTTGGAAAAAAAAGTTGGTTTACAGTGGTTTCATGGGTCAATGTTTGTTTACATTTGTTTAACGAATCCTTTGTTTGTGGTATTTAACATCCCAATGCACAAACCATTTAGAAAATTATATTTCCATAACTTTAATAACATATATTTATTTTGTCTTTTGTCAAATTAGCACGTATCAAATCCATATATTTTCTAACAACATCAATTGCTTTTGTCCTTGGCTAAATTAGTAGGTTTAAACTTCATATTTTTTCTGTAAGTTCTAGGGATTTGTTTCCTTTATAAATTGTATTTGTTTTTTCAATAAATTATGTATATTTATGTGAATCTCCTTTATAAATTGCAGTTGTTTCTCAATAAATTATGTATATTTATGTGAATCTCACTAAGTGCATTGTATAAACTAACTTATGGAAATCATGCATTGTCTAAGCTAACTTATGGAAATCAAGATAACAAGTCCTCATCCAATATATAAGCTAAACAACCACATACATATTTAAAATAACAATCAAGGGGTATTTAACCACCGTTGTGAAGGAAGACTTTGTCATGTTACCTTAATAATATAAAAGTAGATATAATAAATAATAAAGGCACTTTGACATCAGTAATTCAGATGTCATAATACATTATCAACATAATATTTACATGTATGTGGTCTTTCATGCTATGGTTTCTCATAGCAAATTACAAGTTGGTCTCAGTGGATGATAATCATTATTATGATCAATATAATTATTATATTGTAAAGATATGATAATAACTCTATTTAATTATAATATGATTTGTATTTTATTTGTATTTTTAATATGTCATTAATAAATCCTATAAACCTTGATCACTATGAATAATGACTTTCTTATGAGACATTTTTTTATGGACCAAGTGCCTTGAAAATGATAGAAAGTCAATGAATACACTCCACTTCAAGGGGGAAACCTCCTTTTACAATATATCCAATTCACAAGACAAAAGTATGATGATCCTAAGACTAGGTCTCCTTGGTGTGTGTGTGGAGGAGGGGCGGGGGGGGAGACAAAGGGCACAATTATAATGAAAGGGTACAATGAAAGGCTATATCCAACCTACTAATATAACAAATAAAATAATAATGAATGTTTATTAGGGCCTTAACATAGCCTCCCTCTTTACAAACAAAATACCTCAAAGCTTTCAATTGAGGGTGTTTCTTCACGAATTGCTCATTTTTCCATGTATCTTCTTCTAAAGGCATATTCTTCCACTTGATTAGTTACTCCATAATGGTTATATTCTAAAGAGATAGATAACGTTGATATATAAAAAAATTTAGTTCAAAAATCAACTTTCGTTCTTCATCTAATTCTGGAAGTTCTCTTTACACTAGCATAGTTTGTCCTAAAACCTTTTTTAGGAAAGGTACATGAAAAACCTTATGAATGCAAGAAGAAGCAAAATCTAACTCTTACACTACCTGTTCAATCCCGTGAATAATCTTGTAGGGTCTACAAAATTTTGGAGCTAATTTCTTATTCTTCTTTTTCTTGAGTGTGGATTGCTTATAATGTTGAAATCTCAAAAATACCCAATCACCCTCCTCAAATTGTCTTTCATTTCATTGTTTATATGCTTGTTGTTTCATCTTGTTTTGTGCCATTTGAAGGTTTTCCCTAATAATTGTCAAAGTTTCTTTGGTATTCTTCATATGTGACTCTATTGCATGTACTTTGGACTTATCTTGCAAAACAATAAGATGTTAGGAGTTGGATATCCATAAAGGGCCTCAAATGGGGACATTGTAGTAGATGTGTGATAAGTAGTATTATACCACCATTTTACAAGAGAAAGTCACTTCATCTGTTGCGATTTGTTTTCTAAATAATAACATTATAGATAACACTCTAAACATTTGTTAACTATTTATGTTTAAATATTTGCTTGTGGATGATATTTTGAACTCGTAGCTAGTGTTATTCCACTCATCTTCCATAATTCTTTCCAAAAAATTCCTATGAATTTTGGATCTTTTTCACTTACTATTACTTTAGGAAAACCACGAAGTCTATGAATTGTTGATGATTACAGTTGTGTGAGACATCCTCCAAGACACGGACTGAGTGAGTCGACCTAAGAGAGAGCCCATGAGATGGGTGTGCCCATGAGATGGGTGTGTGGTTCCTCTTTGAGATGGAGATGGAACATTGTGTGCCCCTGTGTGGGGTGAGGAAGCCCATGAGTTGGTTGTGTGGTTCCTCTCTGAGACGGAGATGGAATGTTGTGTACCCTTGTGTGGGGTGAGGTCCCATGAGTTGGGTGTGTCATTTTCTCTGAGATGGAGATGAAACGATGTACTAGTCTCCTCTATAAAGAGCGTTGAGATGATGTGATACTCTAGATGATTCTCTTATGAGATGCAATGAGAAAGAGATATGCTGAGTAGGATGTGCTTGTGGCTAAGCATAGGTGAATGTGATCCTAAATTTTGAGCACTAGTAATTGTGATTCTCCTGTGAGATGCAGTGAGATAGAGATGTGGACATCCATGTGGCTGAGCACAGATGGATGTGCCCCTAGTGGTTGAGAACTAATGGGTGTATGAGATCCCTTGCTATATTGTTCAAGATTCAAACTTACTTGTGACCCTATTTGTGATGTAAAGGGTACAGGTCGACCCCACCATAAAGTGAAAGATAATTAATTTAAAAGATAATTAATATGGTAATTATTAATTATATTGTGAGTTATTGAGGTCATCCCTATTGTGCCAATAGAAACTAATTTTGATATATCCATTCTAATATAAATAAATGTAAATTCCCCATCAAGGAATCACAACACAAGTGTGAGTTTGGAAATTTCAACAAGTACTTGTTCTTAGGCTGAAGTGCACACCTCTCTTGGTTGCTAGGCTTCTAGGTTTTGTGAGCACCCTTTTGTGTGCTAGGTTTATGGTGTGGAAGGTATTTATATTGAAGAGTATAGCAAATGATTGGTTGGGTTTTCTTCCCTTGTTGAGAATGTCTTCCCATGATAATTATTGTATACTTGTGCATGGTATTTCTTCTTGTGATCTTGGTTGCTGCAACAAATTATTAATGGTGAAACTGCAATTGTCTATGGTTCAAGTAAAATGCTAAAATTGGAATGAAATTCATGATTGAGCATAGATTAATGAAAAATCAACATGGTATCAGAGAATAGGTCTTGAAGAACCCATTTCACAAGAAAATTCCAGTCATCGCCTCACTTCTTCAAAATCGTATGGCCTTCTTAGGGTTTCCAGAAATTATGCATGACCTTCCTTTCTGAGGTGTTTCATCACTTGATACTTGGACACTAAGGATAAAAAGTGAATAGGAGTTTACAACCTCCTTCAGTGCACCTCCAACAATATTCAGATTGCATTCTCAAGCATTTTGAGCTTTTTGGCCCTAGGGTTTCTAGGGTTTTGCAAATTTTTGTAGAAATTTCAGAATTAGGGCTTCTGCAGCTCATTGAAGGAGCTCTTCAGATCACCAATGTTCTTCTATATTTCAAGGCTTATTTTTGGCATTCATAAGCCCCAAAAAATCTAAAAATTGCTAGACTATCCTAGTCGTTAGGTTTTCTAGCATAGTTGACAAGGGTTTGTGAAGAATCTAAAAATATGATGAACATAACCATGATGGAACACAAGCTTGGTAAGCAAACTCAGTTCCTGGAAGCCAATAATTCAAGGAGATGAATACATCAACATCTCATCACTCTCAGGTATGGTCCCTACCAATGATAAAAACTTGGTTAATTGATAGTGGTGCCTCCAAGCACATGACCGATTTTAGAGATCACCTAACAAATTTTGTTGAGAAAGAGACACATCTACATGTTGTTCTTGGAGACGATGCCAAATATAATGTGAAAGGGGTGGGAAATTCTACCTTCCAACAAGATTCACATATGCAGCTCCAACTAAGTGAAGTAATATATGTACTTGGGATGAAGAGGAACCTTGTCTCCATTTCTTCCTTGGAATACAAAGGATACAAGGTTACCTTTTCAGAAGGAAGAGCTCTTGCATGGCACAAAGACTCACATATAAATTCTTCCAAGGTAATTGGTGTTCGAGAAAGAAGCTTGTACAGATTAACCATCAGACCAGTCCAGGCACTCTTACATGACACTATCATCTTGATTGAGCTATGGCATAGAAGACTTGCTCACATTCATTATAGAGCTCTCCCAACTCTAGGAAAAATGGTAACATGCCTTCCAGAGATACAGATTCAACATAAATTTGTTTGAAAAGGTTGTGCTCTTGGAAATAATGTTAAAGGGTCCTTCTTAAGCAGTGACAATAAATCCAAGGAAATCTTGGACTTGATACATTCAAATGTGTGTGGACCAAGGATTGTTGTCTCTCTAAAATGTGTATTTGTACTATGTACTCTTCATAGATGATCACTCTTGGAAAACTTGGATTTACTTCCTGAAGAACAAGGATGGAGTCCTTGAAAAATTTCAAGAATTCAAAGCTCAGGTTGAGAACCTGACCAGAAGAAATATCAAGGTACTAAGATCAGATAATGGAGGAGAATACACCTCCAACGATTTCATCAATTTATGTATTGAAGCAGGGATCAAGAGGGAGTTCATAGTTCCTTACAACCCTCAGCAAAATGGGGTTGTGGAGAGGAAGAACAGAGCTATCATCGAGGCAACCAAAGCAATGATACATGACCAGAGTCTACATATGACTCTATGGGAAGAAGCATGTATGAAAATAGTGTATGTTCAGAACAAGAGTCCTCATCATATCTTGAAGAACATAACTCTGGAAGAATCCTTCACCGAAGTGAAGCCTGAGATTGGACACTTCATGATATTTGGGTGCCCAGTATATTTTCATGTAACCAAAGAGAAGAGATTCAAGCGAGAACCTTCAAGGACAAAGGTTACATTTGTAGGATACAGTGAATCTTGGAAGGCATATCAGATCTACATTCCTGTTCAGAGACATATTGAGATAAGAGGAGATGTTACTTTTGAGATAAGAGGAGATGTTACTTTTGAAGAAGAGATAGCCTTCTAAAGATCCAAATAATTTTAGATGGAAATTGATAATGAGACAATTCCTTCTCCCCCTTCAACAATTCAGAGGGAGAGAGACATTGTTACAATTGATCCAATTGTTCTAGCTGATCTAGTTGCACCAATTGACATGCCCGAAGATATTACAGTAGGACATAAAATGCATGCTTGGTCCCGACAAACTCTACAGGAAGTAGAGGGACATACAACCCCTTAAGGGACAACCATAGAGAGCAAGAGACCAAATATATTCTCAAGCTACCTTTCATCCATGAGCCACATCATTGAATCTAATATTTATTGTCATGGAGAAGCTTTAGGTGAACAGGTATTGCAAGATGCCATGACAGAAGAATATCTGTCTATATTGAAAAATGATGTATGGGATATTGTTTTGAGACCAGAGGGAAAGTCTGTAGTGACTTCCAAATGGATTTATAAAATCAAGCATGCATCCAATGGGAGCATCGAGAAATACAAAGCGATATTTGTAGCCAGAGAGTTATTGCAAGTAGAGGGAGTTGACTATGATGAGACATTTTCTCCAGTAGCCCGATACACTTCCACCTGTTCTATCATTTCACTAGTTTCTTCCATGGGTTGGAAACTACATCAGATGGATGTAAATACAACCTTTCTCAATGGTGAAATTGAGGAAGAAGTTTATATCGAGAAGCTAGAAGGATTCGTTATACACAATGAAAAATCTCATGTGTGCAGGTTGAACAAATCCTTGTGTGGACTAAAACAAGCACCTCGTTATTGGTACGAGAAAATGGATGGATTCCTGATGAGTTTGGGCTTCAACAAGAGTGTTGTTGATCGAAACCTATATTATCACATCGATGAAAATGAGTGCTTAATCTTAGTCCTATATGTGGATGAACTTTTCCTCAAGGGTTCAGAGAGACTCATTGTTAAATGAAAACAAGCATTGATTGCTAAATTTGAGATGAAGGATTTAGGATTAATGCATTACTTCTTGGGACTAGAAGTATGGCATAGGACAGATGAGATTTTCCTAATTCAAGGAAAATATATTGTGGAGATATAGAAAAAGTTCGGTATGACATAATTTAAATCCATGCCTACACCAATGGTGATGGATTTGAATAAAATAAGTGATGTTGATTCAGGAGAGATTGGTCCACACTTATACAGATAGTTGATTTGATTACTGTTGTATCTGGTTAACACCAAACCTAATATATTCTATGCAGTGAATTTTCTTAGCCAGTTCATGAGTCAACCAATACAGACTCACTGGATAGTGTTGACTGGCGAAATTGACCGTCCATCAACTGGGAGAGTGGAACCGGTCCGGGGTTATCTAATAACCCAAGCCGTTTGGGATGAACCACCCTGAAAGATTTAGCGGCTCCATTAGCCAATCTAAGTCCTAAGAAAACAAAAAGAAAACTACTCTAAATTAACTAATCTAACTAAAAACAACTATTAAAACAAACTAAACTAATCTAACTAAAATTAACTATTAAAACAAACTAAACAAATCTAACTATTCTATATATACAATCTACTATCTAATACTATACTAACTCTAAGAAATTAAAAATCTAACTACTGACAGAAATAAATCTTATTCACAAAATATACAATATTTACAATTTACAGATTTGAATAAAAACCTGAAAAACTCATTTGTATTCTGCCCTAAGACAGAGAGAGATATTTTTTGTTGATTTTATATTTTATGAACAAGAAATAAAACTAAAACTAACTAAACTAAACAACTAAAATACTAACTCTAACTACAAATCTAAACTAATATATTTATCTAACTAAACTACTTAAATATACTAACAAACTAACTATTAAATAAATAACAAACTGACCTAGAGAAACGCTCCAGATTTGTCCTGCATGTAATGATTTTCTTAGCTGATCGGAGGGAGGAAACCCACACCGAATTATCCAAGAGCTTCTCATAAACGATAAGCTGCAGTGCTCTTCAAATATGATTACAGGACAAACAAGACATAAAAAATTTACAACAATCTTATGATTTATAAATATTCACAGTTAGATAAACCTATATGCAAAGATCTATACGTAATGATTCAATTAACGAAGAAGAGAAATCTGTGATTCATTAACTGAAACAAAGTAATTGTTGTACTTTTAAAAATAATGAAAGAGATCAGATTATGGATAGCATATTAATCAAATCATATCATCCTGCAATAGATTATGATAGCTAAAGTAGTCTATAATCAACTGCAAAGTGACATGCATAAACTTGAAACAAAAAAATTGATATATTGAAAGCGAAAGTTGTAGCAAGATATCAACTCTTGTCTCAGTTTGTATTAGAAATCCATAGCCTGGTTCTCCCATAAGTGAGGATGCCCCTTATTACAAAAAATAATAAGTATTTAAAGACCTTCCACAGGGTAAAACATCCCTGTGGAAGTTATCAAAACTGTTTACAGAAAATCTGGGAAATATCCCAAGTTTGACTAAACTAACAACCTAAAATAAAACTGTATCACACAAATATATCCTAGACTGTCACAGCATGTCCAATGCAATTCGGATGTACTTGAAAAGGGTAAAAAATAGACAAGTTAGGAGGATATTTTGTTAATGAAAATGATAAAAATCTAAGTCTATAGACTAGCTACAGAATCTTGCGATTCTGTAGCTGGTTTAAATCAGACACAAAATCACCATTAAAATTAATTTAAATCTTTGAAAATACATTCAAACTATCAAAAGATATTTGATTGCTAAAAGCCTTATTCAAATCGACACTTGTATGCAATTTGAACAAACTAAATCAAACGATAAACTAGATAGCTATACTTTGTTTAATTCGTTACCAATTTAGGTATACAAAATCATATCGAACAGTAATGAAATCGTTTCATATCAAATTGAAATTGATACAGTTAAACAAATCATAGACAATCGTTTATGCTGCCTCATCAACAAGAAACACGATTGAATCCATACGAGAATAGCAAGATCATTTTCAAATTGATATAACTGTATTAACATAAACCAGCGATCCATGTCATTAGCGAATCAAATCAAAACGGGTGTGTAAATTAACTCAAATGAAATCATAACAGGATCAATCAGTTGATAACAAGGTCTGTAAGAATTGTCCAATCGTTCGTTATTGCTAATTGGGGCAGTCAATTGACATTCAACGAAATTATTACTCGAATTTATTTCAAAATGAACTATTAACCGAATTCGACAGAGATAACATATGTCGATCTGGGTTTAACCAACTCGTTTTGAAAATTAAAATCAAATGGAGCAGTATCAAGTCTATTTTTGATACGAATCCAACTCACAAAAACAATCATGCTAACTGAAGATACACAGCAATCCAATCAAGACAAGAGCGAATCAAATAGTTTGAGTGTGACATAGTCGTTGTGAATCAAAAAAGTTCCATGATTTCGGCGAAGATATCTTTTGCACAGGCTAACTGAGAGTATATAAAACAGAGTCGTTCTTTCCAAATTGGATTCAAACATATTTGTATTCCTGATTTAGAAGATTACATCACATCAATTTAAAATCATAAAGTTGTTCCAAAATCACAGCATACAAACTAAACCAGAGCCGATATAATCTAACCATAACGAAATCATACCAAATCGGAACATGATCGTGCTCTAATTTTAGCATAAAAATCTCCTGTACAGGTCATATACAAAAAAAATCCAAGCGAAAATAAACCATTGGTTTCATTAACTCACACCAACAGTCAAACGAATCAAAACAATGAAAACCAATCAATTGTTAAACTGGGCACGACCAAATCATTCAACCGAATCATAACTTTATTTATTTTTAGCAAAGCGAAAACAATGTACAGGATGAACAACATAACCGGCTATTACAGAGTCATTTCGAATGATGGACAGAGCTATTTGAAAACCAAACTCAAATCATTATATTAATCCTATCAATTCACAAAACAAAAATGATATCGAAATTCATACTTGGATGATGAGCAGACAACTTGATCATGACATTTTGGGATTCACGACAGCTGTAGCCGATTCGACATTCCTAAATACGATGGAACCCGTGGTTTTTTGCTTCCTATCATTTGCTTGAAGCTTGTCCCTTTTACTGGTCAACACTGCAACTTGGTTCTCCAGCGAATTGATTTTCGATTGAAGTAAGGGAACGTCTGTATAGTATCGTTCCAACCACACATTACACTGGTCACATGAGGATTTTCTGGGCTTCGAAAATGTAGGTGAGGGTTTGGTTACATTGCCGAGGGTTTCGTTAGGTAGCTTGATCCCAGGGTAGCTAGGATTTTTCTTTAGGCAATGGGGTAGATTAGAAACGAAGTCATAGGGTGGCTCGGAGCACAGACCTTGGGAGTAAGGGTACTCACTATCTAGGAAGCGTTCGATGTCAGAGTCCAAGTCTTTACTGAGGACTATGGGCTTCTGCTCAGCACTAGGTTTAGGCTTATTCCTAGCCAGTCTCGATATAAGTCGAGCATTCTTTTTACCTTTGGTGTTAACAGTAGGGTTTCCCTTGACCTTTTTGCGCATAGGCTTTTTAACAGCCTCTGTCTTGTCTATTGCGATGTCGGGTAAGTCAATATCAGGGTTGACCGAGGGTTTAGGAGAGGGTAGAAGGGCATGGAAAGGCACGGGTGGCCCGACCTTAGTTTCATTAACCATAGGCTTGTCAATTTGGATAGGCTCTGTATCATCAAAACCATTTCGAGAGACAAAAGCTCGCCAACTATCACCGTGGAGATTTAAGTGATGAACAACGATGATTCTTATTAAGCCGTGGTGGAACAAGCTACTATCAGCCTTTTCTCTTTTAAACCTCTTAGCCATTTTATAAAGACTTCGCTAGAAATAAAAAGGCATATTCAATGGATACCCCATAAAATTCATTAACAGTTGAAGGTGATAAAGAAAAACCAGTCCATATTGACCCTCACAGGTCACGAATTGTTTAACCACCATCAAAAGATCATGTCATCTTGGTTTAAGCGTGGAAATCAACATACCTCTGTCACAGGATGTGACCTTTCGTGAGACGAACAGTAGTGGCCATGGCACCTCCTCAACTTTAGAGTTTTTGAACCATCGTTGGCCTGTGGCTGCTAACCCTGTGGCAGAGCTAATGAACTCCTCATTTAGCTCAAGCTGAATGTCGCCTACTTTGGCCCTACAGCCATCAAAAGTCAGGGCGAACTGTTGTGCAACAAATAGATTAAAACCCTCAAACCTCTGCACGAACTTGAGCCAACCACTATCCTCTAAGTCTTTCCGGGTGTTATCGAACAGTAGCAAGGCTTGGCTACCATTCGTCTCAATTCACACCATTGGTGCCATAAACAGGGTTCATGGTAAGTGATGTGAATGAGCCAGGGTTTGAACGCAGCACACACAGGAGCAGAACACTTGAAGGATTACCAAAGCTAGCAGAGGTGAAACAGGGATAGGAGAAACATTAATGACATCGTGCGAAGGTGGTGGAGCTATTTGCTGGCCATGCAGAATAGTCATTACCAATGGTACAACCACCGACGCTTTCAACTATACAAATCACATCGCATATGTGTTATGACTATTCCACTTCAATCAATCAAAACCTTTGGTAAGTGGATAAACCATGCGCGCAATCAAACATTATGCCATAGTTTTAAAACCAAACATACAAATCAAAACCAATACCAAGTGTCGGACCAATGCAACATGCGTTTTTATACCAAGAATTTAACCAATGTGCCAATGCGTTTGATCACATGAACTAGGTGTCATATTAAATGATATATATCAAGGTTTTAACCATGAAACCTATGTATTTTTATGAAACCAATGGTCAAGTAGATCAAATCAAAGAACATATAAATCCAATTACCAATGCATCACAACCTCAATTAAACAAATTCTCACAATCAATCCAAGAATGTCAAATGAGTGCATATCAAAAGGTCTTGCCAACTGTAATCAGTCTCATGGATATCATGACCCTAGAGCTTAGATGATATCAACTATTTCATGATTCTAATATGATGTGAGATTAAGATGAATTAAGATGCAATATCATGACCCTAGAGTTTAGACTATAATCTTATGTAGACTAGGTGCGTATCATGATTAATATCATCATGGATATCATGATGAAATATTAAGATGATATTAAGGTGCCTATATCATGATAGAATAATAGGTACCACCATATAATATTAATATCAGGTGATAAGGTGTAATAAGATTTTAAATCATATTTCCAAATCATTAGAGACAATTAGAGACAACATATCCAAAGTATGCTCATGAATATATCAAAACGACACCAAGTGCAATACATATCTAGAGATCGGAACATAAATACATAATCAATGAGGCTCTAAATGGCCTCTACAACATCAAATAACATACTAAGTTAGAGTCACTAATACTATAGGTGGAAATGCCAATGAAAAGTACAAAATAGCTATAGGGTAGATACTAGAACCGTAGATGAAATAATTTCATAGCTCATGAGTCGTGACTGTCAGTAGTCCTCCATGTCATAATCATCAAGATTGGCATCACTACCACTTCTCTCTCCTCCATCCTCCTCCTCCTCCCCTATATCCAATGTAATCTGTGCATTTGTTGATGTGGACTCTGGAGGACGACCCCTCAAGAGGATCACCATCATCAAAAGTGATCGACTCTTGCACTAGTTCATTAAGATCCAAGTTGGCTAATGCCAACTCAACACTGTTGTTCAAACCCATATAATCAGAAAACACATCTCGCATCTTTGTCTTTCCCTACAACCACTCTTCTCTCTACTTGTATATAAGACAGAGGTTGGTGTGCACATACACTACTAAGTCACCTGACACGACGACAAAGAGAAGAGTTCAATAGATGAGTTTATACTTGAGTGAAGGGTACA
>ML780261.1:291426-319117 GCA_009831015.1 Picea engelmannii | reverse complement strand
TTGGATATCCATAAAGGGCCTCAAATGGGGACATTGTAGTAGATGTGTGATAAGTAGTATTATACCACCATTATACAAGAGAAAGTCACTTCATCCATTGAGATTTGTTTTCTAAATAATAACATTGTAGATAACACTCTAAACATTTGTTAACTTTTTATGTTTAACCATTTGTTTGTGGATGATATGTTGAACTCGTAGCTAGTGTTATTCCACTCATCTTCCATAATTCTTTCCAAAACATTCCTGTGAATTTTGGATCTTTTTCACTTACTATTACTTTAGGAAAACCATGAAGTCTATGAATTGTTGATGATTACAGCTACGTGAGACATCCTCTAGGACACAGAGTGAGTGAGTCGACCTGAGAGAGAGCCCATGAGTTGGGTGTGCCCATGAGATGGGTTCGTGGTTCCTCTTTGAGACGGAGATGGAATGTTGTGTGCCCTTGTGTGGGGTGAGGAAGCCCATGAGCTGGGTGTGTGGCTCCTCTCTGAGACGGAGATGGAATGTTGTGTACCCTTGTGTGGGGTGAGTTCCCATGAGTTGGGTGTGTCGTTCTCTCTTAGATGGAGATGAAACGATGTACTGGTCTCCTCTATAAAGAGCGTTGAGATGATGTGATACTCCAGATGATTCTCCTGTGAGATGCAATGAGAAAGAGATATGTTGAGTAGGATGTGCCTATGGTTGATCATAGGTGAACGTGATCCTCAAGTTTGAGCACTAGTGACTGTGATTCTCCTGTGAGATGCAGTGAGATAGAGATGTGGATGTCCATGTGGCTGAGCACAGATGGATGTGCCCCTAGTGGTTGAGCACTAGTGGGTGTATTAGATCCCTTGCTATATTGTTCAAGAGTCAAACATACTTGTCACTCTATTTGTGATGTAAAGGCTACAGGTCGGCCCCACCATAAAGTGAAAGATAATTAATTTAAAAGATAATTAATATGGTAATTATTAATTATATTGTGAGTTATTGAGGTCAGCCCTGTTGTGCCAATAGAAACTAATTTTGATATTTCTAGTCTAATATAAATAAAGTTAAATTCCCCATCAAGGAATCACAACACAAGTGTGAGTTTGGAAATTTCAGCAAGTACTTGTTCTTGGGCTGAAGTGCACACCTCTCTTGGGCACTAGTCTTCTAGGTTTTGTGAGCACCCTTTTGTGTGCTAGGTTTATGGTGTGGAAGGTCTTTATCTTGAAGAATATAGCAAAGGATTGGCTGGGTTTTCTTCCCTTGTTGAGAATGGCTTCCCATGATAATTATTGTGTACTTGTGCATGGTATTTCTTCTTGTGATCTTCGTTGCTGCAACAAATTGTTAATGGTGAAACTGCAATTGTCTATGGTTCAAGTAAAATGCTAAAATTGGAATGAAATTCATGATTGAGCATAGATTAATGAAATATCAACATGGTATCAGAGTATAGTTCTTGAAGAACGCATTTCATAAGAAAATTCCAGTCATCCTCTCACTTTTGCAAAATCGTATGGCCTTCTTAGGGTTTCCAGAAATTATGTACGACCTTCCTTTATGAGGTGTTTCATCACTTGATACTTGGATACTGAGGATAAAAAGTGAATAGGAGTGTATGGCCTCCTTCAGCGCACCTCTAGCAATATTCAGATTTCATTCCCGAGCATTTTGATTTTTTTGGCCCTACGGTTTCTAGGGTTTCACAAATTTTTGTAGAAATTTCAGAATTAGGGCTTCTGCAGCTCATTGAAGGAGCTCTTCAGATCACCAGTGTTCTTCTATCTCTCAAGGCTTATTTTTGGCATTCATAAGCCCAACAAAATCTGAAAATTGCTATCCTATTCTAGTCATTAGGTTTTCTAGCCCAGTTGACAAGGGTTTATGAAGAATCTAAAAATATGATGAACATAACCATGATGGAACACAAGCTTGGTGGATCAAGCAAACTCAATTCCTGGAAGCCAAGAATTCAAGGAGATGAATACATCAACATCTCATCACTCTCAGGTATGTTCCCTACCAATGATAAAACTTTTAATTGATAGTGGTGCCTCCAGGCACATGACCGGTTTTAGAGATCACCTAACAAATGTTGTTGAGAAAGAGACACATCTACATGTTGTTCTTGGAGACGATGCCAAATATAATGTGAAAGGGGTTGGAAATTCTACCTTCCAACTAGATTCACATATGCAGCTCCAACTAAGTGAAGTAATATATGTACTTGGGATGAAGAGGAACCTTGTCTCCATTTCTGCCTTGGAAGACAAAGGATAAAAGGTTACCTTTTCAGAAGGAAGAGTTCTTGCATGGCACAAAGACTCACATATAAATTCTTCCAAGGTAATTGGTGTTCGTGAAAGAATCTTGTACAAATTAACCATCAGACCAGTCCAGGCACTCTTACATGACACTATCATCTTGAGTGAGCTATGGCATAGAATACTTGATCACATTCATTATAGAGCTCTCCCAGCTCTAGGAAAAATGGTAACAGGCCTTCCATAGATACAGATTTAGCATAAAGTTGTTTGAAAAGGTTGTGCTCTTGGAAATAATGTTAAAGGGTCCTTCTTAAGAAATGACAATAGATCCAAGGAAATCTTGGACTTGATACATTCAAATGTGTGTGGACCAATGATTGTTGCCTCTCTAAATGTGTATTTGTACTATGTACACTTCATAGATTATCACTCTCGAAAAACTTGGATTTACTTCCTGAAGAACAAGGATGGAGTCCTTGCAAAATTTCAAGAATTCAAATCTCAGTTTGAGAACCTGACTGGAAGAAAGATCAAGGTAATAAGATAAGATAATGGAGGAGAATACACCTCCAAGGATTTTATTAATTTATGTATTGAAGCGGGGATCAAGAGGGAGTTCACAATTCCTTACAACCTTCAGCAAAATGGGGTTGTAGAGAGGAAGAACATAACTATCATTGAGGAAACCAAAGAAATGATACATGATCAGAGTCTAATTATGACTCTATGGGAAGAAGCATGTATGAAAAAAGTGTATGTTTAGAACATGATTCCTCATCATATCTTAAAGAACATAACTCCAGAAGAATCCTTCACCGAAGTGAAGCCTGAGATTGGACACTTCATGATATTTGGGTGCCTAGTATATTTTCATGTACCCAAAGAGAAGAGATCCAAGATAGACCCTTCAAGAACAAAGGGTACATTTGTAGGATACAGTGAATCCTGGAAGGCATATCGGATCTACATTCCTGGTCAGAGACAGATTGAGATAAAACGAGATGTTACTTTTGAAGAAGCGATAGCCTTCCAAAGATCCAAATAATCTCATATGGAAATTGATAGTGAGACAATGCCTTCTCCCCCTTCAGTAGTTCAGAGGGAGACAAACATTGTTCCAATTGATCCAGTTGTTTTAGCCTATTCAGTTGCACCAATTGACATGCCTGGAGATATTGCAGTAGGACATAAAAGGCATGCTTGGTCATGACAAACTCTACAGGAAGCAGAGGTACATACAACCCCTCAAGGGACAACCAGAGAGAGCAAGAGACCAAATATATTCTCAAGCTACCTTTCATCTATGAGCCACATTTTTTTCTCTAAGATTTCTTGTCATGGAGAAGCTTTAGGTGAACAAGTATTGCAAGATTCCATGACAGAAGAATATCTGTCTATATTGAAAAATGATGTATGAGATATTCTTTTGAGAGCAAAGGGAAAGTCTGTAGTGACTTCCAAATGGATTTATAAAATCAAGCATGCATCCAATGGAAGCATTGAGAAATACAAAGCGATATTTGTAGCCAAAGAGTTCTTGCAAGTAGAGGGAGTTGACTATGATGAGATATTTTCTCCAGTAGCCAGATACACTTCCATCTACTCTATCATTACACTATTTTCTTCCATGGGTTAGAAACTACATCAGATGGATGTAAAGATAGTTGTTCTCAATGGTGAAATTGAGGAAGAAGTTTATATCGAGAAGCTAGAAGGATTCGTTATACACAACGAAAAATCTCATGTGTGCAGGTTGAAGAAATCCCTGTATGGACTAAAACAAACACCTTATTATTGGTACGAGAAGATGGATGGATTTCTAATGAGTTTGGGCTTCAGCAAGAGTGTTTTTGATCCAAACCTATATTATCACACCGATGGAAACGAGTGCTTAATCTTAGTCCTATATGTGGATGAACTTTTCCTCACCGGTTCAAAGAGACTCATTATTGAATGCAAACAAGCATTGACTGCTAAATTTGAGATGAAGGATTTAGGCTTGATGCATTACTTCTTGGGACTAGAAGTATGGCAGAGGACAGATGAGATTTTCCTAAGTCAAGGAAAATATACTGTGGAGATATTGAAAAAGTTTGGTATGAATGAATTCAAATCCATGCCTACACCAATGGTGATGGATTTGAATAAAATAAGTGATGTTGATTCAGGAGAGATTGATCCACACTTGTATAGATAGTTGATTGGATCACTGATGTATCTGGTTAACACCAGACCTAATATATGCTATGCAGTATTTTCTTAGCCAGTTCATGAGTCAACTGAGACAGACTCATTGGATAGCAATAAAATATGTATTGAGATACCAATGAGGAACAGTTGGAAATGGCCTGAGATATGCCTCCAGTGTAGACTTGAGCTTACAGGGATATGCCGATGCAGATTGGGCAGGGAGCGCAGTGGACTGGAAGAGCACCTTCATTTTTTGATTTACTTTAGGGTCTGCCATGGTTTCCTAGTGTAGTAGGAAATAGATCTATGTGGCATTGAGTACTGCAAAGGAAGAGTACATAGCATTGAATGTGGCATTCCGCGAAGTAGTGTGGCTTCACAAACTTCTAATAGATTTATTTGATCATGAGATGGATCCTACTACTATTAATTATGATAACCATATATGTGTGAAGCTCTCTGAGAACCATTTGTTTCATGATAGATCAAAATACATCGAGATAAAATATCACTATATCAGAGACATGGTGTAGATGAAAACAACACACGTGAAATACCTTCCTACCCATGAGCATATTACAACCATATTCACCAAACCGCTTGCCAAGACGAAGTTTGAGTACTTCTGTGAGAGACTTGGCCTAGTGGAGAATGCCTTCCTAGCTGAGAGGGAGTGTTGATGATTACAGTTGCGTGAGACATCCTCCAGGAAATAAACTAAGTGATTCGACCAGAGAGAGAGCCCATGATTTGGGTGTGTGGTTCCTCTCTAAGATATAGATTGAATGTTGTGTGCCCCTATGTGGGGTGAGGAATCCCATGAGATGGGTGTGCCCATAAGATGGGTGTGTGGCTCCTCTCTGAGACGGAGATGGAATGTTCTGTCCCCCTATGTGGGGTGAGGAAGCCCATGAGTTGGGTGTGTCTTTCTCTCTAAGATGGAGATGAAATGATGTATTGGTATCGTCTATGCAGAGAATTGAGATGATTTGATAATCTAGATGATTCTCCCGTGAGACTTAGTGAGAAAGAGATCTGTTGAGTAGGATGTGCATGTGGCTGAGCACAGGTGAATGTGATCCTAGTGGTTGAGAACTAGTGAGTGTGATTCTCCTATGAGATGAAGTGAGATAGAGATTTGGACATCCCTGTGGCTAAGCACTAGTGGGTGTATGAGATCCCTTGCTATATTTTTCAAGAATCATACTTACTTGTAACCCTATTTGTGATGTAAAGGGTACAGGTCAGCCCACCATAAATAGAAAGATAATTAATATGGTAATTATTAATTATATTGTGAGTTATTCAGGTCATCCCTGTTGTTCCAATACACACTACTTTTGATATGTCCATTCTAATATAAATAAAGGTAAATTCCCCATTGAGGAATCACAACACAAGTGTGAGTTTGGAAATTTCAGCAAGTACTTGTTCTTGGGATGAAGTGTGCACCTCTCTTGGGCGCTAGTCTTCTAGGTTTTGTGAGTGCCCTTTTGTGTGCTAGTTTTATGGTGTGGAAGGTCTTTATTTTGAAGAATATAGAAAAGGATTGGTTGGGTTTTCTTCTTTTGTTGAGAAGGGTTTCCCAGGATACGTTTTGTGTACTTGTGCATAATATTTCTTCTTGTGATCTTCGTTGCTGCAACAAATTGTTAATGGTGAAACTGCAATTGTCTATGGTTCAAGTAAAATGATAAAATTTGAATGAACTTCATGCTTGAGCCTAGCTTAATGAAAAATCAACATGAATTTCCTTCACAAACATTTCTTCCACTTGGCTTGTTGTATATCTACTTTGAATTCCTAAAAAATGTGCATATTTTGTGAGTTTATTGAACAACCACAAAAATGGAATCCTTACCTTCAGATTTTGGTAACCATGTAACGAATTCCATTGATGTATCTTCCCATATTTGATTAGGTATGTGTAATGGTTGAAGTAACCCTAGAGATTTTACTATCTCTCCTTTATTTCTTTGGAAAACCCGACATTCTCTTAGAAGATTTTGAATATCTTTCTTCATTCCTTCCCAAAAGAAATATGTTTTTATCCTTTGATATGTTTTAAGGAACCTTGCATGTCCTACCATCGAATATTCATGGGAATCCCTTAATATTTGTTGCTTAAACTTTGATTTAAGGCATAGAAATATTCTACCTTTCTACCAAAGTATATCTCCCTTCCACTCCCACTCTTCCATACAATTCATCCCTTCCTTTATACATTGTATTTTTTGTTTAGTATTGTTGTCATTTTTCCATTCATATAGAGCTTATTTCATCCACACGGGAATAGAATATGTAATAGAATATAATCTTGAGGCTTCTTCTATTCTAGAAAGAGCATCTTCTACTACATTTTTCTTCCCATTTTGTAGATTATTTCAAAATCAAACTCCTTTTTTTTTGCTACCCATTTTTGATGTTCTTTTGATGACAATATTTCAATGCTCCAAAAAGTACTTTAGGCTATCATGGTATTTCTTGACTTTAAAGTGCCTCCCAATAATATATTGTCACCATTTTTTTATTCCATGTAAAATTCCTTCAATTTATTTTTCATATGTAGATTTCACCAAATCTTTTCCCTTGAATTGTTTTCTTTCAAAATCCAATGGTATCCCTTCTTGTGTCAATACTACTCCCATTACTAATCCTAATGCATCACATTCTACTATCGATGTTTTACCAAAAATAGGTGTTGTCAATACTAGTGTAGAAGACATGGCATCCTTTAAGAGAGAGAATGAAAAAGTATCCTTACCATTCCCTACAAATCAATATTTCTTCAAGAGAGATGTGAGTTGGCCCGCAAGGCGTACATAATTCTTAACAAAAAAATTATAATTGTAGTGTTTCTAAGATACATGCACATAATATCTAGCTAACAATCAGATGTACACAACTTTTCAATGGTGTGAAGAGAAGACAAAAAATGGATAAAAGAATGAAAATAATTTATAGTATCTATATTCCACACTGGAAGAGTCAATAATTTACAATAGATATAGGCTACATGAGTAACTAATGCACCATATTAATGATCTAGAGAGATCTTGACACTTGCTGACAGACACTGAAGAATATAGATTTATCAGTAGAATCCATAGATTTATTCTTATAGATACTTTTCCTTCCCTTTCTATCACCCATATTTTCCTTTAAGGATGATAGCTTCCCATTGGGAGAAGAACCTTTCTCTACTTATTTACCTTTTGAGAAAAAATTTAGAGGAATTTTTCATGAGAGAAAAAACCACCCACCTCATTTGATTCCTCTAAGTCATTCAGTGATTATATGTCCACCAAAGGAGAGGTTTCCATAATGGACTTCTTCTTTTTCTTTTGAGACTCCATATTTATGAGTCCACAAAAGTTAAAGCTTTCTTCTGAATAGGGGAAGATGAACCTACAATATCCTCTTCTATAGTACCTATATTAATAGAGAAACCCTCCCTTAATAACCTTTTTTTAGACTAGGAGACATACCTTTAGCTCTCGTAATATCATTAATGATCTTTTCCAAAATGTCTGAGGGTTCATCATAAATTTTCTTACCTTTGGACACTAACAATTTGGGAGGTTTATCTGAAGATACCTTTCATTGCTTGACCTTTATATCATCTTCCTCAATATGCTCAACAACCACCTCCTCATCATCAGGGGGATCTACTTTTGGGTAGGTGCATCTGAGATGACCATACAAATGTCATACGGAACAACAAAAAATAATCTTCGAATAACCAATCTCTTGCTAACATGGATGATTCTCTATTTGAATATAAATGCCATTTGGAAGACCATCACCTGATTTCATTTCAATACATATCTTCACCATCAATGTCCTATCTAAAGACCTTGTTTTCTCATGTAACATCCCACTCTGGCGCACTGAGAAAACTTATTATTTGAGGACACTTGCTCGCAAGTGATCCAGATTTTTATGCTATTAAAACTTTTGACTTTGATTACGATGCGTTATGGGTTGATGACATGTTGTTTTACTACATTGACATAGACAGGTGCTATTGACTCGTTTTTACTAAGTGTGCAGGGTTTTGGACCTTGAGGATGCAGAGGCATCGATGGAACCCCTTGGACTCCAGATCAAGTCAGGGAGTGTGCCATTGGGGTTTAATTGTTTTACTGTGATATTAGTGCATTTAACTGGATGATATGATAGGGATATGTTCTGACATGATTTGTTGATGATGCAGGCTAACGATAGCTTGTCGACCAGACTCACATATGGAGTAAAGGGGTCACACATAACTACTAGAGAGGTTGAGGGAGAGGTGTGGATAGCACCCCTATCACAGCCTACTAGCACTACCGTCGTGGCTCAAACTGTAGGTTAACGATTACTTAGTTTGAGAGGACCCACGATGTCGTGAGGGCAGACTACGAAATTCGCTCACGATGATTCTAAGGGGCACGCAATAAGGTGGGGGCCTTATTCCTTAGAATCCCTTCGTCTCCCACAAGTTCATCTGGCTGAGTGTTGACTCCAGGGGTTATTGATGTCTACCAAATCAGTCAAGAGGCGAGTGGCACCCTTGGAGCACATAGTGCGTCCTGAAGGGCATGTCATGCAAAGGAACAGATGAGGCGAGTGGCACCCTTGGAGCACCTAGTGCATCCTGAAGGGCACATTGAGTTGTTGATGATAGAGGGATGAACCTACATGACCCTAAGACAAATAACATGTTAAGTAATTTTTAAAACAATTTCCCTGATTAAATGTCGCCAAGTACGAAATTTATGGCCTAAGTCTAAATTACGCTAGTGGTAAAATTTTGTCTTCTAAAAAAAAAAAATAGTAGTAAAAATAATAAAAATAAAAACAACTTAAATAATAATTATGATCTTCGTTAAATCTTGTAACATGAAGGGAGTAAGAAATTTAATTTATTAAAAAAAAAACGGGTAAAATTATGTTGGATCAAAATTTTAAAAGGAAGTTAATTTTTTTATTACCTTAATAAATTAAAGTATACTAATTAAATAAGAAAAGGGAAAAATAGTTAATTTTCACACCTGCCTTTTTGAGTTCTAAGAAAAAGGGGAAAAAGGGAAAAAAAAAAAGGAAACTAGGGAAAAGGGGTAACATAAAAAGGGAAAAAGGGGAACTTAAGGGAAAAAGCGAAAAGTCAACTTAGTAAAGAATCTGCCATTTAAGAGCTTCTAATTTTAAACTGAATTAGCAATTTATAAAAAAGAAAGTTATTAAAACCTATAAGAGAATTTGGGGGCACCTAGGAGTGATTCTAGGAGTAACTCTAGGTGGGTGAGGGAAATAAAGATAATTACTTAATTAAAGAAATTAATTCATGGAGGATTGTAGGGGATGAGGAACACTTGTATGGAGAGGAATTTTTAGGAATTTATTTTTAAAACTTTAATTAAATGAGATTTTAGGAAAGAAAGGAAGTTCAAAACTCTATAAAATAAAGGGAGGAGAAGGAGGAAGGAAGATCTTCTGTTTGTGTAAAGTTACGCTGCAGAAATGTCGCCTTGACTGATTTACTTGTGGGAGTTGGGATACCCATCTCGGAGAGGAGTGGTAGCTTGGCCTTGCGAGGCAAACTGGGAGCTAGACGAAATCTCTGGATAATGTGTGTGGCTCCTTTGTGGCTCATGGGGCTAAGGGGGAAGAAGAGTACCCCTAGCATTGGCTGGGAGGTACCGGTGAGGTCTCGACAGTCGGCAAGCGAGAGTTGCACAGAGCACGGGACGTCATTCAAAGTGGGCGATCAGGCAACGATACACTCTTTTTATTTTGTAGAGTAGAATGCATTAGGAATTATGCTTGGATCTGCTTATTTAATGGAAAAGTAAGATGTTTTTTTAAATTGGTGACTGGAACCTTCCTTAGCCTAGCCTTGATGGTTGTTGACTCCCATGGCCTTCGTTTTTCGCATGTCATGACCACCCTGTGTGTTGATTGTGACCCTGAGGTTGTTTAGCCTTCGTCCATAGCTCACCAGTCCTCGCCTGAGCAGTCGTCCAAGAGCATGATCTACGGTCGTCGCCTTAGCGTTAAAAGACCTATGGATCTCAATGCCCTGCTTTTCTGTGTGAGGATGGTGAAGCGAAGGATGAAACATTCCACCATCTACCTCTGTTATTGTCCCTGGTTGATTATTCGACTTGTGCTTTCTAGGAAAAAGTGCCCTCACGTATGGATTTCCTTGCATCCTTGTTGGTTTAGTTATGCGCTTGATTGATCACCCCCGCCTTTGTTTGCGGTTGACCTCATACCTGCATTTTAACTTGAGACAACGATTTTACGTTCTACTTGGGATGTCAAGGAATTGATTACTCGATGTTTCTTGGCCCGACCAATTTATATATGTTAACAGTGATTTTTTTTTTTAATCTAGACATATGTTTAATTACCATTCTAGTGGTAACTATTTTGAGTGACAGAAAAATTTACATATAACGATGTGTGGTGTGGGTAGTTTGGCATTGCAAAAAAAAAACTGTCTTCATGTCGGCATTTTTTTTTATATGGTGTTATGGCTTGGGCAACCCATGGATTCTTGTCAGCATTTTCATATTAGCATCCGGTAGCTGGAGAAACAATTAAATTCTAGACTACGTTTTTACTTTTTGTCTGCGTTTTTTTTACTAGGAGGGATAAATTTACTCTGCTGGATGAATATTTAACTCTGTGTTATGGTACATTGTGGGGTGCATTCAACCTTACATTGGTATGGATGAATTGGAGCTCTGCGCTGGTAATTCTATTTCCAACAAATCTCTCTGTAACTGTGGACGACAATATAAATTCCAGTCTGGGCGTTGCCCAGAAAAACACAACCTTAACACTAAAATATCAAGCAAGAGCGTTCACTTGATAGTTGATTTACCTCCCTATAGATTAGCTCTCTCAGATCATCCATGGTTAGCCTTGCTTTTCAAGCTCAAACTCCGTTTTGATTTAGGATGCATTGGAATTTCATTGCCAGCTTTCACTAAACCTATGAAAAATGGATGAGCTAACGCCTGCACTTTCTCAAAGCATTACAAATCAGATATAATTACTTAAGATGCATCAATCCTATCAATGTTAGTAAACCAAGAGTAAGATCGGTGCCATGAAAGTAAACATGGATGGTAACAATGTTTTGGATGTCCATATAGAGCATCGAATGGTTTCTCACCTCTTCAGCTATTGGTTGATCCTCGGGTTCAAGTGCAAGCATTTGTTTAGGAAGATCAAGTGCTAGCGGTTTTGAATTCGGGAACTTTTGGGGAATTGGTATTGGCTTCTTTTCTACATGCTGCGTAGATACCTTATGGCCTTGTCATTCTTAATCTAAAATTACCAAGATGATACACACGAAAGCGAATTTTCAAAACAAACAAAAATTTAAGACCAGATCAATGTGAAATTTGTTTATTCAAAAGATAAGGTTAGAATCAAGGCATTTCATGAAAATTTTGTCCCATTTGTTTCTGAATTGACAACCATTATGGTCCCAGCTATTACCAAATATCAATTTATAGCTTATGATAACAAGTTGTCTCTATGGGAACATTTGGTCAGAGACAGCCAAATCCAGAAACATGCAATGTTTATGTGCACACAACAACACATGTTATTTTAAGCATTCTATCAATCACCTATTCTTTATCAATTATATGGTTGTATGACTTCTTTTATGCTATTCTTTTTATGTTTGATACCTGTCAGAAATGAACTATTGTTTATATTTATAGAACAAAGAAGAATGCATTGCATTGTTGGTATGCCCACGCTTTTTGCCTCTAATTGTGGACTGTGTGCGTTGAATGGCCGAGTGTGATTAACTACTGACTGCGCCTCCTAACCTGGAAAATATAGTAATTTTCGATCGCCAACTAGGCATCCATACTCCTGAGCCTTACCTTTACCTGGCAGCGCGTCTTGTTGGCATCGGTTGGGTTGGAAAAACCTTCCTTCCCCTCACTTTTTCTAGTTTTAAGTATTGTTATGGGATTTTGTTTTGCATCGACTGTGGTGACTCGATTCAAATGACTTAACTAAGATCAGTCCCTGTAATCATTCCCATTTATCTTTTATGTCAGTAAATCTTGTTACTATAGATGGCAATAATTTCTTTTAAACTTTTAGGATAGAAAAATCTCATTAAAGACATGTGGCAGTGTATCTAATTATAGGTACACGGCCTTAGTGTCTCATTGATTATGATTGGCTCTTTGACATTTACACTCCTTAGCCTATTCCTTTAACGTTGCAGACAACGGTCACTTGGCTACCTTTAGTTAAGTTAGTCACATGCTGTAATTTATTGAGTTAATAATGTCTCCATGATGTTTCCTGCCTTGACGTAGTTAGTGTTGTTAGTGGTATATTAATTGATAGATTATTTATTATTAAATGCCTGGTAATTTTCTTTGTGATAAAGGCTTTTATTATTTGCTTCATTGTTTATTTTAATGGTAGCCTTCTAGTTTAAAATGGTTGCTATTGTTATCAAGATTAATGGCTACTTAGAAGGAGTTTTGGATTAAAGATGGGTTTGCATATTTTACTTTGCTAGACTGGTTGCCTTTAATGTCTATTGATTGTAAATTAATGGCTAAATTATAATTTAGACAATCTAGTTAGGTTATAATTAATGATTAATTATGTTTTAATTATTAACCAAGTCGAAGTCCAGACTTGCCTATTGATGTCTATCTAACGTTGAATTAGAGGGTACCTTGATGAAAAATTGCGATTTAAAGTTGCGCAATGGATTGGTTTTAAGACTAATGTAGATTGTACCTTATTGTCATATTGCATTTTAGACATGCTAAAAAGGGTTTGTATTAGATGATTAAAATAGACTGTAATTACTAACTAGCTTGACTCGACTATTGACCGGGGTTTGGTGAGGTCGTTTTTAGCTTGCACTTCCCGTTGAGGGTGTTGTGGTTCCTTTTAAATAATGTTTGTACTTGGTTTGTAAACATTTAATGTGTTTGGTTGCTCACTGTAAGGGTTCTAGTTACTTGTATAATTAATTATTGGTTGTTAGGAAGATTGTTCTTAGTTTAGTAGGTTTGGTCTGCTTGTGTTGGGCAAGATGTAGACACCTCCTTGTTCCTCAGAACAGTTGCCAACCCTGAGACCTTAAATGGTCAAAATCGATGGGAACCTAGGCTTGAGCGTTGCTTATGTGTCCTGGACGTCCTAACCATTACAGGGTAGGATGGGTGGGTAGTCATTCTTATTCTTTTTAGGTCGTCATGTTGTTGTTGCGTGATTTTCTTGTGTGGTGCTCGTCGTCGTGTTGCATTGTTGAGTATAATGTCATGTTTACCTTCCTACACACNAAAAAAAAAAAAAAAAATTGCACTTGTTATGTGAGGCTTGATGTCGTGACGAAATGGGAGGTTTGTTACATCACATCAATATTAATTATTCTACTCAAATTGTTCACAATTAGAGTTAAATCCCTTATAGACCATAATTCAAGTAGGAGAAAATGGAATTTTATTTGTAATGGTTGGATTCCCGCTCTTCCCTTAATTAAATCAAATAAAGGACTTTATCTTTTGAGTGATATGATAGAAATATCCAAGTACCATTTCTTGACCATTATGTTATCCCTATCCTTTTCCAATTGGAAAATGAAAGAAATCCACCCCCTGCCAAAAGGAGAAAAATAAAAGCATAACCTAGTTGCTTCTCATATACTTTCCTCACTCACATACCCTTTGACTTCTTTGAGGTCAACCTTCCAAGAAATTTTCTGACCAATGCCATCAAATAGTAGAGCTACACCTACTCGATGACGACTTCTTGGCCCACTACCAGTCTCACCCCATCCTCCTTTTTCTTGACACATGCTTTCACTTCCATCTCATAGACAACACCAACTTACTCACTTGAGAGCGCTCTCCCTTTAAGGTTTCTATTGAAGTAAGTACCAACACACACGAATGAAAAATATTGCTTAACTCATTGTCTTCCTTTGTAACATATGATAAAATCAAGTCCATCACCTCCACGTTGTTCATAGCTTCAATTGGTTGAGGGGGGGGGCTTGAATTATCACCCTTTATCCCAAGATCACCACTTATGGGATGGATTAGACCCCTACTCTAACATCATTTTTCATCCTCCTCAATTACTACCTTAGAGGAATTTATGTCTTCATCATCTCACAAACGGATGTATGAGAAATAAAAGACTCACACCTCCAAACTTTCCTACCTCCTATTGCCTGTAATGAGGGATTATGGATACTAATTTGACATGCCCCCTTTTCATTGATAAATTCCAATGTCAAGGCCACGATTTCCCACTAGAAAGATCACTCAACTGGATGTGACAAGAATAAGGGGTTGATAAGACAACCCTCCTCTATGCAATACGATAACCCCCCCCCTCCCCTGCTACCAAGATGATGAAGGGAAAGACAAAAATAAAACCCTCAGTATGAAAAGAGAATAGGTTATAAACAAGCTATCTATTCTTATGGCCTCCATTGTCAAACTGATAGTCCAAATCCTAGCGGCCATGAGTCCCCCACTGAAACCTTAACCCTTGGCCTTTAATATTTAAAAAAAGAAAGAAATCATACTTAAATAATATAAAAACATTTTAAGAAATCAATAAAATTACATGCCATGTTAGCTAGATATGGATTAGTTTCACAAACTCAAGGAAAACATAACAATCATATTTTTTACAGCGTTGAAATTGAGACTTGATTCCCTTTGTTGAATCTAAAGAAGTGGTTGAGTCCATAGACTTCCTTTATTATTATAGTTTAGATTTTTTGAAGACAAGTATGGATTAGACCTGCTTGATCAATTGAGGCAATATGATCTAGTCTCATTCATACTTTCCCCATTGACTAAACTCTGAAAGTGAAATGGTATCTCATCAAATTTAGAGTTGGAGTTTTTTTTAAAGACATTTCAAACTTCATTAAACTTAAAAAAAATAGTTTACTATAAATCTAACTTAATGCCAATGTTCATAATCTATCATTGAATTGCAACATGACAAATATTTTATTCCACAATTTTTCATTTTTTGAACCAGTCGAAAGGGATTTCCTATAAACGGTGATCACCTCCAAGGATTTTAATGTTAAAATGTGTTCATTGTCATTTGATGTTTCTAATACAAATTTTCATTTTTCAAGCCAATGAATATGGTTCTATGTAAACGATGATCACCCCCAAGGATTTTAATGTTGAAACATGTTCATTATCATTGAGTGTTTCTAATCTTTCTGTGATTTCCATTGTTGGAAGGTTAGATTTGATATTGCCATTTATTATGCTTCCTTACTATAATATTGCCCCCAACGTTGTAGTTATTAACAAAGGATATAATGCAATGTATGTTAAAATGTAGATATGAGTCCTACCCACTTGTCCATTCTGTTAAAGTGCAAAGCATATAAAATTTTAAGTGAATAGAAATTGGTTTAAAATATTAAATTATTCTTCCAAAGATAAGCTAACCTCCATTGGATATTTTTAAGTTAGGAAAACATAACATATAAGCAATTCCATTTTCTTTAGACCTCTTCCAATAGAGAAGAAGGCCATGTCAAAGCTACTTGTCGTTGATGGGTAAGTATATTTTTATTCAAAAGATAACAACTTTGTGCATCGAGAATGGAAAACATCAAAACCCATCATCAATTATGACAATTTTTTCAATGTAAAAGGTATGGTTACTATCAAATTTGCAATGGAATAGAGAAGTGCACTACATTGTTGATTCGTGATGTAGCCAAACAAACATGAAAAAATATTTATGTGTGCATGAGCCCATGTTCGAATTGGGGACCTTAGTGTGTGAGACTGATGTTTTCTTATTTTTTCTTTTTTTTTAAGAATGCGGATGAACAAAACACATATGAGCTTCCTCACCTCAAGGTGGTTAGAGCACAGAGTTGCAATGGTCCACTCCTGCACATTAGTTCCACCCATTCAATATTTATCAAACTTCAACCCATACTATAGAACGTCAATGAGAGGCTCACAAGAAGCACATTGGAAATCCTTAGGCTCTCTTTTGCATAAACACACAGAGACTAACAAACTTCCATTAAGTGACTTGGTTGGTAATCGAATTATTGTCCACCACTATGACAATTTAACCACAATTTAACCTCAATATTTATCAAACTTCAACCTATACTATAGAACCTCAATGAGAGGCTCATAATAAGCACATTGGAAATCCTTAGGCTCTCTTCTGCATAAACACACAGAGACAAACTTCCATTAAGTGACCTGGTTGGTAATCAAATTATTGTCCACCACTATGACAATTTAACTACAATTTAACCTCATGTGATGGAAATAATGTAAGACTAATGTCATAACCAACTACACTACCCACATACATATGGTATTTATATATGAAAATTGCATAATGATAAACCTCCAAACTCCTCTTTATTTCAATCCAATAGCAAAATAATTAACTATGCAACATTAAAAAAATAAAAGAATAAATTATACAACGGAATATATTAAACAAAATGATATGATCGAAAAAAGTAATTAGAATTAAGGAACAACAAATTAAAAAAAAAAAAAAACTAAAATTTTTAAAGGTCTGAACTACCCTTGTATTTAAAACATACAACTGTCATAAAATTTTGAAAACTAAACTTATAATAACCGTGGATTAAAAAATCATAAAAGCTAATCCGATTATGGAATGAAAATTCAAAAAACATAAAAGTTGATCATACGCTGACGTGGAATGAACGTTGATCATAAGCTGATGTGGAATGAAACATAAAAAATACATGCGAATGGAAATTCTATATTGTATTATAGAATGTGAGGAATTGAGAAAAAATTCAAAATTGAATCGGGGAGCGTGCACACTAAAGCAGGGTTTTGAAATCGTATTGGGGAACGTGCAGACTAAAGCAGGCTTTTGTCAGGGAGAGTGTGCAGATTTTTTACACTGGGCCATTGGAGGAGCGGGCTTTAACGACCGTTACGGAAAAATGTTAACAACGTGAAGGCAAGAGACCGTTACGGAATTGAGAAATTAATGGACATATAATGGAGAAATCCGATGTCATTGTTGTTTTGAGGATCATGGAAGAGGCAGAGGAGGATGTTTCGTTGGCTTGGCTTGGAAGTGAGACACAGAAGAGAATTAGCGTTTAATGTTGGAGAGGAGAAAGAGAGACTGCATAATATTTTGGATTGGAAGGGAAAATGTGACGGAGCAGAATTATTTTGGGAGAATGGGCAAAGAGGGCAGAGAAAAATAGAAGAGAGGAGAAGAGTGCAAAGGAGAGAAGGGAAAGGAGAAGAAAGCAGATCAGAAGTGAAGAGAATAGAGAATGTTTTATTGGTATTTTATTTGAGTTTATCATGACCCTGCTTATTTTGCTTTGCTTTGTGTGTGGTTTTTTTCCAATTTTTTTCTTCCGATTTGTGTTTTTGAGTTTTCTTTCCATTTGTTTTCCTTTTAGTTTGGTTTGTTTTTCTTTTCGTTTGGTATGGTTTGTTTTGTTGGAGCCAATTAGGAATGGCAACTGTGCAGAGATCAAAGGGCGTTCGGGTGAAATGAGTTGTTAATCAATCTGGAAATCAAAATTTTATTTATTTGTTAATAATGTGAACGCAGATGGAGAATACAATGTCAAATCACTGGTGGATGAAGACAGTGCGCATGAGAGACACCAGATGGAGAGGAATTTCTCCAGGTGAGTGGTTATGTTTTTACATCCTTTTGTCTTGATAAAATATTCTTATTCTCTAGTTGTTTCAAATTTTTTTGTCATGATGAAATATAGTTAGTTCCCTCTGTTTTATCTTTTTGTCATGATGAAATAGTTAGTTCTCTCTGTGTTATCTTTTTGTCAGGATGAAATGTTCTTATTCTCTAGTTGTTAGTTGTTGTATTTAGTTGGGTTAGTATATACAAAAATATTATCTATCCTGGGATCAAACCTTAGGTTAGGTGGGTTGGCATATTCAAAAATATTATTAACTCTGAGATTTATCAAACCCTTAAGATGATAAAAAAATTGAGATGCATTTAATTCCATTTGAAACCCACAACGAAATCTAGATCTCTTTGCACTTAGTTTCAAACCTGCATACTTGAAGTGATACTTTATAATATGACAGTGTGCATTTTATGGAAACTCATTTATATATCCATGCAAACATGTTAAGCTGAGCTCAACTGAAATCATTTATATGTTGAGGTGTGTATTTTGAGTTGAACACAGACCATTTTCCTTCTCCATGAGATTGGATGCATTTAAGGAGAATAACATCTTCTTGATCACCCAATACTTTCACCTAGATACAACTCTTTTTTTTTTGTGCGTGACATGACAGTACATCCCACAGTTAAATCACAACCATATTCACATAATTTATATATAAATGCGACCTAAAAATATATTGAACCAGAAATCAGAAATGGAACCAGGTCAAAAATTTGAGCCCAGTTTGTCAAAAATTAGAAATGGAAGCCAGTCAAAAATTTGAGCCCAGTCAAAAATAAAAAATGGAACCAGGTATAAAATTTGAGCTCAGTTTGTCAAAAAACTACAACGAAAATAGCACCAGACACTGAAATTGGAACCAGGTATAAAATTTGAGCCCAGTTTGTCAAAAACTACAACAAAAATAGCACCAGATACTGAAATTCCATCTTATCACTTAGTCTACCTGTTTGTACTATGATTTTGGTCCTGTGAAAACGTCGAATCCAATTGTGATGCTATGCCTTTTTTTTTAATTTTAGGAAAGTTCTTTTTTATATATATAAAATTATGTTATTACTAATGAATTGATTTATTTTGTATGTTATTTATTTCTTATTCTTTTCATTTTAAAAAATATTCTTCCTGTTTTATTTTAATTGAAAGAACGTGGTTATTTATTTCAGTTTGAACTGAAAGAACGTGCTTATTCATATTTTAACTGAATCGAGATGAAAGCGAAATGAGAACTACGTACAGTTTCATTTTGATACACAATTTTATGTTAAATAGTTACTATTTTTAATTGCACGCTTTTTTTGAAAAGGTAAGTAATTATTGCTTTTTAAAAACAATCACAAGTACAGTGCGGAGAGATATTACAAGGGGATTTCGAGTACGGTGAGTTTTCATTGAGATCTATTATTTCGATTTATTACCGTAAATAAATATTATATTATAAGGTAATTTAATTTTTAGCTTTTTTTTAATAATGAGAATTCACTTCATGTATGTTAAACATATTTTTACAAAAATATAAATTCTTGTATGTTATTTGAAATCTTTGTATTTGTTATGTTATATTTATTTTTGAAGATCAAGAATGTTATATTTTTTCATGTATATAAACATTTATATTAATAAAAATATTATTTTTTGGGAAGGGTTGACCTCTTCCTCACTTGTTAAAGATAACAATGATAAGACAAGTTATTTTAGAGGTGTCTCTTTGTTTCTTTGTTATTTTTTTTCAATTAAGTTCATATCACTCTTTGTATTATATTATAATTTTGATTAGTTATTTTTTACATTAATAGTATTAATTTATATGGTTTTATATTCATTTTAATTAGTTATTTTTTACATTAACAATATTAATTTATGTGATTTCATATAATCTTAATAAGTTAATTTTCATATTAATGATAATAATTTAAGTTGGTGGTGATGTTTCTTTGTACATTTTTGCAATTAAGTTCATAGCAATCTTTATATTATATTATAATTTTTATTAGTTATTTTTCACATTAATCATATTAATTTATATGATTTTATATTAATTTTAATTAGTTATTTTTCACATTAACAATATTAATTTATGTGGTTTCATATAATTTTAATTAGTTAATTTTCATATTAATGATAAAAAATTAAGTTTGTTGATGTTTTTTTGTTCTTTGTTCATTTTCTTCAATTAAATTCATAACACTTTTTGTATTATATTATATTTTTTATTAGTTATTTTTCACATTAACAATATTAATTTATGTGGTTTCATATAATTTTAATAAGTTAATTTTCATATTAATGATAACAATTTAAGTTTTTGATTCAATATAACTTTTAATTTTTTAAAAATGTTATATTCTTTCTACATCTAATAATATTATGGGTTTGATAATATTTAATAAAATTGAAAAAAAATAAGATAATGGGATGATTTAAAATTAACTTATATTTTTTTTGATGTTATGGTAAGATTTAAAAAAATATAATTTATAATCATGCTTTTTTGAATGACATGGTAATATGATGATTTAACAAAAAAATATATCACAAGTATTTTGGTAATATGATGATTTAAAAAGTAAATTTATTACAAGTTTTTATGAATGATAAAACAAAGTGGTAAAGTCTAATAGTTATTTTTGAATGACATTATAATAGGATGATTTAAAAAGTAAATTTATTACAAGTTTTTGTGAATGATAAAATAAAGTGGTAATAGTTATTTTTGAATGATATGTTAAATTTAATGCAATATTTTTCAATTGTAACACAATGTTTAAAATCTAAGTTTTATTCCAACATTTTTTAATTTGATAGTGATGATATATAATTTCACAACATTTTTTTTGAATTATAGAATAATGTTTAAAATCTAAGTTTTATTACAAGATTTTTTAATTTGATAATGTGATGATTTAAAAAATATAGTTTATAATAATGTGTTTTTTAATCAGATTGGTAATATGATGATTTGAAAAATAAATTTATAACAAAGTTTTTGGTAATATGATGATTTGAAAAATAAATTTATAACAAATTTTTTGGTAATATGATGATTTTAAAAATAAATTTGTGATTTGAAGAATAATATGATAAATCGAGTTTTTTTTAAATGACGTAATTAATTTAATGCAATGTACTTTTTAATGATAAAGTAAGTTTTCACAATGTATTGATTTAAAATATAAATTCATAACAATTTTTTTGAATTATAAGACATTGTAATAATTTAAAATTTAAGTTTATAGTAATATTTTTAAATGATATAACAATGTGTTGTAATAATAGTGATAATAATAATATGATGTAATGTTTTTAAAATGGGAGGATAATGTGATGGTTCAAAATGTAAATCTATATATTTTCAAATGAAATGGTAATGTGATGATTTAAAAGTAAATTTATAATAAGATGTTTTTTAATGATAGAGTAAATTTTGAAAATATGATGAAGATTAAGTTTGTAATAGGCTTTTAGAATGATTTGGTCATTTATTTTTAATGATAATATGATGTGATGATTTAAATATAAAATTTATAGTGAGATTTTTCAATGATACAAGAGTGTGATGAATGATAAGATAATGTGATGATTTAAAAATGAAGGTTATAATAACATATTTTAATCATGGTAATGTGTAATAATAATAATAATGCTATGTTTTGAAATGTTATGGTGGTATGATATAAAAAATAAATTTATAGTAATGTGTTTTTGAATGATATGGTAAATTTTTTGAATGATAAAATAACTTATGATTTACAAACAAAGTTTATGGTAACATTTATGAATGATACAATAGTGTGTAATAATAATAATACAATGTTTTTTCAATGATAAAGTGATGTGATGATCAAGAAAATATATTGATAGTTAATTTTTTTGAATTATAAGATTAATTTTTTAAATAACAGAATAATGTGATGATTCAAAAAAATGTTTAATAATAATAATAATAATAATAATAATAAATTTTCACAATATTTATAAGTTTTAAATGTGATAATACATCTAAATATTTGTAATTTTTTAAGTAAATTTTTCAATCGTGTGATTATATGACAATGTGATGATTTAATAAATAAATTAGTGATTTTTTAAATGATAAGTAAAATATATTGAAGATATTTTTTTTAATAATATAATATTATAAAAAATTTGAATGTAAAAATATTGTGATTAAAAAATTTTCTATAATATTTTTTTCCTTAATAAAATGGTTTGTGTAACAAAATAATAACAATAGTTTATGTTAATATTTATTAATGATACAATGTGATGATACGATTAATTTTTTAAATAATAAGACAATGTATGATTGAAAAAAAAAAACAATAATAATAATAAGAATAAGAATAAGAATAAGAATAATAAGAATAAGTTTTGAAAATATTTATAAGTTTTTAAATGTAATAAAAATTATGTGTAATAACAACAATAACAATATTATTATTATTATTATTATTATTGAAAGTATTTATAAGTTTTTAAATGCAATAAATTTTTTGAAGGAAAAGATGATGTGATGATATGAACATAAGGTTTTTACAATATATTTAAAAAAAATTTAAAAATTTTTTGTAAGGATAAAACAATGTGATGATATAAAAATAAAGTTTATGATGGCACTCCTAAATATTTATAAGTTTTTAAATGTGGTAATTTATTTTGAAGAATAAGATAATTTGATAATATGAAAATAAAGTTTATCATAATACTTTTAATCATTATGATAGTAATATTTAATACTAAATTGATAATAATAATATGATATGGCAATGTGATGATTTAAAAAATGAATTAGTGAGTTTTTAAATGATAAGTATAATATTTTGAAGATAATGTTTTTAATAATGACATGATAAAAATTTTGAATAAGAAAATATTGTGATTTGAAAACAAAAAAATTAGTAACCCTTTTTTTAATAAAATGGTTTTAATGCAACAAACAATAATGGAATGAGATGATAAAATGAAGTTTAAACAATGTAATAGTTTAAATAAAATCTATGGTAATAATTTGTAATTATATGTAACTAAATAACAATAATGATAAAATAAAATTTAAGTAATATAATAATTTAAATAAACTCTATCATAATAATTTTTAATTATATACAACTAAATAACAATAATGCAATGAGATTAAAAAGATTTGTAACTATATTTTTTTAAATATAATGTAACATTATGATTTAATGATTTAAACATTAAAATTAAAGATTACACATTTTTATTTTTTTATAATAATCAAATAGTATATAACAATTGAAATTTATAAATATTTTTAATAAAATGATTATGACTCATGATAAAACAATGTGAGAATATTTGAAATTTAATTTTATATGAATTAAATAATAAAAGTTTATTTTCTTTTATTATTTAATTCAGGTCTCTATGTTTCTCCTTCTGCAAGTATTCCAGACGAGAGTGCTAATTCGCCACCCTTCGACATCATGTTTACACGATATTGAAGAGGGTAGTGGGTACACGATACTGAAGAGGGTAGTGGGTCCGGAGGAGCATGATATTAAGGGAGGAGCATGATTTTGGCCATTGAGCCTTAACATACCTTGTGCCAGTTCTTTTGCTTCTTTGGCCAGTTTATCAGCCTTTGAGTTGTGAGAACAGAGGATATGGAAGAATGAAACATTCCTGAATTTCTTGCCTTCCACTAATGAGGAGGGAGATAAAGAGACTTGCAATTGAAGGTTTTTAATGATAATTTCTGAGTTTCCAAGAACAATCAAGTTTCGATATAGGCTAGCTTATGTGAGATTGAGACTCATACATGTTGTACAGAATTCATCCTCATTGTTAGTTTTGTTGCCTAAACTTCATGAAAGAGTAAAGTGTAAAATTTCAAATCAAAGAATAAAGTAAAAAAAAAATTAAAAGTGTAAAATTTTATTACATTTTTAATAAGAAGAATCTAAGAGTAAAGTGTAAAATCTTAAATTAAAAAATAAAGTAAAAGAAAAAAAAATTTATAGGTGTAAAGTGTTAAAGAAGAATTAAAGAATAAAGTGTAAAACTTCTTTACAATTTTACAATTAATGAAAAGTTTACAATTTAATGAAAAGAGAAAATTTTACACTTTTTGAGAAATTCATTTTACAATGAAAGGTTTGCACTTTAATGAAAGAATCAAAGAATAAAATTAAATTTACAATTTAATAAAAAGTGAAAATTTATATTTTTTGAGAAATTCATTTTACAATGAAAGGTTTACTTTTTTTTTTCAATAAAAAAAACTTATATTAGAAAATATAACAAGTCTTTACAATCTTTTATATTAGAAAATATAACAAGTCTTTACAATATTTTACAGAATAATTCATATCTTTTCCACTTGACCAAAAAAAACCCACAAAACAGTTCTTTCCATCAGATAGCCAAAGAGCAATTTAAACAAATCTTTTACAATTCCACCAACATTGCTAGATCTTTTACAATTCCACTAGCGTTGCTAGATCTTTTAAAATTCTACTTGCTTTCGACTGCAATAGATAGATTTCCAGCATAACAGAAAACAAAAAACATTAAGAGATCCTCCTCTTTCCAATTTTCTGTTGCACCCTTAATTTACTATCAACCTTTCAAAAATTTATGATTCACCTTCATAGATCCTAGCAAAGTGTATGCCATCTTCCTCAAGTAGTAATACTGCCTTGGAGAGCTAATCAACATCCTTATTATATGATATGAAAATATGATGTGCCTTTAAATGTGAAAAGTCTTTCTAATTCTAGTCTTCCTTTATTATATGATCGTAAAAGATGATGTGCCTTTAAATGTGAAAAGTTACATTAAATGTGAAAAGTTTCTAGTCTTCCCTTATTATATGATCTGAATATGATATGAAAATATGATGTGTCTTTAAATGTGAAAATTTTAGGCTCAACTTTATAAATTCTAGTCTTCCAAGGCCCAAGAGATAACACATGTAAATCATTTAAATTATTAAATCAATCTACAATAAATTTTGAATCACCAAGCAACTTTAATTGTGTTATCTTTAAATATGTAGAAAAATAAAGAATACACCACAAGGATAACAGTTCACTCCTTGTATTTGTCCCCTTCCCACAATTCATCATGATTTTAAAAGTACCCTTCATTGGGCATTTTCAGACAGCTCCATCCCCGCGCTTTCCCCCCTGACTTGGGAAGTCCCATCAAAAAAACCAAAATCCAGATCTCAATCCAACAAAGGAGGCATATCTATCCTATCATTCTTGATGCTTAATGAGAACAGTTTTTCACCCAGATCTTTGCTAATTGTTCTTCCTTCAAAAATAACTAAATTCCTTCATTTCCACACTTCCCAGCATAAAAAACCAAGTATCTCTTTCTACTTTTCCTTCTTCTTTATCTAGTTTTCATAGCAAACTCCCAACTTCTCTCCTTCCCAACTGCTCTCAATTCTTAGGTTCATTAGAATATTAATTCATATATCCTTTGTGAACCTACAATCCACAAAAAGATGATTTGAATTATCCTCGCTTATCTCACACAAGACACACCTTCTAGGACCCTCAAAACCTCTTTTAGATAAGTTTTCCCAAGTATTTTGTTTTCAAGTAAAAGCCACACAAAAAGTTTAATTTTAAGGGGTATCACCTAGTCCCATAACTCACGGTACCAAAAGGATGAAGCTTCTCCATTTAAGTTTTCCATCTGAATATCATAAGCTTGTTTTGCAGAGACCTGTCCAAATTTTGTGTCCCATGACCAAAGAAAAATATCTTTATTATTGTTCAGCTCAAACACAGAACCTACAAGCCCTTTTATATAATTATTCCATTCATACAGAATCTCTCCTTCCATCCCTGCATCCTCTTCCTTTTTCCATCTATGAAACATAGTATGCTCCCCCTCCTGGAACCCTGCCTGAGAAATACCTTTAGCCTTCAAGTCTAATACGAGATTTCTAGACAGTTTATAATAAGTTTGAGCTCCTATCAGTAAATCAACTCCAATCCCGTCTTTACCATTACCAGGCTTCCAAGCTAACCAGTAATAATAAACACTAAAGTAATAAGTGCTCTCCAAGTGTTTGAAGTACTCATCCAATGTTTCCTTACAATTTAATAAAAGAATAGAACAATAAAGTGTAAAATTTCAAATCAAAGAACAAAGTAAAAGAAAAAAAAAATAATTTAGAAGTGTAAAATTTGATTACATTTCTAGTAAAGTGTCTAAGAAGACTCGAAGAATAAAGTGTAAACTTTTCTAAAATTTTAAATTTAATGAAAAGTGAAAATTTTACACTTTTTGAGAAATTCATTTTACAGTGAAAGGTTTACACTTTAATGAAAGGAACTTACATTTCAAGAAATTCATTTTCCACATTTACACTTGTATAGTTTCAATTTATTTTACAAGGTAAAGAGAGAGATCATTTTACAAGGTAAAAAGAGGGTAAGAGAGGGACTTGTATAGTTTCAATTTACTTATAGTTTCAATTATATATAGTTTCAATTTACTTATAGTTTTAATTGTATAACCATTTTCCACATTTACACTTGTATAGTCTCAATTCATTTTACAAGGTAAAGAGAGAGATCATTTTACAAGGTAAAGAGAGCTCGACTTGTATAGTTTCAATTTACTTATAGTTTTAATTTACACTTGTATATTCATTTTCCACGTTTACACTTGTATAGTTTCAAGGTAGAGAGAGAGGGTAAGAGAGGGACTTGTATAGTTTCAATTTACAAGGTAAAGAGAGAAGGTGCTAGATAATTCATTTTACAAGGTAAAGAGTAATTCATTTTACGAGGTAAAGAGAGAGGGGTAATATTCATTTTACAAGGGAAAGAGATAATTCATTATAGTTTCAATTTACAAGGTAAAGAGAGAGGGTAAGAGAGCCATTGCTATATAATTCATTTTACAAGGTAAAGAGTAATTCATTTTACAAGGTAAAGAGAGAGGAGTAACATTCATTTTACAAGTGAAAGAGATAATTCATTAAAGAGAGAGGGGGTAACATTCATTTTACAAGGTAGAGAGATAATTCATTTTACAAGGTAAAGAACATTCATTTTACAAGGTAAAGAGAGAGGGATAATATTTTACAAGGTAAAGAGAGAGAGGGTAAGAAGGGTAATTGTATAGTTTCAATTCATTTTGCAAGGTAAAGAGAGGGTAAGAGAGGGGGTGCTATATAATTCCTTTTACAAGGTAAAGAGAGAGGGCATTTTACAAGGTAAAGAGAGAGGGGTAAAGAGGGGAATGGATAATTCATTTTACAAGGTAAAGAGAGGAAAGGGAGAGATATATAATTCATTTTACAAGCTAAAGAAAAAAATTCATTTTACAATGTAAGAGAGAGAGGGGTAAGAGAGAGGGGGGTAAAGAGGGGAAGGGAGAGATATATAATTCATTTTACAAGGTAAAGAGAGAGTGGTAAAGAGGGAAAGGGAGAGGTAGGGAGAGGGAGGGTAACAGAGAGATATAGAAAGTGGAAAGGGAATTTACAAGGTAAAGAGAGAGGGGTAATAGAGGGAAGGCAAGGTAAAGA
>ML780261.1:255871-280306 GCA_009831015.1 Picea engelmannii | reverse complement strand
ATTATTAATGGTGAAACTGCAATTGTCTTTGGTTCAAGTAAAATGCTAAAATTGGAATGAAATTCATGATTGAGCATAGATTAATGAAAAATCAACATGGTATCAGAGAATAGGTCTTGAAGAACCCATTTCACAAGAAAATTTCAGTCATCGCCTCACTTCTTAAAAATCGTATGGCCTTCTTAGGGTTTCCAGAAATTATGCACGACCTTCCTTTCTGAGGTGTTTCAACACTTGATACTTGGACACTGAGGATAAAAAGTGAATAGGAGTGTACAGTCTCCTTCAGCACACCTCCAACAATATTCAGATTGCATTCTCGAGCATTTTGAGTTTTTTGGCCCTAGGGTTTCTATGGTTTTGCAAATTTTTGTAGAAATTTCAGAATTAGAGCTTCTGCAGCTCATTGAAGGAGCTCTTCAGATCACCAATGTTCTTCTATATTTCAAGGATTATTTTTGGCATTCATAAGCCCTCAAAAATCTGAAAATTGCTAGACTATCCTAATTGTTAGGTTTTCTAGCACAGTTGACAAGGGTTTGTCAAGAATCTAAAAATATGATGAACATAACCATGATGGAACACAAGCTTGGTGGATCAAGCAAACTCAGTTCCTGGAAGCCAATAATTCAAGGAGATGAATACATCAACATCTCATCACTCTCAGGTATGGTCCCTACCAATGATAAAACTTGGTTAATTGATAGTGGTGCCTCCAGGCACATGACTGATTTTAGAGATCACCTAACAAATTTTGTTGAGAAAGAGACACATCTACATGTTGTTCTTGGAGACGATGCCAAATATAATGTGAAAAGGGTGGGAAATTCTGCCTTCCAACTAGATTCACATATGCAGCTCCAACTAAGAGAAGTAATACATGTCTTGGGATGAAGAGGAACCTTGTCTCCATTTCTGCCTTGGAATACAAAGGATACAAGGTTACCTTTTCAGAAGGAACAGTTCTTGCATGGCATAAAGAATCACATATAAATTATTCCAAGGTAATTGGTGTTCGAGAAAGAAGCTTGTACAGATTAACCATCAGACCAGTCCAGGCACTCTTACATGACACTATCATCTTGATTGAGCTATGGCATAGAAGACTTGCTCACATTCATTATAGAGCTCTCCCAACTCTAGGAAAAATGGTAACATGCCTTCCAGAGATACAGATTCAACATAAATTTGTTTGAAAAGGTTGTTCTCTTGGAAATAATGTTAAAGGGTCCTTCTTAAGTAGTGACAATAGATCCAAGGAAATCTTGGACTTGATACATTCAAATGTGTGTGGACCAATTATTGTTGTCTCTCTAAATGTGTATTTGTACTATGTACTCTTCATAGATGATCACTCTTAGAAAACTTGGATTTACTTCCTGAAGAACAAGGATGGAGTCCTTGCAAAATTTCAAGAATTCAAAGCTCAGGTTGAGAACCTGATCGGAAGAAAGATCAAGGTACTAAGATCAGATAATGGAGGAGAATACACCTCCAACGATTTCATCAATTTATGTATTGACGCAGGGATCAAGAGGGAGTTCACAGTTCCTTACAACCCTCAACAAAATGGGGTTGTGGACATGAAGAATAGAACTATCATCGAGGCAACCAAAGCAATGATACATGATCAGAGTCTACCTATGACTCTATGGGAAGAAGCATGTATGAAAATAGTGTATGTTCAGAACAAGAGTCCTCATCATATCTTGAAGAACATAACTCTGAAAGAATCCTTCACCGGAGTGAAGCATGAGATTGGACACGTCATGATATTTGGGTGCCCAGTATATTTTCATGTACCCAAAGAGAAGAGATCCAAGCGAGAACCTTCAAGGACGAAGGTTACATTTGTAGGATATAATGAATCCTGGAAGGCATATCAGATCTACATTCCTAGTCAGAGACATATTACGATAAGAAGAGATGTTACTTTTGAAGAAGAGATAGCCTTCCAAAGATCCAAAGAATTTCAGATAGAAATTGATACTGAGACAATTCCTTCTCCCCCTTCAACAATTCAGAGGGAAACAGACATTGTTACAATTGATCTAGTTGTTCCAGCCAATCCAGTTGCACCAATTGACATGCCCGAAGATATTGCAGTAGGACATAAAATGCGTGCTTGGTCCTGACAAACTCTACAGGAAGTAGAGGGACATACAACCCCTCAAGGGACAACCAGAGAGAGCAAGAGACCAAATATATTCTCAAGATACCTTTCATCCATGAGCCACATCATTGAATCTAAGATTTCTTGTCATGGAGAAGCTTTAGGTGAACAGGTATTGCAAGATGCCATGACAGAAGAATATCTATCTATATTGAAAAATGATGTATGGGATATTGTTTTGAGACCAGAGGGAAAGTCTGTAGTGACTTCCAAATGGATTTATAAAATCAAGCATGCATCCAATGGAAGCATCGAGAAATACAAAGAGATATTTGTAGCCAAAGAGTTCTCACAAGTAGAGGGAGTTGACTATGATGAGACATTTTCTCCAGTAGCCCGATACACTTCCATATGTTCTATCAATTCACTAGTTGCTTCCATGGGTTAGAAACTACATCAGATGGATGTAAAGATAGTTGTTCTCAATGGTGAAATTGAGGAAGAAGTTTATATCGAGAAGCTAGAAGGATTCGTTATACACAACGAAAAATCTCATGTGTGCAGGTTGAACAAATCCCTGTATGGACTAAAACAAGCACCTCGTTATTGGTACGAGAAAATGGATGGATTCCTGATGAGTTTGGGCTTCAACAAGAGTGTTGTTTATCCAAACCTATATTATCACATCGATGAAAATGAGTTCTTAATCTTAGTCCTATATGTGGATGAACTTTTCCTCACCGGTTCAGAGAGACTCATTTTTGAATGAAAACAAGCATTGGCTGCTAAATTTGAGATGAAGGATTTAGGATGGATGCATTACTTCTTGGGACTAGAAGTATGGCAGAGGACAGATGAGATTTTCCTAATTCAAGGAAAATATACTGTGGAGATATCGAAAAATTTCGGTATGACATAATTCAAATCCATGCCTATACCAATGGTGATGGATTTGAATAAAATAAGTGATGTTGATTCAGGAGAGATTGATCCACACTTATACAGATAGTTGATTGGATTATTGTTGTATATGGTTAACACTAGACCTGATATATTCTATGCAGTGAATTTTCTTAGCTAGCTCATGAGTCAACCGAGACAGACTCACTGGATAGCAACAAAACATGTATTGAGATACCAATGAGGAACAATTAGATATGGCCTGAGATATGACTCCAATGTAGAATTGAGCTTGCAAGGATATGCCGATGCAGATTGGGCAGGGAGCGCAGTGGACTGGAAGAGCACCTTCGTTTGTTGATTTACTTTAGGGTCTGCCATGGTTTCCTAGTGCAGTAGGAAATAGATCTATGTGGCATTGATTACTATAGAGGCTGAGTACATAGCATTGAGTGTGGCATTCTGCGAAGCATTGTGGTTTCGCAAACTTCTGATAGACTTATTTGATCATGAGATGGATCCTACTACTATTCATTGTGATAACCATAGATGTGTGAAGCGCTCTAAGAACCATTTGTTTCATGATAGATTGAAACACATCGAGATAAAATATCACTATATCAGAGACATGGTGTAGATGAAAACAACACACGTGCAATACCTTCCTACCCATGAGCATATTACAGAGATATTCACCAAACCGCTTGCCAAGATGAAGTTTGAGTACTTCTGTGAGAGACTTGGCCTAGTGGAGAATGCCTCCCTAGCTGAGAGGGAGTGTTGATTATTACAATTACATGATACATCCTCTAGGACACAAACCAAGTGAGTCGTCTGGAGAGAGAGCCCATGATTTGGGTGTGCCCATGAGATGGGTGTGTGGTTCCTCTCTAAGATATAGATTAAATGTTGTGTGCCCCTATGTGGGGTGAGGAAGCCCATGAGATGGGTGTGCCCATAAGATGGTTGTTTGGTTCCTCTCTAAGACAAAGATGGAATGTTCTATGCCCCTATGTGGGGTGAGGAAGCCCATGAGTTGGGTGTGTCGTTGTAATGTCCCCAAGGCCGAGCCCTGTTGTAAATCATGTCTATGAAGTATAAAGCTTTCATTATGAATTGTAATAATGTTTTATAGGCTCTTGATCCAAGTCATATAATCTAGTGGGCTTATGTGTTATTAGGCCAGGGAGCCTAAGTGTTGAAGGCCAGGAGCCTGATTTTCTTTTGTGCATGTAATTATGCACATTATTAATACAAAACATCTTTGTGTGCGGACCGACCATGATGAATGAGTGATGGGAGACTAAGCATCCACAAAGCCTAGGTAAGGGAGAGGTGGCTGAGAGGTTGGAAGAGGGGCTAAGATGAGGGGGCTCAAACCCTTGAGAATAATATTAAATTATTACTATTCCAAAGCTGTGTAAATGTGATGTTTTATCCTAAGTTCTTTGGAAGGACAAGTGACTTCCAAATGAGAAGGAACAAGCTTCATGGGTGACAAGTATTAACCCAAGAGCATGCAGTTAAAACTGTTCAGTTGAGCCATGATGGGGATTCCTCCTCCATTATACCATCGACTGTCTAAACCGGGAATCCCGTATGACCTCTGCAAGAATACCCTCACACAACTCTGAAACCAAAAAGGCTTGTGTTGATTTCTAGAGGAGCTAGTACACCCTCTGTCAAAACCGTTGAGTCTGCGTTTGACCTTCGCGTGGATTTATTATCACGCATCCCCAAAACCCAGAACCATGAGTCTGTTATGTATGGATGGTTGGGAAAACTGAATGTTTCATAATTGTTGAGCCTGGTTGGGTTGACACGTCTGTTTGTCATCTGTTTGGGGAAACCCATGTTTGTTGTCCCAGTTGACTATGGCTACCACGCAGTTCTTGGCTGGGTGTGGTTTGTTGTTGTTGTATGTTCGTTGTTGAGCCTTGTTGTTTTTCTGCTTTGTACAAGAATGAGATTAAGGGAACTGGTTGTATGACCTATGTGTAACCTCTCTCCGGGTGAGGGAGGTGATTGTTGTTGAAGAGGCAGGTTTTACCAATCCTGTGAGCGACTCTCTCCAGGTGAGAGAGTGCGCGGAGGAAGGAGAGAACTCCTGGAAGGAACCCTATAGCTTCCACAGAGCTCGGTGATTTCCGGTTCGGTCTGTTGCTGAAGCCCAAGGCAAGGGAGGTTAGTAGCCGAAGGAATGTCTAGGTGACAAAGAAGGTGTATACTCCTAGGGTGGGACAGGCATGTGGGGAAGGAGATTCTGTGGGCAGTGGGCATAAGTGGTTTCTGGGAGAGAATCCTCCTTCTTTTACATGTATTCTTCCTGTAAACCTTAGCTAGCCTAGGATTCCTTACCAGGTGGATCTCAGTCCCATCTCAGGGGTGACCTACTGTTGAGAGTGATGAGCAGCATGGTCTAAGGCTGGGAGGTTCATGGAAGGTCTACATGCAGTTGGTGGTGCATGACAGTTTCAAAGATAAGTGTCACTATGTTTTGTAATTCTGTAATTAATTAAATTGCATACCTGTGATTCTTACAATGTTATCACGTATTTTGTTGTGCATATGAATTATTTTTATTTCCATTAACTCTAAAATGCTAGCAATAATTCTGTGTTTAACTATAATTAAGTGTTTTAAGTTCATTAGAATGAATAATGTGTTCCAGAAGTGTTTTTCCACGTAGTAGCATTGGCCCAACCATGGGGTTGATGACCGGGGGCGTCACAGTATGGTATCAGAGCCTGGTTTCAACACTGAGCCTGGATGGGCCAGATAAGTGGTCTTTGGACCGAGGGTTTGAGAAGAAATTGTGTCTGGAGGACTAATTTTAGACCTCGGAATGTTTTTGAGTGTCAATGGTCTACTTGACCGTGTTACAAGCTCAGGAGGTGTAGAGCTATTATAAAACTACAGTCGGTGTGGTATATGGCCACAGGGAGAGAGAGAACTCCACACCAGAAGTGTTGGATCAAGTAGATAAAAGTTTAGAAGGAGGGTACCAAGTCATTGGCCAGAAGTCCTTGAGAAGCAGAGCTGGACGGTCAGAATTGTCTGAGGAGAACTCGCGAAATTGTGAGGACCGTAAGATAGCCAGAAGTTGCAAGGTGGTTAGTGGATGGAGAAACTCGCCACCCTAAGATATAGAATAAACATGGGTCATTGATCGTGGTTGGTTTGAACCATTGGATCATTTCGTGAATTCAGGGATCGTGAACTTGAAGCATAGGCCAAATTCTTGGTCACTCCAAGTCCCGAATCACAAAAGAGATTAACAAGGGTAGAATCAGACAATGGAGCGCTTCTAAGAAGAAGTGTCAAAATCCCATGAGCCGTCGGATCCAGCCAACTAGCGAGGAAGTTAGGGCTGAAGATCTTTGATAGGTGTAAGTGTAGGAGAGATCTGGATCATTGGATCAGGGGAGGTGCACAATCGTTGATCTCATACATGAATTTCCATATCGGAATTCGGGGATTGAAGCGACAAGAGATTTGGAGTTGCTGCATTGTAAACTCCCAGTTCACGAAACTTTGAAAAGATCTGGACCGTTAGATCCAAATCATCGAGGATCGTTGGATCTCTTACAAGAAATTGTGTATCGGAATTTGGGGATTGAAATGACAAGAGATTTTGAGTCGCTGCATCATGAACACCCGGTTACCGAAAACCCAAAGTTCCAAAGTCCTGAAATCTTCGAAGACGAAAGAACCATAATGTATTTTATTTAACCGTTGGATGTTGGGTAAACGTGGATCGTCAATCCACCCCATTTACGCGAATTCAGTAAATCGAAACTCTCGGAAATAGATGTGTGTACCTTAAACTCTTCGAAGGTTGAAAGCCCAAGTAGCACCTAGTAGTCTAGCATTGGTCACGACCTTTGGTTACGAGGGTAGGGAGAAAGAGGGAGCTATCACCCGAAAATTACAGAGCCGAGTAGAACTCAGAAAATTTGTGAAGTTGAAGCGTTTTCTTAAATCAGAATGGTTTTGAATGTGTGGAATTTGCTAAGAATGATGACCTAACAAATCCTTTTTGTTTTCATGTGTGTTTGCAGAATCCTCTTATACCATACTGTAACGCCCTCGGCCATAAACCCCACGGTCGGGCCAACGCTACTACACGGAAAAACACTTCTGGAACACATTATGCATTTTAATGAACTTAAAATGCTTAATTACAGTTAAACACAGAATTACTGCTAGCATTTTAGAGTTAATGGAAATAACAATAATTCATATGCACAACAAAATACGTGATAACATTGCAAGAATCACAGGTATGCAATTTAATTAATTACAAAATTACAAAACATAGTGACACTTATCTTTGAAACTGTCACGCACCACCAATTGCATGTAGACCTTCCACGAACCTCCCAACCTTAGACCACGTTGCTCATCACTCTCAGCAGTAGGTCACCCCCGAGTTGGGACTAAGCTCCATTGGGTAAGGAATCATAGGCTAGGTAAGGTTTATAGGAAGAATACACGTAAAAGAAGGAGGATTCTCTCCCAAGAACCACTTATGCCCACTGCCCACGGACTCTCCTTCCCCACATGCCTGTCCCACCCCAGGAGTATAAACCTTCTCTGTCACTTAGAGAATCCTTCGACTGCTAACCTCCCTTGCCTTGGGCTTCAACAACAGACCAGACTAGAAATCTCCGAGCTCTATGGCAGCTACAAGGTTCCTTCCAAGAGCTCTCTCCTTCCTCGGTGCACTCTCTCACCTGGAGGGAGTCACTCACAGGCTTTGTAAAACCTGCCTCTTCAACAACAATCACCTCCCTCACCTAGAGAGAGGTTACACATAGGTCATACAACTGGTTTCCTTAATCTCGTTCCCGTACAAAGAAGAAAAACAAGAAAGCTCAGCAGTGAACATACAACAACAACAAACCACACCCAGCCAAGAACTGCATGGCTACCACAGTCAACTGGGACAACAAACATAGGTTTCCCCAAATAGATGACAGACAGACGCTTCAACCCAACCAAGCTCAACAATTACGAGAAATTTGGTTTTCCCAACAATCCATACAGAACAGACTTACAGTTCTGGGTTTCGGGGATGCGTGATAAGAAATCCACACGAAGGTCGAACATAGACTCGACAGTTTTGACAGAGGGTGTATCGGCTCTTCCAGAAATCAACAAAAGCCTTTTGGTTTCAGATTTGCATTAGGGTATTCTTGTAGAGGTCATACAGGATTCCCGGTTTAGACAATCGACGATAGAATGGAGGAGGAACCCCCATCATGGCTCAAATCAACAGTTTTAACTGCATGTGCTTGGGTTGACACTTGTCACCCATGAATCTTGTTCCTTCCCATTTGGAAGTGACTTGTCCTTCCAAAGAACTTAGGATAAAACATCACATTTACACAGCTTTGGAATAGTAATAATTTAATATTATTCTCAAGGGTTTAAGCCCCCTCAGCTTAGCCCCTCTTCCAACCTCTCATCCACCTCTCCCTTACCCAAGATTTGTGGATGCCTATTCCCCCATCACTCATTCATCGTGGTCGGTTCGCACACAGAGATGTTTTGTATTAATACTGTGCATAATTACATGTACAAAAAAAATCAGAGCCTTCAACACTTAGGCTCCCTGGCCTAATAACACATAATCCCACTAGCTTATATGACTTGGCTCACTAGCCTATAAAACATAATTACAATTCATAATGCAAGATCTATACTTCATAGACATGATTTACAACAGTGCTCGGCCTTGGAGACATTACAATCCCCTCCCCTTATTTTTGCATTGTCCTCAGTGCAACTTTACACTGCATCTGCAAGATTTTTGAAATTTTCAAAAAGATGTGGGTACTCTGCCCGCATAACATCTTCATGATCCTATGTCACATCCTTAGGATTGTACCAGGTCCACTGGACCTTTACAAGCCCTATAGCTCGATTTTGGAGTTGTTTGTTTTTCCTGTCCAATATGCGCACAAGATGCACTTGCAGGACACCTTCTTGTTCCACCTGAATCACATTCCAATCGATAACATGATTAGCATCTGGTATATATTTCTTAAGTAATGAAACATGAAATACATTATGTACAGTCATGGATGCAGGTAATGCATGCATATATGCAATTGGCCCAATCCTTTCCAGGATTTCAAAAGGACCACAAAATATGGCTGCCAACTTGGCGCAACTTCCCAACTTCAGGGAACTCTTGTTATCTTTCACTTTCAGGAAAACATGATCACCCACTTTGAACTCTCTATGAGTTTTGTTCTTATCAGCATAACTTTTATGCCTGTCCTAGGAAGCTTTCAAATTCTGCTTAATTTTTATCATTTGGTCCTCCATCTCCTTAAGAAACTCTAGCCCAACTACTGTTCTATCAGCTAGATTATCCCAATTCACTGGAGTATTGCACTTTCTTCCATAAAGTGCTTCAAATGGGCTCATCTTCAACGATGCATGATACCCATTGTTGTAGGCAAATTCTACCAAGTGTAGGTAGTCTTCCCATCTTGATGGTTTGTCCATCACATACATTCTCAGTATGTCTTCTATTATTTTGTTCACCCTCTCTGTCTGTCCATCAAACTCAGGATGATAAGTTGTACTAAAGTTCAGATTCATTCTGAATCCTTTGAACAATCCTTTCCAAAAATTCGAGGTGAATTTTGGGTCTCTTTTAGACACAATCATTCTAGGAATTCCGTGCAATCATGCCACTTCCCTTATGAATATATTAGCAACATTTGTTGCCTTGTGAGTAGTTTTCAGTGGAATAAAATGGGCATATTTTGTAAGCTTGTCCACCACCACCATGATCAAGTCATGCAACTTGGTTGTTCTAGGCAATCCCATAATAAAATCCATCGTTACTACTTCCCACTTCCACTCAAGAATGGGTAAAGGTTGCAGCAACCCTATGGGGTGCCTATGCTTAGCTTTAACTTTCTGGCACTCCATACATCTGTCGATGTATTCAGCGATCTCTCTCTTCATACCCGGCCAAAAGTAATGGCTCTTGACCGCTGCTACTGTTTTCTGATATCTAGGGTGCCCTGCATAAGGCACATTATGCATCTCCTACAAAATCATCTATTTCAAGCACTGGACATTGGGTACAAAATTTTTGTTCTTGTACAGCAGTATTCCATTTGTTTCCAATTTATAAATTTCCATCTTCTATGGAGTCTTACCATGTTGTAGCTTGGCTACCAATTCTCTGTACTTCAGATCTACATTTGCAGCCTCCAGAATTCTTCTTTTAATATCAGTCTGATGCATGCTAATGGATGTAGCATGTAATTCATGCACCCTCTTGTTGAGTGCATCAACCACTTTATTCTCCTTTCCTTTGATATGCTTGATCTCAAAGTCATACTCACACAGAAATTCCAGCCACCTACTTTGTCTAACGTTTAAGGTTGGCTGATCAAAAAAATATTTCAGACCGTTATGGTCTGTTCTAAGTTCAAACCTCCTTCCCATGAGGTAGTTCACCCTAGTCTATTCTGAGTTCAACCCAAGTGCATGCAGTTAAAAATGTTGAGTTGAGCCATGATGGGGGTTCCTCCTCCATTCTACCATTGACTGTCTGAACTGGGAATCCCGTATGACCTCTGCAAGAATACCCTCACGCAACTCTGAAACAAAAAAGGCTTGTGTTGATTTCTAGAGGAGTCGGTACACCCTTTGTCAAAACCGTTGAGTTTGTGTTCGACCTTCACATGGATTTCTTATCACGCATCCCTGAAACCCAAAACCATGAGTCTATTCTGTATGGATGGTTGGGAAAACCGAATGTCCCATAATTGTTGAGCCTGGTTGGGTTTAAGCATCTGTCTTTCATCTGTTTGGGGAAACCCATGCTTGTTGTCCTAGTTGACTGTGGCGGCCATGCAATTCTTGGCTGGGTGTGGTTTGCTGCTGTTGTATGTTCGTTGTTAAGCCTTATTGTTTTTCTGCTTTATACGAGAACGAGATTAAGGAAAATGGTTGTATGACCTGTGTGTAACCTCTCTCCAGGTGAGAGAGGTGATTTTTTTTGAAGAGGTAGGTTTTACCAAGCCTGTGAGTGACTCTCTCCAGGTGAGAGAGTGCGCGGAGGAAGGAGAGAGCTTCTGGAGGGAACCCTATAGCTGCCACAGAGCTCGAAGATTTCTAGTCCGATCTATTGCTAAAGCCTAAGGAAAGGGAGGTTAGCAACCAAAGGACTATCTAGGTGACAGAGAAGGTGTATACTTCCGAGGTGGGACAGGCATGTGGGGAAGGAGAGTCTGTGGGCAGTGGGCATAAGTGGTTCCTGGGAGAGAATCCTCCTTCTTTTACGTGTATTCTTCCTATAAACCTTACGTAGCCTAGGATTCCTTACCTGGTGGGGCTTAGTCCCAGCTCTGGGGTGACCTACTGTTGAGAGTGATGAGTAGCGTGGTCTAATACTGGGAGGTTCGTGGAAGGTCCACACGCAGTTGGTGGTGCGTGACAGTTTCAAGGATAAGTGCCACTATGTTTTGTAATTCTGTAATTAATTAAATTGCATACCTGTGATTCTTACAATGTCATCACGTATTTTGTTGTGCATATGAATTATTGTTATTTCCATTAACTCTGAAATGCTAGCAATAATTCAGTGTTTAACTGAAATTAAACATTTTAAGTTCATTAGAATGCATAATGTGCTCCAGAAGTGTTTTTTCGCGTAGTAGCATTGGCCCAACCATGGGGTTGATGGCCGGGGGCGTTAAAGTATGGTATCAAAGCCTGGTTTCAATGATGAGCCTTGATGAGCCAGATAAGTGGTCTTTGGACCAAGGGTTTGAGAAGAAATTGTGTTTGGAGGACTAATTTCAGACCTCAGAATGTTTCTGAGTGTCAACGGACTACTTGACCGTGTTACAAGCTCAGGAGGTGTAGTGGTTATATAAAACTATAGCCAGTGTGGTATATGGCCACAGGGAGAGAGAGAAATCCACACCAGAAGTGTTGGATCAAGTAGATGAAAGTTCAGAAGGAGGGTACCAAGTCATTGGCCAGAAGTCCTTGAGAAGCAGAGTTGGACGGTCAGAATTCTCTATGGAGAACTTGCGAAATCGCGAGGAACGTAAGATAGCCAGAAGTTGCAAGGTGGTTAGTGGATGAAACTCTCCACCCTAGGATCCAGAATAAATGTGGGTCGTTGATCATGGTTGGTTTGAACCATTGGATCATTTTGTGAATTCAGGGATCGTGAACTTGGAGCACACGCCAAATTCTTGGTCACTCCAAGTCTCGAATCGCGAAAGAGATTAACAAGGGTAGAATCGGATGGTGGAGCGCTTCCAGGAAGAAGTGTCAAAATCCCGTGAGCCATCAGATCTAGCTAACTAGAGAGGAAGTTAGGGATAAAGAGCTTTGATAGGTGTAAGCGTAGGAGAGATATGGACCGTCGGATCAAGGGAGGCGCACAGTCGTTGATCTCATACATGAATTTCCATATCAGAATTCAGGGATTGAAGCGATAAGAGATTTGGGGTCGCTGCATCATGAACTCTGGGTTCATGAAACTCTAAAAAGATCTGGACCGTTAGATCCAAATCATCGAGGATCGTTGGATCTCGTAAAAGAACTCGTGTATCGAAATTCGGGGATTGAAGTGACAAGAGATTTGGAGTTGTTGCATCATGAACTCCCGATTACCGAAAACCTGAAACCCGAAGTTTCGAAGTCCTGAAATATTTGAAGACAAAAGAACCGTGGCGTATTTTTTTTAATCGTTGGATGTTGGGTAAATGTGGACCATCGATCCACTCGATTTACGCAAATTCGGTAAAGCAAAACTCCGGGAGATAGATGTGTGTACCTTAAACTCTTCGAAGGTCGAAAGCCCGAGTAGCACCTAGTAGTCTAGCATTGGTCACGGCCTTTGGTTACGAGGGTAGGGAGAAAGAGGGAGCTATCACCTAAAAATTACAAAGCTGAGCAGAACTCAGAAAATTTGTGAAGTCTAAGCGTTTTCTTAAATCAGAATGGTTTTGAATGTGTGGAATTTGCTAAGAATGACGACCTGACAAATCCCTGTTGTCTACACGTGTGTTTGCAGAATCTTATCAAGTTCCAGAACTAAATAGGGTTGTCGTTGAGAGCATAGAATGGAAGAGGTGTGGATTGCCTCCAATTCAGAGAATGAAAGAGAAGGAAGGAATGTCAACTTGGGAGTCAAAGGTTCAAACTCTAATGGGCAAGGAAAAGAGATGGATAAGGAAGGACATATGATGAAAATCATTGAAAGATTGCAGAAAGATGCCTAGGCTCGCTGAGCTGATAGCCGAAAGCTCATGAAAGTTAGGGATAGGCAGGGTGAATTCAACTTAAGGATGTTGAAGAATCTGAAAAGAATAGAAAATAAATTGAAAAAGAAGAGTGACTCAAGCAAGACAAAGAGTCGCAGGACCCCTGAGAGGAAAATAAGATCAAGGAGTGTCAGCAAACATCATCGTCACTCCCCAAAGCATTCTAGTAGGGAAGCACACAATATTTCAAGCCCATCTCCTACCAAAAAGCACAGGAGATCTAGGATGGATAAATTGAAAGGGGAAATGAACAAGATCGAGCCTCCAACATTCGATGGAGAACATAAGAAGGAGGAAGATGTCAAAACTTGGTTGTTGGGTATGAGGAAATACTTTCAACTGCATAATTATTCCTTTCATGCAGAGGGCAGGATTTCCACGTATCAACTGAAGGGAAAGGAATCCATGTGGTGGGATCAACTTGTGCAGGTGCAACACATCAAGGAATGGGACATCACATGGCAAGAATTCAAGAGGTATTTCGAGAGGAAATAATTAACTAAAAGATATTATGACAGAAAGATGAAAGAGTTCTTTGAACTCAAGTTGGACAATAAGACCATTGATGAGTATGAACGAAAGTTTTTGGAATTATTGAAGTATGTTCCTTTCATCAAAGATGAGTCTGTCAAGATTCAGAGGTACCTGAGTGGGTTACCTCCTCCTATTGGGGATACGATTCAGTATGATGACCCAAAGACTATGAAAGAAATTATAAGAAGAGTGAAGTGCTTATTTGAACAACAAAGAGAAAATCCTACCTTTCGAAAGGCTTGGGATGACCAAAAAAAGTTCAAGAAAGAATAGAGGCGGAAGGGAAATAAACCACCCTTTTTCAGAAACAATCCTCAAGAACAGTCGTCTCTTAGAGAGCCCAGGAAGGTTGAAGTGAGTGGGAAAATGTTAAGGCCTCCACCTATGGAATGTTGGGGTTGTAAAGAAAACCATAGGTATAGAGATTGCCCCCATAGAAATGATAAAGTAAGAGTTCTCCACAATGTTCAGCAAGCTGAAATAGTGGAGGACATGGGCAGTAGAATTCCAAGGATCTACACAGCCCTAGACAACAAGCAAGCTGAGTATCAGTTGCACATGATTGAAGTAGAAGGTATGATAAAAAACCAACCATTTACTATTTTAGTTGATTCAGGGGCTATCCATAGTTATATAGACCCTAGAGTGGTAGAAAGTTTGCATTTGATAAGAAGCAAACATGAGAAGTCTTGGTTAGTGCAACTAGCTACAGGAACCAAGAGGAAAGTCACAGAGTTATTCAAGTCCTGTCCTGTAGACATGAATGGAATGAGCACGAAGGCCGATTTGAACATTCTGTTGTTAGGCTCTTATGACTGTCTAATTGGGATGAACTGGTTGGACCAGCACCATGCCATCTTGGACTGTCGGAACAAGGCATTCACTTGCTTAGTTGAAGAAGGTAAATAGAGAGTCGTCCAAGGAATTCCTAGAGTTGTTACTGTTAGAGAAATCTTAGCAATGTAGCTGAAGAAGTGTTACAAAAAAGGATGTTAATTATTTACAGCCCATGTGGGGGAAACGCCTAAGGATAAGGTGTCAAGTATTGAGGATCATGAGGTACTTAAAGAGTTCGAATATGTATTCCAGGAAGTACCTGGATTACCTCTGAAAAGGGATATCAATTTCTCTATGAACTTGATGCCTGGAGCAACTCCAGTGTCAAAGGCTCCGTACAGGATGAGTGCGCCAGAACTGAAAGAGTTGCAGCTGTAGCTTGAAGAAATTCTAAAGAAGGGGTATATACACCCAAGTGTATTGCCTTGGGGTGCCTCGGTCCTATTCGTAAAGAAGAAGGATGGAACGCTGAGATTGTGCATCGATTTTAGGAAATTGAACAAAGTAACGGTGAAGAACAAGTATCCTTTGCCAAGGATTGATGATCTCTTTGATCAGTTGAAGGATGAAAAGATCTTTTCGAAAATAGATCTAAGATCAGGATATCACCAAGTAAGAATAAAATATGAAGACATCAACAAGACCGCCTTTAGAACAAGGTATGGTCATTACGAGTTCACAGTGGTGCCATTTGGACTGTCAAATGCACCTGTTGTTTTTATGAGCTTGATGAATGGAGTATTCAGGGACTATCTAGACAAGCTTTTCATCGTCTTCCTGTATGACATTCTGGTGTATTCCAAGACCGAAGAAGAACATGAACAACATCTGAGGATGGTGTTGCAAGTGCTAAGAGAGCACCAACTGTATGCCAAGCTGAGTAAGTGATTGTTTTATTAGGAACGGATCCATTACTTGGGACATATTATCTCAAAGGATGGGATAGTAGTAGACCCTGAGAAGATTGAATCCATTAGAGAATGGTCAGCGCCAAGGAACGTAACGGAAGTTAGATCCTTCATGGGATTGACTGGTTATTACAGAAGTTTCATCACATGGTTTTCCAAGATAGCTCACCCTATCACTTCCCTACAAAGAAAGGGAAAACAGTTTCACTGGACAGAGGGATGTGAGGAAAGTTTCTAGCGATTGAAGCAGTTGTTAACTAGTGCTCCAATCCTGAGGATTGCAGATCCAAATGCAAATTTCATAGTATGCATTGATGCATGCAAAGAAGGACTGGGAGGGGTCCTCAGTCAGAATGGATTCGTAATCTATTATGAGTCCAGGAAATTAAAATATCACGAGAAGAACTATGCAACCCATGACTTGGAGTTGGCAGCCATAGTTCATGCTCTAAATAAATGGAGGCATTACCTCATGGGAAGGATTTTTGAACTCAAAACAGACCATAATGGTCTGAAATATTTGTTTGATCAGCCAACCTTAAATGCTAGATAAAGTAGGTGGCTGGAATTTCTGTGTGAGCATGACTTTGAGATCAAGAATATCAAAGGAAAGGAGAATAAAGTGGTTGATGCACTCAACAGGAGGGTGCATGAATTACATGCTACAACCATTAGCATGTATCAGACTGATATTAAAAAAAGAATTATGGACGCTGCAAATGTAGATCTGCAGTACCGAGAATTGGTAGCCAAGCTACAACAGGGTAAGATGCCACAGAAGATGGAAATTTATAAATTGGAAATAGATGGAATAATGTTGTACAAGAATAGAATTTTTGTACCCAATGTCAAGTGCTTGAAATAGATGATTTTGTAGGAGATGCATAATGTTCCTTATGCAGGGCACCCTGGATATCAGAAAATAGTAGCAGCGGTCAAGAGCCATTAATTTTGGTTGGGTATGAAGAGAGAGATCGTTGAATACATCAACAGATGTATGGAGTGCTAGAATGTTAAAGCTGAGCATAGGCACCCAACAGGGTTGCTGCAACCTTTACCCATTCCTGAGTGGAAGTAGGAAGTAGTAATGATGGATTTTATTACGGGATTTCCCAGAATAGCCAAGCTGCATGATTCAATCATGGTGGTGGTGGAAAAGATTACAAAAGCTGCCCATTGTATTCCACTGAAAACTACTCACAAGGCAGCAGATGTTGCTGATATTTTCATAAGGGAAGTGACATGATTGCACGGAATTCCTAGAATGATTGTGTCCAACAGAGACCCAAAATTCACCTTGAATTTCTGGAAAGGATTGTTCAAAGGATTCGGAACGAATATAAACTTTAGTACAACTTATTATCCTGAGTCTGATGGACAGACAGAGAGGGTGAACAGATTAATAGAAGACATACTGAGAATGTATGTGATGGACAAACCATCAAGATGATAAGACTACCTACACTTGGTAGAATTCACCTACAACAATGGGTATCATGCATCATTGAAGATGAGTCCATTTGAAGCACTTTATGAAAGAAAGTGCAATACTCCAGTGAGCTGGGATAATCCAGCTGATAGAACAGTATTTGGGTCAGAGTTGCTCAAGGAGATGAAGGACCAAATGATAAAAATTAAGAAGAATTTGAAAGTTGCCTAGGACAGGCAGAAAAGTTATGCTGATAAGAACAAAACCCACAGAGAGTTCAAAGTGGGTGATCATGTTTTCCTGAAAGTGAAAGCTAACAGGAGTTCCCTGAAGCTAGGAAGTTGCGCCAAGTTGGCAGCTAGATTTTGTGGGCCATTTGAAATCCTGGAAAGGATTGGGTCAGTTGCATATATGCTTGCATTACCTGCATCCATGACTGTACATAATGTGTTTCATGTTTCATTGATTAAGAAATATATACCAAATGCTAATCATGTTATCGATTGGAATGTGATTCAGGTGGAACAAGAAGGTGTCCTGCAAGTGCATCCTGTGTGCATATTGGACAGGAACAACAATCAGCTCCGGAATCGAGCTATAGGGCTTGTAAAGGTCCAAAGGACCTAGTACGGTCCTGAGGACGCGACATGGGAGCATGAATATGTTATGCGGGTAGAGTACCCGAATCTTTTTGAAAATTTTGAAAATCTTACAGATGCATTGTAAAGTTGCGTTGAGGACAGTGCAAAAATAAGGGGAGGGGATTATAATGTCTCCAAGGCTGAGCCCTATTGTAAATCATGTCTATGAAGTATAAATCTTGCATTATGAATTGTAATTATGTTTTATAGGTCGGTGAGCCAAGTCATATAAGCTAGTGGGCTTATGCGTTATTAGGCCAGGGAGCCTAAGTGTTGAAGGCCAAGAGCCTGATTTTTTTTGTACATGTAATTATGCACAGTATTAATACAAAACATCTCTGTGTGTGGACCAACTACGATGAATGAGTGATGGGGGACTAAGCATCCACAAATCTTGGGTAAGGGAGAAGGGGCTGAGAGGTTGGAAGAGGGGCTAAACTGAGGGGGCTTAAACCCTTGAGAATAATATTAAATTATTACTATTCCAAAGTTGTGTAAATGTGATATTTTATCCTAAGTTCTTTGGAAGGACGAGTGACTTTCAAATGGGAAGGAACAAGCTTCATGGGTGACAAGTGTCAACCCAAGTGCATGCAGTTAAAACTATTGAGTTGAGCCATGATGGGGGTTCCTCCCCCATTCTACCGTTGACTGTCTGAATTGAGAATCTCGTATGACCTCTGCAAGAATACCTTCATGCAAATCTGAAACCAAAAAGGCCTGTGTTGATTTCTGGAGGAGCTAGTACACCCTTTGTCAAAACCGTCGAATCTGTGTTCGACCTTCCCGTGGATTTCTTATCACGTGTTGGGCTCCAAAAATGTCATACAAATATCACTCATTACCATACATTTTTCACCTATGCTTCCATTACATCACTCATTATTCACTACCATGTCACTTCATTTTCCCTATTATTCACCATTAATGGGTCTCATTTATATTTTCCAAACATTATTTATTTTCAAGCATTTTAAAAAGAAATTCTTGATTAAAAATTAGAAAATAATATATTTTACTTCATATATGGAAAGTGGATTGTTTTTGTGACATGTGTAGGTGCCAAGGAAGCTTCCAAGACACCTTTATGTGGCCTTGATTGATCAAATTCGAATTTGATAAGATAAGAGATCATGATCTCATGGAGAAGATCAAGGACAAAAGAGGGTTATGTGTCTAGATGGTTGAGAGATGTATGGAACTAAAGAGAGATTAGTGGATGATCATTATGAGTTTGCTACTCATCCCATTGCATAAATAGGAGTACAATCTCCTCCATTTAAAATCCTGAAGTTTTGTAATCTTAGAATTAGAGAGAGTTGTAATCTTAGAGTTGGTTTTTGGAGATTTTGAAATAAAGAATCATACTTCGATTTTGATTCTACATCTGAGTCTCCTTTAAAGTGGTGTGCTTGTGGAGTTATGGAGGGCCCCCTTGGCCTCACTTGCATGCTGATTTGCTTATTTTAGGTATAACTTAATTTATGTTTTTGTTTGATTTCATCTTTTAAAGTTTTGTTAAATGTTCTAATACTGGAAGGATCTTATTTGAAAGTGTTTTTGTAAGAGAACCATAAGATCTCAAAAAATTATTAGATTTAGGTTTGTTTCATTTCAGCTTTTAAGTTTTGTTAAATGTTCTAATATTAGAGGAGATCCTAAAATTCAGGTGTTCTTGTAAGAGAACCTTAGGGTCTTGACAATTGTTAGATCTAGGTTTGATTAGTTGTTGAAAGAGATTTTGATGAATATGTTCTTGTAAGGGAACTTTAAGATCTCGGACATATTAGGAATCTTTCTAGATCTATATATTTTAGGTAGCGCTACTAAGTTTACCTTCCCGGGTTGACATTAAATAAACTCTGATTGACATCATCAATTAGAACTAAACATCACGCATCCCCGAAACCCAGAATCGTGAGTCTGTTCTGTATGGATGGTTGGGAAAACCAAATGTCCCATAATTGTTGAGCCTAGTTGCGTTGAAGCATCTGTCTGTCATCTATTTGGGGAAACTCATGTTTGTTGTCCTAGTTGATTGTGGTGGCCATGCAGTTCTTGGCTGGGTGTGGTTTCCTACTGTTGTATGTTCATTGCTAAGCCTTGTTGTTTTTTTTCTTTGTATGGGAACGAGATTAAGGAAACCAGTTGTATGACCTATGTGTGACCTCTCTCTAGATGAGGGAGGTGATTGTTGTTGAAGAGGCAGGTTTTACCAAGCCTGTGAGCGACTCCCTCTAGGTGAGAGAGTGCACGGAGGAAGGAGAGAGCTCCTAGAAGGAACCCTGTAATTGCCACAGAGCTCGGAGATTTCCGGTCTGGTCTACTGCTGAAGCCCAAGGCAAGGGAGGTTAGCAGCCGAAGGACTATCTAGGTGACAAAGAAGGTGTATACTCCTGGGGTGGGATAGGCATGTGGGGAAGGAGAGTCTGTGGGCAGTGGGCGTAAGTGGTTCCTGGGAGAGAATCCTCCTTCTTTTATGTGTATTCTTCCTATAAAGCTTACCTAGCCTAGGATTCCTTACCCAATGGAGCTTAGTCCCAGCTCGAGGGTGACCTACTGCTGAGAGTGATGAGCAGTGTGGTCTAAGGCTGGGAGGTTCATGGAAGGTCTACACACAGTTGGTGGTGCGTGACAGTTTTAAAGATAAGTGTCACTATGTTTTGTAATTCTGTAATTAATTAAATTGCATACATGTGATTCTTGCAATGTTATCACGTATTTTGTGGTGCAAATGAATTATTGTTATTTCCATTAACTATGAAATGCTAGTAGTAATTCTTTGTTTAACTATAATTAAGCATTTTAAGTTCATTAGAATGCATAATTTGTTCCAGAAGTGTTTTTCCGCGTAGTAGCATTGCCCCAACCATGGGGTTGATGGCCGTGGGTGTTACATTCATTTTCTTTGAGATGGAGATGAAACGATGTATTGGTATCCTCTATGCAGAGAATTGAGATGATGTGATACTCCAGATGATTCTCCTGTGAGACAAAGTGAGAAAGAGATCTGTTGAGTAGGATGTGCATGTGGCTGAGCACAGGTGAATGTGATCCTAGTGGTTGAGCACTAATGAGTGTGATTTTCCTGTAAGACGCAGTGAGATAGAGATGTGGACATCCCTGTGGCTGAGCACTAGTGGGTGTATGAGATCCCTTGTTATATTTTTCAAGAGTCATACTTACCTGTAACCCTATTTGTGATGTAAAGGGTACAAGTCGACCCCACCATAAAGTGAAAGATAATTAATGTAAAAGATAATTAATATGGTAATTGTTAATTATATTGTTAGTTATTCAGGTCGTCCATGTTGTTCCAATAGACACTACTTTTGATATGTTCAATCTAATATAAACAAAGGTAAATTCCCTATTGAGGAATGACAACACAAGTGTGAGTTTGGAAATTTCAGCAAGTACTTGTTCTTGGGCTGAAGTGCGCACCTCTCTTGGGTGCTAGTCTTCTAGGTTTTGTGAGCACCTTTTTGTGTGCTAGTTTTATGGTATGGAAGGTATTTCTCTTGAAGAATATAGCAAAGGATTGATTGGGTTTTCTTTCCTTGTTGAGAAGGGTTTCCGAGGATACTTTTTGTGTACTTGTGCATAGTATTTCTTCTTGTGATCTTCGTTGCTGCAACAAATTGTTAGTGGTGAAACTGCAATTGTCTATGGTTCAAGTAAAATGCTAAAATTTAAATGAACTTCATGCTTGATCCTAGCTTAATGAAAAATCAACATGAATTTCCTTCACAAACATTTCTTCCACTTGACTTGTTGTATATCTACTTTGAATTCCTAAAAAATGTGCATATTTTGTGAGTTTATTGAACGACCACAAAAATGGAATCCTTACCTTCAGATTTTGGTAACCATGTAATGAATTCCATTGATGACTCTTCCCATATTTGATTAGGTATGTGTAATGGTTGAAGTAACCCTGGAGATTTTACTATATCTCCTTTATTTCTTTGGAAAACTCGACATTCTCTTACAAAATTTTGAATATCTTTCTTCATTCCTTCCCAAAAGAAATATATTTTTATCCTTTGATATGTTTTAAGGAACCTTTCATGTCCTACCATCGAAGATCCATGGGAATCCCTTAATATTTGTTTCTTAAACTTTGATTTAAGGCATAGAAATATTCTACCTTTTACCAAAGTATATCTCCCTTCCACTCCCAATGTTCCATACAATTCATCCCTTCCTTTATACATTGTATTTTTTGTTTAGTATTGTTTTCAATTTTCCATTCATATAGAGTTTATTTCATCCACACAGGAATATAATATGTAATAGAATATAATATTGAGGCTTCTTCTATTCTAGAAAGAACATCTTCTACTACATTTTGCTTCCCCTTTTGTAGATTATTTCAAAATCAAACCCCTTTTTTTTTGCTACCCATTTTTGTTGTTCTTTTGATGACAATATTTCAATGCTCTTTAGGCTATCATGGTCTTTCTTGACTTTAAAGTTCCTCCCAATAATATGTTGTCACCATTTTTTTATTCCATGTAAAATTCCTTCAATTTATTTTTCATATGTAGATTTCACCAAATCTTTTCCCTTGAATTGTTTGCTTTCAAAATCCAATGGTATCCCTTCTTGTGTCAATACTACGCCCATTACTAATCCTAATGCATCACATTCTACTATCGATGTTTTACCAAAATTAGGTGCTGTCAATACTAGTGTAGAAGACATGGCATCCTTTCAGAGAGAGAATGAAAAAGTAGCCTTACCATTCCCTACAAATCAATATTTCTTCAAGAGAGATGTGAGTTGGCCTGCAATGCGTACATAATTCTTAACAAAAAAATTATAATTGTAGAGTTTCTAAGATACATGCATAGAAGATCTATCTAACAATCAGACATACACAGTTTTTCAACGGTGTGAAGAGAAGACAAAAAATGGATAAAAGAATGAAAATAATTTCTAGTATCTATATTCCACACTGGAAGAGTCAATAATTTACAATAGATATAGGCTACATGAGTAACTAATGCGCCATAGTAGTGATCTAGAGAGATCTGGACACTCTCTGACAGACATTGGAGAATATAGATTTATCAGTAGAATCCATAGATTTATTCTTATAGATATTTTTCCTTCGCTTTCTCTCACCCATATTTTCCTTCAAGGATGATAGCTTCCCATTGGGAGAAGAACCTTTCTCTACTTCTTTACCTTTTGAGAAACGTTTTAGAGGAATTTTTGACAAGAGAAAAAACCACCCACCTCATTTGATTCCTCTAAGTCATTCAGTGATTATATATCCACCAAAGGAGAGGTTTCCATATTGGACTTCTTCTTTTTCTTTTGAGACTCCATATTTATGAGTCCATAAAAGTTAAAGGATTCTTTTGAATAGGGGAAGATGAACCTACAATATCCTCTTCTATAGTACCTATATTAATAGAGAAACCCTCCTTTAATAACCTTTTTTTGGACTAGGAGACATACCTTTAGCTCTCATAATATCATTAATGATTTTTTCCAAAATGTCGAAGGAGGGTTCATCATAAATTTTCTTACCTTTCAACACTAACAATTTGGGAAGTTTATCTAAAGATACCTTTCATTGATTGACCTTTATATCATCTTCCTCCATATGCTCAACAACCACCTCCTCATCATCAGGGGGATCTACTTTTGGGTAGGTGCATCTGAGATGACCATACAAATGTCATACGGATCAACAAAAAATAATCTCCTCATAACCAATCTCTTGCTAGCATGGATGATTCTCTATTTCAATATAAATGCCATTTGGAAGACCATCACCCGATTTCATTTCAATACATATCTTTGCCATCGATGTCCTATCTAAAGACCTTGTTTTCTCATCAATATTAATTATTCTACTCAACTTGTTCACAATTAGAGTTAAATCCCTTATATACCGTAATTCAAGTAGGAGAAAATGAAATTTTACTTGTAATGGTTGGATTCCTGCTCTTCCCTTAATTAAATAAAACAAAGGACTCTATCTTTTGAGTGATATGATAGAGATATCTGAGTACCATTTCTTGGCCATTATGTTATCCCTATCCTTTTCCAATTGGAAAATGAAAGAAATCCACCCCTTGCCAAAATAAGAAAAATCAAAGCATAACCTAGCTGCTTCTTATATACTTTCCTCACCCACATACCCTTTGACTTCTTTGAGGTCAACCTTCCATGAAAGTTTCTGACCAATGCCATCAAATAGTAGAGCTACACCTACTCGATGATGACTTCTTGGCCCACTACCAGTCTCACCCCATCCTCCTTTTTCTTGACACATGCTTTCTCTTCCATCTCATAGACAACACCACCTCGCTCACTTGAGAGCGCTCTCCCTTTAAGGTTTCTATTGAAGTAAGCTCCAACACACACGAATGAAAAATACTACTTAACTCATTGTCTTCCTTTGTAACATATGATAAAACTGAGTCCATCACCTCCACGTTGTTCATAGCTTCAATTGGTTGAGGGGCGGGCCTTGAATTCTCACCCTTTATCCCAGGATCACCACTTATGGGATGGATTAGACCCCTACTCTAACATCATTTTTTAGCCTCCTCAATTACTACCTTAAAGGAATTTATATCTTCATCATCACACAAACGGATGTATGAGAAATAAAAGACTCAACTCCAAACTTTCCTACCTCCTAATGCCTGTAATGAGGGATTATGGATACTAATTTGACATGTCCCCTTTTCATTGATAAATTCCAGTGTCAAGGCCACGATTTCCCACTAGAAAG
>ML780261.1:245608-255823 GCA_009831015.1 Picea engelmannii | reverse complement strand
GGGAAAGACAAAAATAAAACACTTAGTATGAAAAAAGAATAGGTTATAAATAAGCTATCTATTAGTATGGCCTCCATTGTCAAACTGATAGTCCAAATCCTAGAGGCCATGAGTCCCCCACCGAAACCTTAACCCTTGGCCTTTAATATTTAAAAAAATAAAAAAATAAAAGAAAGAAATCATACTCAAAAAATGTACAAACATTTTAAGAAATCATTAAATTACATGCCATGTTAGCTAGATATGGATTAGTTTTGCAAACTCAAGGAAAAAATAACAATCATATTTTTTACAGCGTTGAAATTGAGACTTGATTCCCTTTCTTGAATCTAAAGAAGTGGTTGAGTCCATAGACTTCCTTTATTATTATAATTTAGATTTTTTTAAGACAAGTATGGATTAGACCTGCTTGATCGACTGAGGCAATGTGATCTAGTCTCATCCATACTTTCACCATTGACTAAACTTTGAAAGTGAAATGGTATCTCATCAAATTTAGAGTTGGAGTTTTTTTTAAAGAGATTTCAAACTTCATTAAACTTAAAAAAAATAGTTTACTATAAATCTAACTTAATGCCAATGTTCATAATCTATCATTGAATTGCAACATGACAAATATTTTATTCCACAATTTTTCATTTTTTGAAACAGTCAAAAGGGATTTCCTATAAACGATGATCACCTCCAAGGATTTTAATGTTAAAATGTGTTCATTGTCATTTGATGTTTCTAATACAAATTTTCATTTTTCAAGCCAATGAATATGGTTCTATGTAAACGATGATCACCTCCAAGGATTTTAATGTTGAAACATGTTCATTATCATTGAGTGTTTCTAATCTTTCTACGATTTCCATTGTTGGAAGGTTAGATTTGATATTGCCATTTCTTATGCTTCCTTACTATAATATTGCCCCCAACGTTGTAGTTATTAACAAAGGATATAATGCAATGTATGTTAAAATGTAGATATGAGTCCTACCCACTTGTCAATTATGTTAAAGTGCAAAGCATATAAAATTTTAAGTGAATAGAAATTGGTTTAAAATATTAAATTATTCTTCCAAAGATAAGCTAACCTCCATTGGATATTTTTAAGTTAGGAAAACATAACATATAAGCAATTCCATTTTCTTTAGACCTCTTCTAATAGAGAAGAAGGCCATGTCAAAGCTACTTGTCGTTGATGGGTAAGTATAGTTTTATTCAAAAGATAACAACTTTGTGCATTGAGAATGGAAAACATCAAAACCCATCATCAATTATGACAATTTTTTCAATGTACAAGGTATGGTTACTATCAAATTTGCAATGGAATAGAGAAGTGCACTACACTGTTGATTCGTGATGTAGCCCAACAAACATGAAAAAGTATTTATGTGTGCATGAGCCCACGTTCGAATTGCAGACCTTAGTGTGTGAGACTGATGTTTTCTTATTTTTTTTTTTTTTTTTAAGAATGAGGATGAACAAAACACATATGAGCTTCCTCACCTCAAGGTGGTTAGAGCACAGAGTTGCAATGGTCCACTCCTGCACATTAGTTCCACCCATTCAATATTTATCAAACTTCAACCTATACTATAGAACGTCAATGAGAGGCTCACAAGAAGCACATTGGAAATTCTTAGGCTCTCTTCTGCATAAACACACAGAGACTAACAAACTTCCATTAAGTGACCTGGTTGATTATTGTCCACCACTATGACAATTTAACCACAATTTAACCTCATGTGATGGAGATAATGTAAGACTATTGTCATAACCAACTACACTACCCACACACATATGGCATTTATATATGAAAATTGCATAATGATAAAGCTCCAAACTCCTCTTTATTTCAATTCAATATCAAAATAATTAACTATGCAACATTAAAAAATAATAGCAAAATAATTAACTATAAAACATTAAAAACAATAAAAAAAATTATGCAACATACACTAATGAGAATATTTTAAAGAATATCAAACAAAATGATATTATCAAAAAAAATAATTAGAATTAAGTAACAACAAATTAAAAAAAAAAAAAAAACTAAAAATTTTAAAGATCTAAACTGCCCTTGTATTTAAAACATACTAGTGTCATAAAATTTTCAAAAACTAAACTTATAATAATCATGGATGAAAAAATCATAAAAGCTAATCCGATCATGGAATGAAAATTCAAAAAACATAAAAGTTGATCATACGCCGACGTGGAATGAACGTTGATCATACGCTGATGTGGAATGAAAATTAAAAAATACATGCGCCAATCGTGGAATGGAAATTCTATATTATAGAACGTGAGGAATTGAGAAAAATTCAAAATTGAATCGGGGAGCGTGCACACTAAAGCAGGGTTTTGAAATCGTATTGGGGAATGTGCAGACTAAAGCAGGCTTTTGTAGGGGGAGTGTGCAGATTTTTTTACCATTGTTAAAAGACACTGGGCCATTGGAGGAGCGGGCTCTAACGACCGTTACAGCAAAATGTTAACAACGTGAAAGCAAGAGACCGTTACGGAATTGAGAAATTAATGGACATAAAATGGAGAAATCCGATGTCATTGTTGTTTTGAGGATCGTGGAAGAGGCAGAGGAGAATGTTTCGTTGGCTTGGATTGGGAGGGAGACGCAGAAGAGAATTAGGGTTTAACGTTAGAGAGGAGAAAGAGAGACTGCATAATATTTTGGATTGTAAGGGAGAATGTGACGGAGCAGAATTATTTTGGGAGAATGGGCAAAGAGGGCAGAGAAAAATAGAAGAGAGGAGAAGAGTGCAGAGGAGAGAAGGGAAAGGAGAAGAATGCAGATCAGAAGTGAAGGGAATAGAGAATGTTTTATTGGTATTTTATTTGAGTTCATTATAGCCCTGCGTATTTTGCTTTGCTTTGTGTGTGGTTTTTTTCCAATTTTTTTCTTTCCGATTTGTGTTTTTGAGTTTTCTTTCCATTTGTTTTCCTTTTGGTTTGGTTTGTTATTCTTTTCATTTAGTTTGACTTGGTTTGTTTTGTTGAAGTCAATTAGGAATGCCAACTGTGCAGAGATCAAAGGACATTCGGGTTTTCCTTTTGGTTTGGTTTGTTATTCTTTTCATTTGGTTTGTTTTGTTGGAGTCAATTAGGAATGCCAACTGTGCAGAGATCAAAGGACATTCGGGTGAAATGAGCTGTTAATCAATTTGAGAATCATAATTTTATTTATTTGTTTATAATGTGAACGCAGATGGAAAAGACAATGTCAAATCACTGGTTAATGAAGACAGTGCGCATGCAGAGAGACACCAGATGGAGAGGAATTTCTCCGGGTGAGTGGTTATGTTTTTTACATCCTTTTGTTTTGATGAAATATTTTTATTCTCTAATTGTTTCAACTTTTTTGTCATATTCTTATTCTCTAGCTGTTTCAAATTTTTTGTCATAATAAAATAGTTAGTTCCCACTGTTTCATCTTTTTGTCGGGATGAAATGTTCTTATTCTCTAGTTGTTGTATTTAGTTGGGTTAGCATATACAAAAATATTATCTATCCTGAGATCAAACCTTAGATTAGGTATTTATCTTGGAATCAAACCTTAGGTTAGGTGGGTTGGCATACTCAAAAATATTATTAACTCTGAGATTTATCAAACCTTTAGGATGATAAAAAATTTGAGATGTATTTAATTCCATTTGAAACCCACAATTAAATCTAAAGCTCTTTGCACTTAGTTTCAAACCTGCATATTTGAAGTGATACTTATAATATGACAGTGTGCATTTTATCAAAACTCATTTATATATCCATGCAAACATGTTGAGCTGAGCTGAACTGAACTCATTTATATGTTGAGGTGTGTATTTTGAGTTGAACACAGACCATTTACCTTTTCCATGAGATTGGATGCATTTAAGGAAAATAACATCTTCTTGATAACCCAATACTTTCACCTAGATACAACTCTTTTTTTTATGCGTGACATGACAGTACTTTCACCTGGATACAACTCTATTTTTTTGTAGGTGACATGACAGCACATCTATAAGGTGCTATAAGGTCAAGGTGAAAAGGGACCACATCTATCAGATCAAGGTGTCACATCTACGTCACAGGGACAGTCGTCTTCTGAATAGGCTGCAGTCATCCATAGGCTTCAGTCATCTGACTCTACAACTATAGGTATCACAAGTAAAGATGTAGGGATCATAGGAGAGTTAAGGCAAGTTCCGAAGGTTTCATAGGTGTCGTAGGTAAGAATAGGACCAATATTACATCTATTTGGACTCTCTAAGATCTATTTGGACTCTTTAAGACAGCGAGCTCGGGCATCATCCTATTAGCGGAACAATGCGGTTTTATACTTGCGAACAAGATACTAGCGACTTTCACAAACGAAGGTTTATGTTACTGCTGAATGACCTCTAAGCTAGGATTTGGAATCATGATGCTATTTGGGATCCTTAGATTTAAATCCTTAGAAGCACAGTTAAACCACAACCATATTCACATAATTTATATATAAATGCGACCTAAAAAACTACAACGAAAATAGCACCAGACACTGAAATTGGAACCAGGTATAAAATTTGAGCCCAAATTGTCAAAAACTACAACGAAAATAGCACAGACACTGAAATTCCATCTTATCACTTAGTCTACCTGTTTGTACTATGATTTTGGTCCTGTGAATCCAATTGTGATGCTATGCCTTTTTTTCAATTTTAACAAAGTTTTTTTTTTTTATATATATAAAAAATTATGTTATTACTAATGAATTGATTTATTTTGTATGTTGTTATTTATTTTTTATTTTTTTCATTTTAAGAAATATTCTTCATGTTTTATTTTAAATGAAAGAACGTGGTTATTCATATTTCATTTTAAGATATATTCTTCCTGTTTTATTTTAACTGAAAGAACGTGGTTATTTATTTCAGTTTGAACTGAAAGAACGTGGTTATTCATATTTTAACTGAATCGAGATGAAGTTTATGAAAGGCATCGTGAAAGCGAGATGAAAACTACGTACAGTTTCATTTTGATACACAATTTTATGTTAAATAGTTATTATTTTTAATTGCACATTTTTTTTAATGGTAGGTAATTATTGCTTTTTAAAAACAGTCACAAGTACAGTGCGGACAGATATTACAAGGAGATTTCGAGTACGGTGAGTTTGGATCTCTTATTTCAATTTATTATTGTTAAATATTATATTATAAGGCAATTTAACTTTTAGGTTTTTTTTGCAACAGAGAGAATCTTTTTCCTTTATGTATGTTAAACATACCTTTACAAAAATATAAATTCTTGTATATTATTTGGAATCTTTGTATTTGTTATGTTATATTTATTTTTGAAGATTTAAAATGTTACATTTTTATTTTTGAAGATGGAGAATGTTATATTTTTTCATGTATATAAACATTTATATTAATAAAAATATTATTGTTTGGGAAGGGTTGACCCCTTCCTCACTTTTCAAAGATAGCAATGACAAGATAAGCTATTTTAGAGGTGTTTCTTTTTTTTTCAATTAACTTCATATCACTCTTTGTATTATATTATAATTTTTATTAGTTATTTTTTACATTAATAGTATTAATTTATATGGTTTTATATTAATTTTAATTAGTTATTTTTTTCATCTAGATGCTTCGCTGTGAAAACCACGCTCTAACGCCTTCTTTTTCCCATCTTTCCGGGGAAAGGAATTGACTGGAAACCTCCTAATGGAGTGGTTGTCCCACCTCGCTCGGGCCCACCTATTCCGAGAATGGGCGGGAACTAAGCTGGCGGCTTGCAATACGACGATGCTTGGGCTTCTAAAAACAACATAGGGTGGGGGGCGGTCTAAAGTCGTATTTATAGTAGCAGAAAGAAATAAATTGAATTTCATTCCCGAACTAGAGCGTACTAATCGCTTCATCAATAGCTATAGATGCCTTTTCTCCATTCCAATATTAATTTATGTGATTTCATATAATCTTAATAATTTAATTTTCATATTAATGATAATAATTTACATTTGTGGTGGTGTTTCTTTGTGCATTTTTTGCAATTAAATTCATAGTAGTCAGTCTTTCTATTATATTATAATTATATTAGTTATTTTTCACATTAATCATATTAATTTATATGATTTTATATTAATTTTAATTAGTTATTTTTCACATTAACAATATTAATTTATGTAGTTTTATATAATTTTAATAAGTTAATTTTCATATTAATGATAATAATTTAAGTTTGTGGTGGTGTCTTTTTGTTTCTTTGTTCATTTTCTTCAATTAAGTTCATAACACTCTTTGTATTATATTATAATTTTTATTAGTTATTTTTCACATTAGTCATATTAATTTATATGGTTTTATATTAATTTTAATTAATTAATTTTCACATTAACAATATTAATTATTAATTTATGTAATTTTATATAATTTTAATAAATTAATTTTCATATTAATGTTAATATGTGATTTAATATAAATTTTAATTTAAAAAAAATATTATATTCTTTCTACATCTAATAATATTAATATTATGGATTTGATAATACTTAATAAAATTGGGAAAAAATATGATAATGTGATGAATTAAAATTAATTTATATGTTTTTGATGTTATGATAAGATTTAAAAATATATAATTTATAATCATGCTTTTTTTGAATGATATAGTAATATGATGATTTAACAAAAAAAAATATAACAAGTAGTTTGATAATATGATGATTTAAAAAGTAAATTTATTACAAGTTTTTATGAACGATAAAACAAAGTAATAAAGTCTAATAATTATTTTTGAATTATATTATAATAATATGATTTAAAAAGTAAATTTATTACAAGTTTTTATGAATGATAAAATAAAGTGGTAAAGTCTAATAGTTATTTTTGAATGATATGATAAATTTAGTGCAATATTTTTTAATTGTAGGACAATGTTTAAAATCTAAGTTTTATTATAACATTTTTTAATTTGATAGTGATGATATACCAATTCACAACAAATTTTTTGAATGATAGAATAATTTTAAAATCTAAGTTTTATTATAACATTTTTTAATTTGATAATGTGATGATTTAAAAAATATAGTTTATTTTTCTAATGAGATTGGTAATATGATGATTTAAAAAATAAATTTATAATAAAGTTTTTGGTAATATGATGATTTTAAAAATAAATTTGTGATTTTAAGAATAATATGACGAACTTTTGAATGATAAATCAATTTTTTTTTAATGATGTAATTAATTTAATGCAATGCATTTTTGAATGATAAAGTAAGTTTTCACAATGTATTGATTTAAAATATAAATTCATAGCAATTTTTTTGAATTATAGGACATTGTAATAATTTAAAATTTAAGTTTATGGTAATATTATTAAATTATATAATAATGTGTTGTACTAATAGTGATAATAATAATATGATTTAATGTTTTTAAAATGGTATGATAATGTGATGGTTCAAAATGTAAATCTATATATTTTCAAATGAAATGGTAATGTGATGATTTAAAAAGTAAATTTATAGTAAGATTTTTTTTAATGATAGGGTAAATTTTGATAATATGATGAAGATTAAGTTTGTAATAGGTTTTTAAAATGATTTGGTCATTTATTTTTAATGACAATATGATGTGATGATTTAAATATAAAATTTGTAGTGACATTTTTCAATGATATAGGAGTGTGATGAATGATAAGATAACGTGATGATTTAAAAATGAAGTTTATGATAACATATTTTAATCATGGTAATGTGTAGTAATAATAATAATGCAATGTTTTGAAATGTTATGGTGATATGATATAAAAAATAAATTTATAGTAATGTGTTTTTGAATGATATGGTAAATTTTTTGAATGATAAAATAACTTGTGATTTACAAAAAAGGTTTATGGTAATATTTATGAATGATACAATAATGTGTAATAATAATAATGCAATGTTTTTTCAATAATTAATTTTTAAATAACAAAATAATGGGATGATTCAAAAAAATAACATTTTTTCAATGTATAATTATAATAATAATAATATTTTTTCACAATATTTATAAGTTTTTAAATGTGATAATACATCTAAATATTTGTAATTTTTTAAGTAAATTTTTGAACCTGTGATATTACAATGTGATGATTTAATAAATAAATTAGTGAGTTTTTAAATGATAAGTAATATTTATAAGTTTTTAAATGCTAAGTAATATTTATAAGTTTTTAAATGTGATAATACATTTTAATTTTTTAAATAAATTTTTTAACCTATCATAATATGACAATGTGTTGATTTAATAAATAAATTAGTGAGTTTTTAAATGATAAGTAAAATATATTAAATATATTGTTTTTAATAATAGAACATGATAAAAATTTTGAATGAAAAAATATTGTGATTAGAAAATAAAATTTTCTATAACATTTTTTTCCTTAATAAAATAGTTTGTATAACAAAATAATAATAATAGTTTATACTAATATTTATTAATAATACAATGTGATGATACGAATTAATTTTTTAAATAATAGGATAATGTATGATTGAAAAATAAGGTAAGTTTTTTAAATGTGTAATAATAATAATAATAAGTTTTGAAAATATTTATAAGTTTTTGAATAATAATAATGTAAATCTTTTTAAATAATATGATTATGACTCAAATAATAAAACAATGTGAGAATATTTGAAATTTAATTTTATATGAATTAAATAATAAAAGTTTATTTTTATTATTTTATTAAGTTTCTATGTTTCTCCTTCTGCAAGTATTCTAGACGAGAGTGCTAATTCGTCACCTTTTGACATCGTGTTTACACGATACTGAAGAGGGTAGTGGGTCCGGAGGAGCATGATTTTGGCCATTGAGCCTTAGCATACCTTGTCCCAGTTCTTTGTTAGAATTAATGATTAATTTAGGGATTGGTTTGGAGTTGGTTTTGGTTTGTTGGAGTTGTTGAGATAATTTCTCAACCTCTCTCTCCATGAGTGGAATCAGTTGGATCTAAATCCAACTATATATATGTACTGTGTTGTGCTTCACTGGAGTAATATAATCTATTGTTTGTGTGTTATTCCTGTGCAATGGCTGCTCTTCCAATTTCTAATTTGGTATCAGAGCCTAGTTGGGCTTAATCCCTCACGGGAGTGCCCAGGAAGATGAAATAGTTTGGGAGACGGTTTTCTGTACATACGTAGATTAAGAGTGTATTTCTATGAGTAATTTTTTTTTATGTGTTAATCTTGTTTAATGGCTACTCTTGCTTCGGTTCTGCCATGGAAACTAAAGCGAACAGTGTGGTGCTATCTGAGTCGGAATCCTTCTGGCCGAGATTAAAAGGGCGTATGAAACGGAAAAACAAAAAGCAGTCTTCCAAGCCAATCCCTTCCTCAAACTACGCTGTCGAGATTTGGCCTACTCAGCTTATCAACGGGAAATCAACGGCTTTGGTGAAGATTGGTTTGATTTCCCGAGATGGAGAATTCATTCTTGTAATTCTGTCGCCTGTCCGGAAAGAAATATCCAATGAGCCGCAGGTCACCAAGAAGAAGAAAAAGGTCAAGACATTGGGATTCGATGCTGCAGAGATTAAGGTCAAGCCACACGATGTCGAGATCGAGATTTCCGTGAAGTCACGCGAATCGAAAGTTTGCATTCAAGAATTTGCTCCAAATCAGATTTCCGAAGAACAAGAAGAGGGAGTCGTGAGATTTCACATCTGTTCAAACGCTCGCTGCCATATATGTTCATATCCATTGCTGTATAGAGGAGCCAAGAAAACCATCGTAGAAAACATGCCTTTCTTTTCTGCTGCCTGTATACTGATATATATGTTTAATTATGTGTATTGTGAAAGTATGTGTTGTAATGACAACAAAATAATTAGTATGTGTGGTGTGTGGTGAGTTTAAAGTTTTTATATAAGTGTTTATGTAAAAAGTAGGAACTCTTGTATCTTGATATAAGCTGGCAACCCCGGTTTCAAGAACAACTATTCTTATTGGAAGTCACCTTGTATAATTGAATGTTGAGGACATTCTGTATCCAAACTGCTCTTCTAGACACTGAAGGATAGCCGAAAGAAAAAATCCGACAGGTGGAGGCATGTTCATAGAATGCATCAATAATTGACATCTTTTATCACAGAAGCCCCGATGAGCCGAGTTGTCAAATTGTCCATTGTACAAGTTCATGAATGATGGTCTGAAGCATTTATGCTTTAAATGAGTTGAATGGTAAG
>ML780261.1:219716-237669 GCA_009831015.1 Picea engelmannii | reverse complement strand
TTTATCTTTTTAATAATTTAAAATATACTAATTAAATGAGAAAAGGGAAAAAGGGTTAATTTCCACACCTACGTTTTTGAGTTCTAATTAAAAAGGGGAAAGAGGGAAAATCTAAAATATTAGGAAACTAGGAAAAGAGGTAAACATAAAAAGGGAAAAAGGGAACATAAAGGAAAAAGCGGAAAGTCAAACTTAGTAAAGTATCTACCATTTAAGAGATTTCTAATTTAAACTGAACTAGCAAGTTAATGGTGGGGAAAGTCATTAAAACCTGTAAGAGAATTTGGGGACACCTAGGAGTGATTATAGGAGTAACTATAGGTGGGTGAGGGAAATAAAGATAATTAATTAATTAAATTAATTAATTTATGGAGGAATGAAGGGGATGGGTGACACTTGTACAGGGAGGAAATTTTAGGAATTAAATTTTAAAAACTTAACTAAACAAGATTTTTGGAAAGTAAGGAATCGCGAAACTCTATATAATAAAGGAAGGAGATGGAGGTTGGAGCTCTTCTGTTTGCATAATGTTACGCTGCAGAAATATCTACTTGACTGACTTATCTTGTGGGAGTTGGGATACCTAGCTCGGTGAGGAGTGGTATCTCGGCCTTGCGAGGTGAGATGGGCGCTAGTCGAAATCTCTGGATAGGGAGTGTGTGGCCCCTTTGTGGCTCGGGGGGCTAAGGGGGAAGAAGAGTACCCCTAGAATTGGCTAGGAGGTACCGGTGTAGTTTCGTCGGTCGGCACACAAGAGTTGCAAGGATCACGCGGGACGTCCACTCCGAATAGGCAATGGTACGCTTTCTTCATTTTGTATGGTAAATTGTTTTAGAACTTATTCTTGAATCTGCATTTTTACTTGGGTGAGTGAATTGATTTTCTAGATGGTTTTCTGAAATTTTCTTAGCCTAGCTCGATGATAGATCGGCTCCCATGGATTCATTTCCTCGCACGTCTTGACCACCTTGATGTGTTGATTATGACATTCGTGGTTGTTTAGCCTTCATCCCTAGCTCACTAGTCCTCACCTGAGCAGTCGGCCAGGAGCCTGATCTACAGTCGTCGCTTTAGCGTTAAAAGACGTATGGATCTCAATGCCCTTCTTTTATGTGCGAAGATGATGAGAGAATGACGAACCGGTTAGCTGTCTACCCTTGATGTTTGTCCCTAGCTGATTGTTGATTCCGCCATCTGGCAACGACCTCTGCGTGTGGATTATCTTGTGTCCTGGTTGGTTTTCTCTATGCCTTGACTAATATAACCCCTGCAATCATTCCATGACCCTTCCCATTGGATCCTTGCATTCTCTTACTATTGTCTGTGTTGTATTGGGGTATTCTAGCAATGAAAAATGAAATGAATTCATCTCTGCATTTTACATTGGGTATTCTGGCAATGAAAAATGAAATGATTTCTAGTCTGCATTTTTATTTTGGGTATTCTAGCAATCAGAAACAAAATAAATTCATCTCTGCATTTTACATTGGGTATTCTGGCAATGAAAAACGAAATGAATTCATCTCTGCATTTTACATTGAGTATTCTGGCAATGAAAAACGAAATGATTTCTGGTTTGCATTTTTATTTTGGGTATTCTGACAATGAGAAACGAAATGAATTCATCTCTGCATTTTACATTGGGTATTCTGGCAATGAAAAATGAAATGAATTCATATCTGCATTTTACATTGGGTATTCTGGTAATGAAAAACAAAATGATTTCTGGTCTGCATTTTTATTTTGGGTATTCTGGCAATGAGAAACGAAATGAATTCATATCTACATTTTACATTGGGTATTCTGGCAATGAAAAACAAAATGAATTCATCTCTGCATTTTACATTGGGTATTATGATAATGAAGAATGAAATAATTTCTGGTCTGCATTTTTATTTTGTATTATGGCGATGGAAAAGAGAAATTATTCTTGTTTGCATTTCGTTTTACCTTTGGGGCGATTTTGCCCTTGATGAAGACTGTGTTTTGCTTTAAAATTTTGCTACCATTTGATTCGTGTTAATGCCCACGTTTTTTCTTTTCAATTCATCAAATTTCCTACTGTGAAAGACCATGATTTGGAAATTAAAAACAGACTCTGTTGCATGCTGAAATCACCCACGATTTTATCCGTTTAAATCACAACTTTACTTGTCAGAATGACCATGTTTTTGATAATCAGAAGTTGATTGTGTTGCTGTAGAAATCATCTACGATTTTATCCATTTAAATCACAACTTTACTTGCCAGAATGACCACGTTTTTCATAATCATAAGTTGACTGTGTTGTTGTAGAAATCACCCACGATTTTATCCATTTAAATCACAACTTTACTTGTTGGAGTGACCACGTTTTTTATAATTAGAAATTGACTGTGTTGCCATCTTATTTGACCACGACTTGCCTTAATCATTGCTTGAGTTGTTGTTGACTGACCACGAGTTGGTCCTTCTGCAGTTTTGTTTGTTCCTTTTATCCTCCTTCACATTGAATGCATACCCAATGTTCTCTCTGCCAAGATTTAATTACCACAACAATGTTACTGGCCATGTTGATTATCATGTTAACTGCAATAATAAATGCTATTTTGTTGCCTTATTAATTACTAGAATAATTGCTGCAACAATGTTAATGGTTAGCAGCCTCCTTTTTCTATTAAAGGCCATGTTAATTGCAATATGAAATGCTATATTTTTGCCTTATTATTTACCAGAAAAATTGCTATAGCAATGTTATTGGTCAGCAGATTCCTTCTATTGATTAAATGCCATAGCAAGTTAAATAGTTAACAATTATATAAATCGCTTGGTTATTGTGCTATGAATGGTTATGTTAACAGTCATACAAATTGCCTTGTTAATGTTATGTTATTTGTATGTTAACTAGAATGTTAAATGCCTTGTTATTGCTATATTACTTATTATGAAAACAGTCATGTAAACTATCTTGTTAATGCTATATTAATTGTCATGTAACTGCTATGATAATCATCTTGTTAAATTGCTACAACATTGTTAATAGTTAGCAGTTCCCTTCTCGATGATAGTAGACCGATAGCATTGTTAGTTCAATCAATATAGCTAGACTACATGTTGAGATTTAATTTCTTATAAGTGCTAATGGTAGCATTACACTTTAAGAATGTTAATGTTGTTATTCAAGTTTATGGCTAGTTGGATGGGGATTCAGATTAATATAGAATTGTCCATTTAGGTTGTAATAAATATTAAAATTTGCATGGTGAGTAAAGACTAGATTGCAAATTTTAGACTTGCTAATTTAGATATGTAATTGATATTAATTGGATTTATAGATATCGCCAAATTGGTAACTCAGACACGCTAAATTGAGTCGTAATTCATGTTAAGTTCGGTTGGTAACTCGTTGACTAATGGAATTTAGACTGGTTCATTGATATGTAATTAATGCCAATTTAAATCATAGATATTGACCTTTTAGCCTTGATTAATGGTTGGGTTGTTGATGAAATCATTTTTAGCTTGTGCTTCCCGCTGAGGGTGTTGTTTTTCATTTTAATTAATGTTTGTACTTGGTTTTGTAAACATTTAATGTGCTTGGTTGCTCATTGTAAGGGTTCTAGTTACTTATGTAATTAATTTTGGGTGCGTGGGGTTGTTAGGATGATTGTTCTTAGCTTAGTAGGCTTGGTCTTCTTGTGTCGGGCGGGATGTAGACACCTCCTTGTTCCTCAGAACAATCGCCAGCCTTGAGACCTTAAATGGTCAAAATCGATAGGAACCTGGGCTTGAGCATTGCTTATGTGTCCTGAAGTGTAACATCCCACTCTGGCGCACTGAGCAAACTTATTCTTTGAGGACACTTGCTCGCATGTGATCCAGATTATTATGCAATTAAAAATTTTGATTTTGATTATGAGGCGTTATGGGATGATGACATGTTGTTTTACTGCCTCGACATAAACAGGTGTTATTGACTCGATTTTACTAAGTGTGCAGGATTTTGGACCTCGAGGATGCAGAGGCATCGATGGAACCCCTTGGACACTGTATCAAGTCAGGAAGTGTATCATTGGGATTTGATTGTTTTACTGTAATATTAGTGCATCTGATTAGATGATATGATATGGATATGTTCTGACATGATTTGTCGATAATGCAAGTTAACGATAGCTTTCCAACAAGACTCACATGTGGATTAAAGGAGTCACACACGACTACCAAAGATGTTGAGGGAGAGGTGTGGACAACAGTCCTGCCACAACCTACTATCACTCTCATCATGGCTCGAATTGTAGGTTAACATTTACCTAGTTCGAGAGGACCCACGATGTCGTGAGGGAAGACTACGAAAATCGCTCACGATGATTCTAAGGTGTGCACAATAAGGCGGGGGCCTTATTCCTTAGAGGCCCTTAGTCTCCCACAAGTTCACCTGGTGGAGTATTGACTCCAGGGGTTTTTGATGTCTAACAAGTCAGTCAAGAGGCGAGTGACACCCTTGGAGCACGTGGTGCATCCTGAAGGGCATGTCATGCAAGAAAAATTGAAAGAGGCGAGTGGAACCCTTGGAGCACGTAGTGCGTCCTGAAGGGCATGTCGCGCAAGGGAACAGATGAGGCGAGTGGCACCCTTAGAGCACCTAGTGCATCCTGAAGGGTACGTTGCGTTGTTTTGATTTATGAATGAACCTAGACAGCTTTAGGATGAAAAATGTGATAAGAATTTTTAAAAAAAATTTCCCTAATAAAATGTCGCCCATCACAAAAATTAAGGTCTAGGTCTAAATCATGATAGTGGTAAAATTTTATCCGTTTTATTAAAAGAATTTTGATATATATATATATATAAAGAGTATGATCTTCGTTAAATCAATCATGTAACACGGAGGGAGTAAGAAATTTAATTTATTCAAGAAAAAAAAATCTATTGGAATAAAATTAAAAAAGAAAAGAAAAGAATGAATTGTTTTATCTTTTTGATAATTTAAAATATACTAATTAAATGAGAAAAGGGAAAAATGGTTGATTTCTACACCTGTCTTTCTTAGTTCTAATTAAAAATGGGAAAGAGGGAAAATCTAAAGTATTAGAAAACTAGGAAAAGAGGTAAACATAAAAATGGAAAAAGGGAAAAAGCGGAAAGTCAAACATAGTAAAGTATCTACCATTTAAGAGCTTTCTAATTTAAACTGAACTAGCAATTTAATGGTGGGAAAAGTCATTAAAACCTGTCAGAGAATTTGGGGACACCTTGGAGTGACTCTAGGTGGGTGAGGGAAATAAAGATAATTAATTAATTAAAGAAATTAATTCATGAAGGAGTGAAGGGGATGGGTGAAAATTGTACAAGGAGGAATTTTTAGGAATTAAATTTTAAAAACTTAACTAAACAAGATTTTTGGAAAGTAAGGAACCACGAAACTCTATATAATGAAGGGAGGAGATGGAGGTTGGATTTGTTCTATTTGCGTAACGTTACGCTGCAGAAATATCTACTTGACTAACTTAACTTATGAGAGTTAGGATACCTAACTCGGCGAGGAGTGGTAGCTCGGCCTTGCGAGGAGAGCTGGGAGCTAGTCAAAATCTCTGGATAGTGAGTGTGTGTCCCCTTTGCGGCTTGGGGGGCTAAGGGGGAATAAGAGTACCCTTAGCATTGGCTGGGAGGTACCGATGTAGTCTCGCCAGTCGGCATGCGGGAGTTGCAAGGAGCACGCCGGACATCCACTCTGAACAGGCAACAATACGCTTTCTTCATTTTGTATGGTAAATTGTTTTAGAACTTATGCCTGAATCTGCATTTTTACTTGGGTGAGTGAACTGATTGTCTAGATGGTTTTCTGAAATTTCCTTAGCCTAGCTCGATGATAGATCAACTCCCATGGCTTCATTTCCCCACACGTCTTGACCACCTTGCTGTGTTGATTATGACCTTCGTGGTTGTTTAGCCTTCATCCCTAGCTCACCAGTCCTCACCTGAGCAGTCGGCCAGGAGCCTGATCTACAGTCATCGCCTTAGCGTTAAAAGACCTATGGATCTCAACGCCCTGCTTTTATGTGCGAGGATGATGAGCGAAGGACAAACCTATTAGCCGTCTACCCTTGACGTTTGTCCCTGGATGATTGTTGATTCCGCCATCTGGCAACGACCTTTGCGTGTGGATTATCTTGTGTCCTGGTTGGTTTTCTCTATGCCTTGACTGATAGAACCCCTGCAATCATTCCATGACCCTTCCCATTGGATCCTTGCATTCTTTTATTGTTGTCTGCGTTGTATTGGGGTATTCTGGCAATGAAAAACAAAATGAATTCATCTCTGAATTTTACATTGAGGATTCTGGCAATGAAAAACAAAATGATTTCTGGTCTACATTTTTATTTTGGGTATTCTAGCAATGAGAAACAAAATGAATTCATCTCTGCATTTTACATTGGGTATTCTAGCAATGAAAAACGAAATGAATTCATCTCTGCATTTTACATTGGGTATTCTGGCAATGAAAAATGAAATGATTTCTAGTCTGCATTTTTATTTTGGGTATTCTGGCAATGAGAAATGAAATGAATTCATCTTTGCATTTTACATTGGGTATTCTGGTAATGAAAAACAAAATGAATTCATCTCTGCATTTTACATTGGGAATTCTGACAATGAAAAACAAAATGATTTTTCGTATGCATTTTTATTTTGGGTATTCTGGCAATGGGAAACGAAATGAATTCATCTCTGCATTTTACATTGGGTATTCTGGCAATGAAAAACGAAATGATTTATGTTCTGCATTTTTATTTTGTATTCTGGTGATGGAAAAGAGAAATTATTCTTGTCTGCGTTTCGTTTTACCGTTGGGGCGATTTTGCTCTTGATGAAGACTGTTTTTTTTCTTTAAAATTTTTCTACCATTTGATTCCTATTAATGCCCACGTTTTTGCTTTTCAATTCATCAAATTTCCTACTGTGAAAGACCACAATTTGGAAATTAAAAATAGACTGTGTTGCATGCTGAAATCACCCATGATTTTATCCATTTAAATCACAACTTTACTTGTCGGAATGACCACATTTTGGATAACCAGAAGTTGACTATGTTTCTATATAAATAATCCACAATTTTATCCATTTAAATCACAACTTTACTTGTCGATATGACCACGTTTTTGATAATCATAAGTTGACTGTGTTGCTATAGAAATCACCCATGATTTTATTCATTTAAATCACAACTTTGTTTGTTGGAGTGACCACGTTTTTTATAATTAGAAATTGACTGTGTTGTCGTCTTAATTGACCATGACTTTCCTTAATCATTGCTTGAGTTGTTGTTGACTGACCACGAGTTGGTCCTTCTATAGTTTTGTTTGTCCCTTTTATCCTCCTTCACATTGAATGCATACCCAACGTTCTCTCTGCCAAGCTTTAATTACCACAGCAATGTTATTGGCTATGTTGATTATCATGTTTACTGCAATAATAAATGTTATTTTGTTGCCTTATTAATTACTAGAATAATTCATGAAGCAATGTTAATGGTTAAACAACCTCCTTTTTCTGTTAAAGGCCATGTTAATTGCAATATGAAATGCTATATTTTTGCCTTATTAATTGCCAGAACAATTGCTACAACAATGTTATTGGTCAACATATTCCTTCTATTGATTAAATGCCACAGCGAGTTAAATAGTTAACAGTTATATAAATCGCCTGGTTATTGCACTATGAATGGTTATGTTAACAGTCATACAAATTGCCTTGTTAATGTTATGTTAATTGTAAGTTAACTAGAATGTTAAATGCCTTGTTATTGCTATATTACTTATTATGAAAACAATCATGTAAACTATCTTGTTCATGCTATATTAATTGTCATGTAACTGCTATGATAATCACCTTGTTAAATTGCTACAACAGTGTTAATAGTTAGCAGTTCCCTTCTCTATGATAGTAGACTGCTAGCATTGTTAGTCTGATCAATATAGCTAGACTATATGCCAGATGGAGATATTGAAGTATCATGTGTTGAATAAGTGATGTATGTCTTTGTTGGAGTGTTTGCAAAGTGAGCATCGACCAGGGCCAATCCAGCGTTTCCTCTGTAGAATTTCCCAACTGTGTATCTTCCCCTCTATAGTCAACCAAGTGAATAATTTTATCTTTAACTGTATTGACTATTTCCACAATCCTCGCCTCCATCTTGTAATTTTGTTATTTCCCTATGTGGAAATATATGCCAAGTATACATTTTTTTATGACAGATTACCAGAGTGGTCACCACCCGTCCACATTAAATTGTCTCTATCATCCCCAATGGAAACACCGAAATTGGTGAGAACTTTTATGAAGCGGTCCCATTCATTTTCCATCGAGCCCGAGAGGTTCAGGTCAAAATGACTATACCGTGTGGGGGAAAGACTGGATCTTCCCTTGATATTCCAAGCCTGTGAGAGATACAAGATATTTTTATGTTTTAAAGATGAAATCAACTCAGGCGAGAGAAAGGAAATGTCCTCCAGTCCCATTATTCTATCAGTACCTATTTCCACTTGTTGGCCAGACCCCTAATGCCAACAGAGACAATGTGTAATGAGGTGTATAGATTTTAGTAAGCCCCTCCAAATCATTGTCACAGATATTGAATTGAAGGTTTGAGACCTGTACCATTTTATGATCAAAGTTAATGCTAAATATTTATCCATTATGACATCATTCTAGATACCAATACCCATAAGAACTCTCCATAACGTGTTTGCTGCCAATGATTTACTGAATAGAAAAATATTCTAGAATCCCAATCCTCCATGACTCTTTTGTAAAGCGAGTGACATCCAACAACAAAGATGTAGATGTGGTAGATCCCTATTCCCTTGCCATAGGAAATTGTACATGAGGTTCTTAATCTTATTTTGAATAGAACAGGGGATAATAGCCAGGGATAGCCAGTATACTGGAACACTTTCAATAGTCGACTTGACTAGGGTGTCATGCTTGCCAAGGGACAACCATTGGTTGCACCATAGATCGATCTTCTTTTCCAATTTAGTTAGTATCCAATTCCTGGTGGATTTGTTGTGAGGACCCGTCGACATAAAGAGACCAAGATACCAAAAACCCATTGAGAGTGGAATAAAATTGTATGGAAGACATATCCTAAAAGGAGCTAAATCAGCTCAGATAAACCTACATAGTGCACTGTGGATTTTTCTATATTGACCTTTAACCGTGAAGCTTTGCAGAAAAACTTTATAGTGTCTTAAATAACTTGCCATTCATTTAAAGATGAATTTGTCATTAGTAAAATGTCATCTACAAATAAAATGTTTACAATCCTTATCAACTTGGAGAGTTTGATACCTGTGAACTTCCTGATAGCATTTTTTTCTTTTAGAATCAAACTCAGACCTTCAATAACCAAGATGAATAAAAGAGGGAAAAGTAGACATCCCTGTCGCAATCCATGGCTGCTCCTAAATAAGTCATTCGCTTCCCCATTTACAAGAATTGTGAAGGAGGAGGAGGAAACACAACTCATTATCCAATTGGTGAAATGAACATCAAAACCTATATGTATTAGGATCAACTGCAAAGTATCCCAATCTATGCAGTCATAGGTTTTTTGTAAGTCAAGTTTCAGGATAATTGATTTGATATTCTTCTTCTTGATACAATGGAGGCATTCAAAATCCGTGCCAATGGCGTCCTGTATCTGACAACCCTTTAGGAAACCAAGTTGTTCTTTTGATATGTGTCTAGAAATTATGGGCTTAATGTGATTTGCAATAATTTTTTATATAACTTTGTATATAAGATTTCAAACTAAGATGGGTTTGTAGTCATTGAAGGTAGTCAGTTTATTACACTTTGGAATCAATGCAATAAAGGTTGAGTTAATACCCCCGCTAATTTTACCAAGTGTTCTTGTTTCCTCCACCATCTCCAGAAGATCAATCCCCACCAAATCAAAGAAGATTGTGAAGAACTCCAAGGTCCATCTTTCTGGACATGGACTCTTGTCCTTATTAAAGGAATGTAGTACACATTTTAATTCTTCTATGATGATAGGATGGGCTAGATCATTGGAATATGTGTCAGTGACCAAGTGTGTAAAGAGTCCTGCAAGTCTGCATTGCTTCGAAGATATATGTTGGTATTGAACTTTGAAGAAATTGCTAAAGTGTCTCACACCTCCCTTTATCCAAACTTATCTGATGCGTTGTCTCCAAACTTCTTCTTTTGCCTTTAAAATACTATTTCGTTCCTGCTCCAGACCAATTAAAATCTTTTCATTCTCAACTAATAATTCTCCTTTGACCAGAATATTTAGAATATCATTAATATCATATTCCAATTGTCTCATTTTCCGATTAGAAGTCTTGTTCCTTTCCTTTACTCAATGTTTGGTTTTATGTTTTAAATCCTTTAGTTTCCAAAAAATCCTGCCTTGTTTTCTTTCTTCAATAAGATACCAAGGATCTAACCATAACTTGTGTACCAAGGAAACATAATCAGATTCTGTTAGCCACTATGTATTTAAGTTGAAGGGGTATGGTCTATGAATTGACCCATTTTCTAACTGTAACAGAATGGGTGCATCATAAAAAACGTAGGGATATTCCACCCAAGAGAGGTGAATACTGACCTCCGAGAGAATCTCCTCTGAAACATAGAATCTATCCAATCGCTTAGCAATAGCGCAACTACCTTAGCGTCCATTTCTCCAGGTCGGAACCAAAGTATCTGGTTGAATTTCAACCAAATGGTTGTTTTGAAAAAGAGTCTTAAAAAAATATGATAGTGGCCCGACCATAGCCAAACCTCCTCAGATTTCACTTGATGAAACTGTGAAATTCAAGTCTCTAAATATGATAAGATTTTTTTGTGTTAGAATGCCACTTTCCTCTAGTGTATTCCTGAAATTCCTCCGCTCCTTACACAGTCCATAGGTGTTAAGAATAAGAAAATCCCTCTTATTTGAAATGTCTTTAAATGTACATAGTATTCCACCAATACAAATATAAGGAGCCAATACAAATTTCCCATGATCCTAAGCTATCATAAGTCCACCCGAAGTTCTAATAGCATTAATCGCACAAGATACCCAAGATGGTCGGAGGCCATACATGAATTCCCTTGCCTTTTGTACAAGGACCAATGTTTCTTGAAAAACAATGATGTCTAGTTGTGTCTTGTCCAATAATCTTCTCACCGATGCCATTTTTATGGAGCCTCCCACCCCACATAGGTTATGGGACAATAATAACATTATTGAGCCCTTGTCAGGGCCTTCACTACTCTAAGTGCCCTGTTTTCCTTTGAAGGAGAAACATACTCAATTAATTAGGATGGAGTGGGAATGGCCTTCTTCCTGGAACTATGTGTTTTTATAGGTGAGTATTCAACCTCCAGACAATGTGACCAGGCATATTCTTTACCAGAAACCGTCCCCACCGGACATGAGGAGTTGGTTGTACTATCTAAGGGAAAGGTTTTTTGTCTAGAATTTCCAATGTAAGAAGGTAATGGGATATTGGATGAATGGTCCCATAGGTATGGTAAAAGGGAGTCCAAGACCTCATTTAGGGAAGATTTAGAATGTTTTAATTCTTGATAACCTGGAAGGGTAGGCGAAGCATCTGTGTGGGTAATAGGTAGAATGGTAGTCGGTGAAGTTGGTTTATAGGCCTCAAGTGTCACTGAAGAAGTAAGTGGAGAGGAAGAAATAATAATGGATAACTGAGCCCTAGAAGGAACAGGGGTTTCAGAAATTGTAAGGGGAGAGTCCATGCATTTTTTTCCTTTATCCTGTGTAGGGACCAGCTCATCCAACATAGCAATAGGTGTTTCCCCTCCCATGGGCCCCCCTCAAATGTAGTGTTCTCCATTAACCAAACCGAGGTATCCAATAACTTTTTTTCTAAAAAATTCAGTGATGAAAAGAACCAAGGACAATGAGAGAGTACCTTACCAGTATTTGAAACCGGAGGAGAAAAAGAAACTGTCAGTTCAAAGGGGGAAATGTATGCTTCTGAGATATTATGGTTTATATCCGACGAAGATATATAAGAAGTATCTTGTTGTTTTTATTCATCTGGTTCATCGAGCGAACTCCATTCATTGTAGTCCTTTTGTAGGTGGCCTATTTTGTGACAATGGTCGCACTGAAAAGGTATGTCGAGATAGTCAAGGTGCTGGGAAGTTTTCCTTCCCCGCCATTCTATCTCAAGACATTCTGGTAAGCCTTGGTGGATATCAACTTCTACTAGTACACGAGCCACCTTCCTATATATAGATCTTAGATTATTAGAATCCACAAAGATATAACCACCCAAATCATTTCCTATTGCCTTGAGTGCAACCTCATTCCAGAGGTGTATGGGGAGGCCTAGAAGGAGCACCCATAAATGACATTGTTTGAAATAGTCATTTGTCAGGTTGAAATCAATCCTCCACTTCTTTATCATAATATTTCTTCATCCCATATTCCATCTCTGCTCCAAGAGCTTGTTCTGGTCATCCGATGACTTGACAATGAAGCCCGGCTAGCCCCTGGTCAGATAGAGAACCTTCAATGTATATCCCAAGAGGGGAGACCAATGTGTTTGAACCCACTCCTCTAAGGGGACCTTGTAAATATAATGGTAAGAGACCCTACCAACAAGGCCACAAAGGGCAAGGCGTGCTGCCTCTTCTGACCCAACGTTTGAGCCCATCACCAACTTACATTTGGTCTTTACAGGTTTCCACAACTTTCGAGCAGAACTGGGTTTCCTGGAGGTGTTTGTAAATCTGGTGTTTGAACTCGCCTTCACCTTATGAGCATAGTCAAATCCAGAAGTATATACACACTTAGGGTATTTTCGTGGAGAATAAGAGAGACTAGGGAGATTGTCTATATGAGGGAGATGGAGACAGGGTAAGTCGTTAGTGGAAGAAGGTAACTGGGATGTCGCATATGGAAGAGGAGACTTTAACAAAGAATTAATGGTGTGTAGAGCATCTAGCTTATCAAAGAGGTCGGAGTGTTGCCACAAAACTTCATCTGTGGGCTTCATTAACTCAACGACGTGGAGATTTATGTCATCAGGTTCAGGAGGTAAGGATCTCATCTCCCAATTTTAGAAAAGAGGTATGTTTAACGAAATGGTCTAAACCTTGGACTTTTCATTCATTTCCCAAGTGTGTGTGGAGCAACTTTTGCAATAAAAGTAATTAAGAGGGAAGCATAAGCATCATTCAATGTTAATTTTGGAAAAAGGTTTGTGACAATAAAATTAAATAAAATTAATTAAGATGGAAGTATAAACATCATTCAATGTTAATTTTGGAAAAAAAAGTTGGTTTACAATGGTTTCATCGGTCAAGGTTTGTTTACATTTGTTTAACAAATCCTTTGTTTGTGGTATTTAACATTCCAACGCACCAACCATTTAGAAAATTATATGTCTATAACTTTAATAACATATATTTATTTTGTCTTTTGTTAAATTAGCAGGTATCAAATCCATATATTTTCTAACAACATCAATTTCTTTTGTCCTTGGTTAAATTAGTAAGTTTAAACTCCATATTTTTTCTGTAAGTTCTAGGGATTTGTTTCCTTTATAAATTGTATTTGTTTTTTCAATAAATTATGTATATTTATGTGAATCTCCTTTATAAATTGCAGTTGTTTCTCAATAAATTATGTATATTTATGTGAATCTCACTAAGTGCATTGTCGAAACTAACTTATGGAAATCATGCATTGTCTAAACTAACTTATGGAAATCAAGATAACAAGTCCTCATCCAATTTTATTTTAATTATAATATAATTTTAATTTTATTTGTATTTTTAATATGTCATTAATAAATCCTATAAACCTTGATCACTATGAATAATGACTCTCTTATGAGACATTTTGTTACGAACCAAGCGACTTGAAAATGATAGAAAGTCAATGAATACACTCCACTTCAAGGGGGAAATCCACTTTTACAGTATATCCAATTCACAAGACAAAAGTATGATGATCCTAAGACTAGGTCTCCTTGGTGTGTGTGTGTTGGGGGGAGGGGGGGGGGGAGGAGAGACAAAGAGAGAAATTATAATGAAAGGGTACAATGAAAGGTTATATCCAACCTACTAATATAACAAATAAAATAATAATGAATGTTTATTAGGGCCTTAAAATAGCCCCCCTCTTTAAAAACAAAATACCTCAAAGCTTGCAATTGATGGTGTTTCTTCACGAACTGCTCATTTTTCTATGTATCTTCTTCCAGAGGCATATTCTTCCACTTGATTAGTTACTCCATAATGGTTATATTCTAAAGAGATAGAGAACGTTTCTCTGTAACTTTTTCTAGTTCAAAAATCAACTTCCCTTCTTCATCTAATTCTGGAAGTTCTCTTTACACTGACATAGTTTGTCCTAAAACCTTTTTTAGGAAAGGTACATGAAAAACCTTATGAATTCAAGAAGATGGAAAATCTAACTCTTACGCTACTTTTTCAATCCTGCAAATAATCTTGTAGGGTCCAAAAAAATTTGGAGCTAATTTCTTATTCTTCTTTTTCTTGAGTGTGGATTTCTTATAAGGTTGAAATCTCAAAAATACCCAATCACCCTCCTCAAACTGTCTTTCATTTCGATGTTGATATGCTTGTTGTTTCATCTTGTTTTGTGCCATTTGAAGGTTTTCCATAATAATTGTCAAATTTTCTTTGGTATTCTTCATATGTGACTCTATTGCATGTACTTTGGACTTATCTTGCAAAAAAATAAGATACTAGGAGTTGGATATCCATAAAGGGCCTCAAATGGGGACATTGTAGTAGATGTGTGATAAGTAGTATTATACCACCATTCTACAAGAGAAAGTCACTTCATCCATTGAGATTTGTTTTCTAAATAATAACATTGTAGATAACACTCTAAACATTTGTTAACTATTTATGTTTAAAGATTTGTTTGTGGATGATATGTTGAACTCATAGCTAGTGTTATTCCACTCATCTTCCATAATTCTTTCAAAAAATTCCTATGAATTTTGGATCTTTTTCACTTAATATTACTGTAGGAAAACCATGAAGTCTATGAATTGTTGATGATTATAGTTGCATGAGACATCCTCCAGGACACAGACTAAGTGAGTCGACCTGAGAGAGAGCCCCATGAGATGGGTGTGTGGTTCCTCTTTGAGACAGAGATGGAATGTTGTGTGCCCCTGTGTGGGGTGAGGAAGCCCATGAGCTGGGTGTGTGGTTCCTGTTATCCCCATTTTCTAGGGATAACTAGGATATCATGTCTTGAGGCCCACAGGTCCTAGACATGGAGTACCGAGAGCAGGATTGACCTGAGCATGTCCCTGGAGGGCCCATCCTTCTTCTTCTTTGCCAGAATTGTCCTGTCAGCAGCAGCAACATCCATCACCATCGGCTTGGACTTGCATCAGAGAAGACTCTTTCTCCATGAGGTAATTGGTCCAGGTATCATGGTATGTGTCATGTTTGATCATTATAACTTTCAGATATATGCATCAGGTTCCTTACATTTCTGACAACTGCTTGGATCTTACACTAACCCACTTGACCATTGTTGGGGGGATTAACTGGGTGCCCTAGCAATATTGTATCCATGGGTTTTGGTTAGCCACCAGGGGGGATTTGAAGAGACATCGTCCGCTCCCACCATACTATCATTTTACATCTTATCTCCCATACATCCATCCCATTCCCCTAGTCTGAGCATTAGGATGACCTATTTGAGGGGTTACACTTTGTCATATGGGAATAAGGGGATAAAGGCCCATGGGGTAAAAGCAGCTGGTAAAAGATAAAAGACATAGGAAATAAAACCTAGAGATGCCTCACCCAGGGATCCCCAAGAAGGCAATAAAAGGCCTCTCGATAAGAAACAAAAGGGACCCGAAGAAAAATAATAAAACAAGACCTGACCAAGAGGATGGGAGGTCTCATCATGAGTCAGCCCATTATTTTCATAAGTATCTAGAAGTATGACGTTGCCATTATCTGGTCACCACGCCAGGGCAATGACCCTTGGTTGCATGGCCAAGGGAAAGGGGGTCTCATCATGAGCCAGCCTTATCATTTCTACGAAAATACTAGTGGGTAACACTGTCATCTCTGGTCACCATGCCAAGGTAGTTTCCTCTGGTCATACCTTGAAGTTAAGAATAAAGAAAAAGTAATAAATAAGGACTTCACTTCTTTATTGGCTGATTAGACAGACTATCTGATACTGGTGGTAACCTACGAGGAGGGAAATCTTAACACTTGACCTTGTATCCATTGCCTCTTCAAACCCCAAGTTACCAGGGACGTCTCCCCTGAGCTAACCTCCCTAAATAGAAAGAACCTCCCCATCGAGGTGACATTGGGTGGGGAAGGTTCCTGTTACACCAGTTTTCCCTCTATACTTTAGCCTGTGACCTAAAATACAAACTTCACGATAAAATTTTGGCACCGTTGTCAGGAAACATTGAGTCAATTCTCCTCAGATGAAAAACCTTTTCAGTAAGCCTTGCCCCAGAGCCTTATTTTACAAGCTTACCTGGCGAATCCACTAGGGTGTTTTCCCTTTTATTTGATGATTTCAAGAAAATCATCTGGAAACTCCACAAATAGCTAATGACGACTCATAGTGGACGTCAGTATATACCTTCATATACTACCATGACCTCCACAAATCCTGTCACCCCTGTAAGTTCTCCCAAATGGTCTCATAAAGAACTCTTTGGTCCTTTAAGCTTACCTAACAACTAAGGGGGGTTACATGATCTACCCAAGAAGGTCGAGTCCTAGATGCCTAAGTTTTCAGGGGAAGATGGATCCTATGGAAACTCTCATTGGAGCAACTTCTGTGATGCGTTCGAGTTTCACCAATCCGGACAAGAACACCCCGATGTCTTTTTAAGGTCTTTGTGAGCTCACTCACCGGAAGTGCCAGAAGATGGATTAACAAACTCCCAAAAGGAAGCATTAAAACCCCTGAAGATATTGAACAAGCCTTCCAGAAAGATTGGTGTGAAAAAGAAAGCATGGATTCCCTTTACTCTCAATACACTAATATTTGCAAAGCCTCTAGCGAGGGCATTAGGGATTTCAATGATAGGTTCAACCTTTTACTCAAGAAGATCGGGCCTAGTTTCTCAGAAGAAGTTGTCCTCCAACACTACTTGAACTCCTTGGAAGGAGTTTTGCAGTTTACTCTCAAAGATCGGTCACCCTCGACTCTAGAAGAAGCACAAAACTTTGCTTGCCAGATTGAGCAAAACCTTGAGTTCGAAGACTACATCAATCAAGTCAATATCTTGCACAATAATGACCCCAAGGAATCTAGTAATGAGGATGCCCCCGAAGCTGAGCCTAAGTCCCTAGAAATTCTTGAAGTAAAACTCATGCCTCCCAAAAGGAAATGGAACACAACATAAGCCATCCGAGGATTTGGGCATGGCCACTCACAAAAAACATAACTTTGAAGATGCCTTGTTTGTTTTGGACACACCGATGTTGGAAGATCAAGATATGAGTGAAGCCAATAAGTCTGAAGAAACTGATCCAAGCATTAGTATATCTTGTATCCTGCAAAGGGTTAAAATGATTCATGAAATGTTAGAAATTTCTTTTCTAAAAAAGCAGGACTCAGATGATCGATTGCCTTTTAAGGGGATTCCCACACTATTACATACTGGTCATCCTGAGAAGGATGAACAAACACCCTTTTCAATGGATCCATACTTGTTTCAAGATTGTCCCACTTTTCCCTTGGCAGGAGAAGACATAGATTGGGGTGATTATCCTGATGATCCCTCTGATACCTCAGAAGATTTAGATGGCTATCCAATACAGAGAAAAAGTAATTTCGTTGAGTGGAACAAAGATGTTTTCAAAGACATAAAAGTTCCAAGTGCCATCATTGTGGATGAAAACCCTTGGTGTTTTCAATGCAGTGAAGCACATTGGGAACATGAAT
>ML780261.1:198251-211509 GCA_009831015.1 Picea engelmannii | reverse complement strand
TTCTATTTCCGGTTAAGGAATTAGGGTTTTGGACTAATCCAGGTCATTGGGTTAGGGTTTTGGATGCCGCTGGCTCCTATATGTATATTGTATTGTAAAAAATGTAACACAATGTGTATCAATATAATATATGCTGGTTTTCCTGGTTTGGGTTTCCAGGTGAAAAATCTCTGTGTAATGTTTGTATTTGCCATTGTATCTTTTCTGTTCTTTTCTGAATATCGGTTTGCAGTAGATATTGTACAAGGTTAGAATTTACAAGCATATTACAGACAAATTCACTAAATTTATTATCAAGACGAAGTTTGAGTACTTATGTGAGAGACTTGGCCTAGTGGAGAATGCCTCCCTAGATGAGAGAGAGTGTTGATGATTACAGTTGTGTGATACATCCTCCAGGACATAGACTAAGTGAGTCGACCAAAGAGAGAGCCCATGATTTGGGTGTGCCCATGAGATGGGTGTGTGGTTCCTCTCTGAGATATAGATTGAATGTTGTATGCCCCTGTGTGGGGTGAGGAAGCCCATGATATGGGTCTACCCATAAGATGGGTGTCTGGTTCCTCTTTGAGACAGAGATGGAATGTTTTGTGCCCTTGTGTGGGGTGAGGAAGCCCATCAGTTCGGTGTGTCATTTTCTCTGATATGGAGATGAAACGATGTATTGGAATCTTCTATGCAGAGAATTGAAATGATGTGATACTCTAGATGATTCTCCTGTGAGACACAATGAGAAAGAGATCTGTTGAGTAGGATGTGCATGTGGATGAGCACAAGTGAATGTGATCCTAGTGGTTGAGCACTAGTGAGTGTGATTCTTCTATGAGACGTAGTGAGATAGAGATGTGGACATCCCTGTGGCTGAGCACTAGTGGGTGTATGAGATCCCTTGCTATATTTTTCAAGAGTCATACTTACCTGTAACCCTATTTGTGATGTAAAGGGAACAGGTCGGCCACACCATAAAGTGAAAGATAATTAATGTAAAAGATAATTAATATGGTAATTATTAATTATCTTGTGAGTTATTCAGGTTGTCCTTGCTGTTCCAATAGACACTACTTTTGATATGTCCAGTCTAATATAAATAAAGGTAAATTCCTCATTGAGGAATCACAACACAAGTGTGAGTTTGTAAATTTCAGCAAGTACTTGTTCTTGGGATGAAGTGTGCACCTCTCCTGGGCACTAGTCTTCTAGGTTTTGTGAGCACCCTTTTGTGTGATAGTTTTATGGTGTGGAAGGTATTTCTCTTGAAGAATATAGCAAAGGATTGGTTGGGTTTCCTTCCCTTGTTGAGAAGGGTTTCCAAAGATACTTTTTGTGTACTTGTGCATAGTATTTCTTCTTGTGATCTTTGTTGCTGCAACAAATTATTAATGGTGAAACTGCAATTGTCTATGGTTCAAGTAAAATGCTAAAATTTGAATGAAATTCATGCTTGATCTTAGCTTAATGAAAAATCAACATGAATTTCCTTCACAAACATTTCTTCCACTTGGCTTGTTGTATATCTACTTTGAATTCCTAAAAAATGTGCATATTTTGTGAGTTTATTGAACGACCACAAAAATGGAATCCTTACCTTCAGATTTTGGTAACCGTGTAATGAATTGCATTGATGTCTCTTCCCATATTTGATTAGGTATGTGTAATGGTTGAAGTAAATCTGGATATTTTACTATCTCTCATTTATTTCTTTGGAAAACCAGACATTCTCTTACAAAATTTTGAATATCTTTCTTCATTCCTTCCCAAAAGAAATATGTTTTTATCCTTTGATATGTTTTAAGGAACCTTGCATGTCCTACCATCAAAGATTCATGGAAATCCCTTAATATTTGTTGCCTAAACTTTGATTTAAGGCATAGAAATATTCTACCCTTTTACCAAAGTATATCTCCCTTCCACTCCCAATGTTCCATGCAATTCATCCCTTCCTTTATACATTGTATTTTTTGTTTAGTATTGTTGTCATTTTTCCATTCATATAGAACTATTTCATCCACACGGGAACAGAATATGTAATAGAATATAATCTTGAGGCTTCTTCTATTCTAGAAAGAACATCTTCTACAACATTTTGCTTCCCCTTTTGTAGATTATTTCAAAATCAAACCCCCTTTTTTTTGCTACCCATTTTTGTTGTTCTTTTGATGACAATATTTCAATGCTCCAAAAAGTACTTTAGGCTATCATGGTCTTTCTTGACTTTAAAGTGCCTCCCAATAAGATATTTTCACCATTTTTTTATTCCATGTAAAATTCCTTCAATTTATTTTTCATATGTAGATTTCACCAAATATTTTCCCTTGAATTGTTTGCTTTCAAAATCCAATGGTATCCATTCTTGTGTCAATACTACTCCCATTACTAATCCTAATGCATCACATTCTACTATCAATGTTTTACCAAAATTAGGTGTTGTCAATACTAGTGTAGAAGACATGGCATCCTTTAAGAGAGAGAATGAAAAAGTAGCCTTACCATTCCCTACAAATCAATATTTCTTCAAGAGAGATGTGAGTTGGCCTGCAATGCATACATATTTCTTAACAAAAAATTTATAATTGTAGAGTTTCTAATATACATGCACAGAAGATCTAGCTAACAATCAGATGTACACAACTTTTCAATGGTGTGAATAGAAGACAAAAAATGGATAAAAGAATGAAAATAATTTCTAGTATCTATATTCCACACTGGAAGCGTCAATAATTTACAATAGATATAGGCTACATGAGTAACTAATGCGCCATAGTAGTGATCTAGAGAGATCTGGACACTCGTTGAAAGACACTGGAGAATATAGATTTATCAGTAGAGTCCATAGATTTATTCTTATAGATATTTTTCCTTCCCTTTCTCTCACCCATATTTTCCTTCAAGGATGATAGCTTCCCATTGGGAGAAGAACCTTTCTCTACTTGTTTACCTTCCGAGAAACGTTTTAGAGGAATTTTTGACAAGATAAAAAACCACCCACCTCATTTGATTCCTCTAAGTCATTCAGTGATTATATATCCACCAAAGGAGAGGTTTCCATAATGGACTTCTTCTTTTTCTTTTGAGACTCCATATTTATGAGTCCAAAAAAGTTAAAGGATTCTTCTGAATAGGGGAAGATGAACCTACAATATCCTCTTCTATAGTACATATATTAATAGAGAAACCCTCCCTTAATAACCTTTTTTTGGACTAGGAGACATACCTTTAGCTCTCGTAATATAATTAATGATCTTTTCCAAAATGTCTAATGAGGGTTCATCATAAATTTTCTTACCTTTCAACACTAACAATTTGGGAGTTTTATCTGAAGATACCTTTCATTGCTTGACCTTTATATCATCTTCCTCCATATGCTCAACAACCACCTCCTCATCATCAGAGGGATCTACTTTTGGATAGGTGCATCTGAGATGACCATACAAATGACATACGAAACAACAAAAAATAATCTCTACATAACCAATCTCTTGCTAACATGGATGATTCTCTATTTGAATATAAATGCCATTTGGAAGACCATCACCCGATTTCATTTCAATACATATCTTCCCCATCGATGTCCTATCTAAAGACCTTGTTTTCTCATCAATATTAATTATTCTGCTCAACTTGTTCGCAATTAGATTTAAATCCCTTATAGACCATAATTCAAGTAGGAAAAAATGGAATTTTACTTGTAATGGTTGGATTCCCGCTCTTCCCTTAATTAAATCAAATAAAGGACTCTATCTTTTGAGTGATATGATAGAGATATCCGAGTACCATTTCTTGGCCATTATGCTATCCCTATCCTTTTCCAATTGGAAAATGAAAGAAATCTGCCCTCTGCCAAAAGGAGAAAAATCAAAGCATAACCTAGCCGCTTCGTATATACTTTCCTCACCCACATACCCTTTGAATTCTTTGAGGTCAACCTTCCATGAAAGTTTTTGACCAATGCCATCAAATAGTAGAGCTACACCTACTCGATGACGACTTCTTGGCCCACTACAAGTCTCACCCCATCCTCCTTTTTCTTGACACATGCTTTCACTTCCATCTCATAGACAACACCACCTCTCTCACTTGAGAGCGCTCTCCCTTTAAGGTTTCTATTGAAGTAAGCTCCAACACACATGAATGAAAAATACTACTTAACTCATTGTCTTCCTTTGTAACATATGATAAAACAGAGTCCATCACCTCCACGTTGTTCATAGCTTCAATTGGTTGAGGGGGGGCCCTTGAATTCTCACCCTTTATCCCAAGATCACCACTTATGGGATGGATTAGACCCCTACTCTAACATCATTTTTCAACCTCCTCAATTACTACCTTAGAGGAATTTATGTCTTCATCATCTCACAAACGGATGTATGAGAAATAAAAGACTCACGCCTCCAAACTTTCCTACCTCCTAATGCCTGTAATGAGGGATTATGGATACTAATTTGACATGTCCCCTTTTCATTGATAAATTCCAGTGTCAAGGCCACGATTTCCTACTAGAAATATCACTCAATTGGATGTGAAAAGAAGAAGGGATTGATAAGACAACCCTTCTCTATGCAATACAATAACCCCCACTCCCCTGCTACCAATATGATGACAGGAAAGACAAAAATTAAACCCTCAGTATGAAAAGAGAACAGGTTATAAACAAGCTATATATTCTTATGGCCTCCATTGTCAAATTGATAGTCCAAATCCTAGCGGCCATGAGTCCCCCACCGAAACCCTAACCCTTGGCCTTTAATATTTAAAAAAGGAAAAAATGAAAAGAAAGAAATCATACTCAAATAATATAAAATCATTTTAAGAATTCAATAAAATTACATGCCATGTTAGCTAGATATGGATTAGTTTCACAAACTCAAGGAAAAAATAACAATCATATTTTTTACAACGTTGAAATTGAGACTTGATTCCCTTTGTTTAATATAAAGAAGTGGTTGAGTCCATAGACTTCCTTTATTATTATAATTTAGATTTTTTGAAGACAAGTATGGATTAGACCTGCTTGATCGACTGAGACAATGTGATCTAGTCTCATCCATGCTTTCCCCATTGACTAAACTCTGAAAGTGAAATGGTATCTCATCAAATTTAGAGTTGGAGTTTTTTTTAAAGAGATTTCAAACTTCATTAAACTTAAAAAATATAGTTTACTATAAATATAACTTAATGCCAATGTTCATACTCTATCATTGAATTGCAACATGAAAAATATTTTATTCCACAATTTTTCATTTTTCGAACCAGTCAAAAGGGATTTCCTATAAACGATGATCACCTCCAAGGATTTTAATGTTAAAATGTGTTCATTGTCATTTGATGTTTCTAATACAAATTTTCATTTTTAAAGCCAATGAATATGGTTCTATGTAAATGATGATCACCTCCAAGGATTTTAATGTTGAAACATGTTCATTATCATTGAGTGTTTCTAATCTTTCTATGATTTCCATTGTTGGAAGGTTAGATTTGATATTGCCATTTCTTATGCTTCCTTATTATAATATTGCCCCCAGCGTTGTAGTTATTAACAAAGGATATAATGCAATGTATGTTAAAATGTAGATATGAGTCCTACCCACTTGTCAATTCTGTTAAAGTGCAAAGCATATAAAATTTTAAGTGAATAGAAATTGGTTTAAAATATTAAATTATTCTTCCAAAGATAAGCTAACCTCCATTGGATATTTTTACGTTAGGAAAACATAACATATAAGAAATTCCATTTTATTTAGACCTTTTCCAATATAGAAGAAGGCCATGTCAAAGCTACTTGTCGTTGATGGGTAAGTATAGTTTTATTCAAAAGATAACAACTTTGTGCATCGAGAATGGAAAACATCAAAACCCATCATCAATTATGACAATTTTTTCAATGTAAAAGGTATGGTTACTATCAAATTTGCAATGGAATAGAGAAGTGCACTACACTGTTGAATGATGATGTAGCCAAACAAACACGAAAAAACATTTATGTGTGCATGAGCCCATGTTCGAATTGGGGACCTTAGTGTGTGAGACTGATGTTTTCTTATTTTTCTTTTTTTTTAAGAATGAGGATGAAAAAAACACATATGAGCTTCCTCACCTCAAGGTGGTTAGAGCACAGAGTTGCAATGGTCCACTCCTGTACATTAGTTCCACCCATTCAATATTTATCAAACTTCAACCTATACTATAGAGCGTCAATGAGAGGCTCACAAGAAGCACATTGGAAATCCTTAGGCTCTCTTCTGCATAAACACACAGAGACTAACAAACTTCCATTAAGTGACTTGGTTGGTAATCGAATTATTGTCCACCACTATGACAATTTAACCACAATTTAACCTCATGTGATGGAGATAATGTAAGACTAATGTCATAACCAACTACACTACCCACACACATATGGCATTTATATATGAAAATTGCATAATGATAAAGCTCCAAACTCCTCTTTATTTCAATCCAATAACAAAATAATTAACCATGCAACATTAAAAAATAATAACAAAATAATTAACTATGCAACATTAAAAAATAAAAGAATAAATTATACAATAAACACTAATGGAAATATTTTAAAGAATATTAAACAAAATGATATGATCGAAAAAAGTAATTAGAATTAAGGAACAAGAAATTAAAAAAAATAAAACTAAAAATTTTAAAGATCTGAACTACCCTTGTATTTAAAACATACTAGTGTCATAAAATTTTCAAAACTAAACTTATAATAACCATGGATTAAAAAATCATAAAAGCTAATCTGATCATGGGATGAAAATTCAAAATTGAATCGGGGAGCGTGCACACTAAAGCAGGGTTTTGAAATCATATTGGGGAACGTGCAGACTAAAGGCAGGCTTTTGTCAGGGGGAGTGTGCAGATGTTTTACCATTGTTAAAAGACACTGGGCCATTGGAGGAGCGGGCTCTAACAACCGCTATGGAAAAATGTTAACAACGTGAAGGCAAGAGACCGTTACGGAATTGAGAAATTAATGGACACATAATGGAGAAATCCGATGTCGCTATTGTTTTGAGGATCGTGGAAGAGGTAGAGGAGGATGTTTCATTGGCTTGGCTTGGAAAGGAGACACAGAAGAGAATTAGGGTTTAATGTTGGAGATGAGAAAGAGAGACTACATAATATTTTGGATTGGAAGGGAGAATGTGACGGAGCAAAATTATTTTGGGAGAATGGGCAAAGAGGGCAAAGAAAAATAGAAGAGAGGAGAAGAGTGCAAAGGGTAGAAGGGAAAGGAGAAGAATGTAGATCAGAAGTGAAAAGAATAGAGAATGTTTTATTGGTATTTTATTTGAGTTCAGCATGGCCCTGCATATTGTTCTTTACTTTGTGTGTGGTTTTTTTCCAATTTTTTTCTTCCTGATTTGTGTTTTTGAGTTTTCTTTCAATTTGTTTTCCTTTTGGTTTGGTTTGTTTTTCTTTTCGTTTGGTTTGGTTTGTTTTGTTGGAGCCAATTAGGAATGCCAACTGTGCAGATATCAAAGGACATTAAGGTGAAATGAGTTGTTAATCAATATGAGAATCATAATTTTATTTATTTGTTAATAATGTGAACGTAGATGGAGAAGACAATGTCAAATCACTGGTTAATGAAGACAGTGTGCATGCAGAGTGACACCAGATGGAGAGGAATTTTTGCAGGTGAGTGGTTATGTTTTTACATCCTTTTGTCTTGATGAAATATTCTTATTCTCTAGTTGTTTCAATTTTTTTTGTCATATTCTTATTCTCTGGCTATTTCAAATTTTTTGTCATGATGAAATAGTTAGTTCCCTCTGTTTCATCTTTTTGTCATGATTAAATGTTCTTATTTTCTAGTTTTTGTATTTAGTTGGTTGTTGTATTTAGTTGGGTTAGCATATACAAAAATATTATATATCCTGGGATAAACCTTAGGTTAGGTGGGTTGACATATTCAAAAATATTATTAACTCTGAGATCTATCAAACCCTTAAGATGATAAAAAAATTGAGATGTATTTAATTCCATTTGAAACCCACAATGAAATCTAGAGCTCTTTGCACTTAGTTTAAAACTTGCATACTTGAAGTGATACTTATAATATGACAATGTGCATTTTATGAAAACTCATTTATATATCCATGCAAACATGTTGAGCTGAGTTGAATTGAACTCATTTATATGTTGAGGTGTGTATTTTGAGTTGAACACAGATCATTTGCCTTCTTCATGAGATTGGATGCATTTAAGGAGAATAACATCTTCTTGATCACCCAATACTTTCACCTGGATACAACTCTTTTTTGTGTGGGTGACATGACAGTACATCCCACAGTTAAACCACAACCATATTCACATAATTTATATATATATATACGACCTAAAAATATATTGAACCAGAAATCAGAAATGGAACCAGGTCAAAAATTTGAGCCCAGTTTGTCAAAAATCATAAATGGAACCCAGTCAGAAATCAGAACCCAGTCAAAATTTAGAAATGGAACTAGGTATAAAATTTGAGCCCAGTTTGTCAAAAACTACATCGAAAATAGCACCAGACACTGAAATTCCATCTTATCACTTAGTCTACCTGTTTGTACTATGATTTTGGTCCTGTGAAAACGTCGAATCCAATTGTGATGCTATGCCTTTTTTCAATTTTAGCAAAGCTTATATATATATATATATATATATAATTATGCTATTACTAATGAATTGATTTATTTTGTATGTTGTTATTTATTTTTTATTTTTTATCCTATTAGCAAAGTTTACACGATACTGAAGAGGGTAGTGGGTCCGGAGGAGCATGATTTTGACCATTGAGCCTTAACATACCTTGTCCCAGCACTTTTATTTTGCTTTTTTGGCCAGTTTATCAGCCTTTGAGTTGTGAGAATAGAGGATATGGAAGAATGAAACATTCCTGAATTTCTTACTTTCCACTAATGGGGAGGGAGATGAAGAGACTTGCGATTGAAGGTTTTTAATGACAATTTCTGAGTCTCCAAAAACAATCAAGTCTCGATATGGGCTAGCTGATGTGAGATTGAGACTCATACATGTTGCATAGAATTCAGTCTCATTGTTAATTTTGTTGCCTAAACCGCATGAAAATTAGAATTATTTTTTGTGTTTTGTTGCCTAAAACCCATGAAAATTAGAATTATTTTTTTCCTCCAAGATCTACTAGGGTCCCTCCAGCACCTGCCAAGCCTCCTAGTACAAAAGTAAACTCACTTATTCTAGCTCCTAGCATAGAATTCAGCCTCATTGTTAGCTTTGTTGCCTAAACCTCATGAAAGAGTAAAGTGTAAAATTTCAAATCAAAGAACAAAGTAAAAGAGAAGTTAAAAAAAAATTAGAGGTGTAAAATTTCATTACATTTCTAGTAAGAAGAATCGAAGAGTAAAGTGTAAAATCTCAAATCAAAGAATAAAGTAAAAGAAAAAAAAAAATTATAAGTGTAAAGTGTTTAAGAAGAATCGAAGAATAAAGTATAAAACTTCTTTATAATTTTACATTTAATGAAAAGTGAAAATTTTACACTTTTTGAGAAATTCATTTTACAATGAAAGGTTTACACTTTAATGAAAGAATCAAAGAATAAAGTGTAAATTTACAATTTAATAAAAAGTGAAAAATTATATTTTTTGAGAAATTCATTTTACAATGAAAGGGTTTTTTTTTTTTTTTTTTTAATTAAGTAAGTAAAAAAAACTTATATTAGAAAATATAACAAGTCTTTACAATCTTTTATATTAGAAAATATAACAAGTCTTTAAAATATTTTACAAAATAATTCATATCTTCTCCACTTGGCCAGAAAAAATGCACAAAACAGTTCTTTCCACCAGATGGCCAGAGAGCAATTTAAACAGATCTTTTACACTTCCACCAACATTGCTAGATCTTTTACAAATCCACCAACATTGCTAGATCTTTTAAAATTCCACTTGCTTTTGACTGCAATAGATAGATTTCCAGCATAACATAAAACAAAAAACATTAAGAGATCCTCCTCTTTCCAATTTTATGTTGCACCCTTAATTTACTATCAACCTTTCAAAAATTTCTGATTCACCTTCATAGATCCTAGCAAAGTGTATACCATCTTCCTTAAGTAGTAATGCTGAGTTGATCAACATCCTTATTATATGATCTGAAAATATGATGTGCCTTTAAATGTGAAAAGTCTTTCTAACTCTAGTCTTCCCTTATTATATGATCTGAAAATATGATGTGCCTTTAAATGTGAAAAGTTATGGCTCAACTTTCTAATCTAGTCTTCTAGGGGCCAAGAGATAACACATGTAAATCATTTAAATTATTAAATCAATCTACAGTAAATTTTGAATCACCAAGCAACTTTAATTGTGTTATCTTTAAATATGTAGAAAAATAAAGAATGCACCACAAGGATAACAGTTCACTCCTTGTATTTGTCCCCTACCCACAGTTCATCATGATTTTAAAGTACCCTTTGCTGGGCATTTTAAGACAGCTCCATCTCCACACTTTCCCCCCTGACTTGGGAAGCCCCATCAAAAAAACCAATAGCCAGATCTCAATCCAACAAAGGAGGCATATCTATCCTATCATTCTTGACGCTTAATGAGAACAGTTTTTCACCCAAATCCTGAAGAATTCTATTACAGACATTTTCTTTGCTAATTGAACTTCCTTAAAAAATAACTAAATTCCTTCATTTCCACACTTCCCAGCATAAAAAACCAGGTATCTCTTTCAAGTTTTCCTTCTTCTTTATCCAGTTTTCATAGCAAACTCCCAACTTCTCTCCTTCCCAACTGCTCTCAATTCTTAGGTTCATCAGAATATTAATCCATATATCCTTTGTGAACCTACAATCCACAAAAAGATGATTTGAATTATCCTCACTTATCTCACACAAGACACACCTACTAGGACCCTCAAAAACTCTTTTAGATAAGTTTAGTATTTTGTTTTCAAGTAAAAGCCACACAAAAAGTTTAATTTTAAGGGGTATCACCCAGTCCCATAACTCACAGTACCAAAAGGATGAAGCTTCTCCATTTAAGTTTTCCATCTGAATACCATAAGCTTGTTTTGCAGAGACTTGTCCAAATTTTATGTCCCATGACCAAAGAAAAATATCTTTATCATTGTTCAACTCAAACCCAGAACCTACAAGCCCTTTTATATAATTATTCCATTCATACAGAATCTCTCCTTCCAGCCCTAAATCCTTTTCCTTTTTCCATCTATGAAACATAGTATGCTCCCCCTCCTAGAACCCTACCTGAGAAATACCTTTAGCCTTCAAGTCTAATACGAGATTTCTAAATAGTTTATAATAAGTTTGAGCTCCTATTAGTAGATCAACTCCAATACTGTCTTTACCATTACCAGGCTTCCAAGCAAACCAGTAATAATGGACAATAAAGTAATAAGTGTTTTCAAGTGTTTGAAGTACTCATCCAATGTTTCCTTACACTTTAATCAGAGAATAGAACAATAAAGTGTAAAATTTCAAATCAAAGAACAAAGTAAAAGAAAAATAATAATTTAGAAGTGTAAAATTTGATTACATTTCTAGTAAAGTGTGTAAGAAAGAATAAAGTGTAAAACTTTTTTAAAATTTTAAATTTAATGAAAAGTGAAAATTTTACACTTTTTGAGAAATTCATTTTACAATGAAAGGTTTACACTTTAATGAAAGGAAGTTACATTTTGAGAAATTCATTTTCCATGTTTACACTTGTATAGTTTCAATTCATTTTACAAGGTAAAGAGAGAGGGTAAGAGAGGGACTTGTATAGTTTCAATTTACTTATAGTTTCAATTGTATAACCATTTTCCACGTTTACACTTGTATATTCTTAATTCATTTTACAAGGTAAAGAGAAGGACTTGTATAGTTTCAATTTATTTATAGTTTCAATTTACACTTGTATATTCATTTTCTTACACTTGTATAGTTTCAAGGTAGAGAGAGAGGGTAAGAGAGGGACTTGTATAGTTTCAATTTATAAGGTAAAGAGAGAGGGGTAGAATTCATTTTACAACTTAAAGAGAGAGGGGTATATAATTCATTTTACAAGGTAAAGAAAATTCATTTTACAAGGTAAAGAGAGAGGGGTAATATTTTACAAGATAAAGAGAGAGAGGGGGGTAATATTTTACAAGGTAAAGAGAGAGGGGTAATATTTTACAAGGTAAAGATAGAGAGGGGGGTAATATTTTACAAGGTAAAGAGAGAGAGGGGGGTAAGAGAGGTAAAGAGAGAGGGGTATATAATTCATTTTAAAAGGTAAAGAAAGAGGGGTAGCATTCATTTTACAAGGTAAAGAGAGAGGGGTAACATTTTACAAGGTAAAGAGAGAGGGGGCATAAGAGAGGGGGTGCTATATAACTCATTTTACAAGGAAAGGAGAGAGGGGTAAGAGAGGGAAAGGGATAATTCATTTTACAAGGTAAAGAGAGAGGGGTAAGAAGAGGAATTGTATAGTTTTAAATCATTTTACAAGGTAAAGAGAGAGAGAGGGTAGGAAGGGTAATTGTATAGTTTCAATTCATTTTACAAGGTAAAGAGAGGGTAAGAGAGGGTGTGCTATATAATTCATTTTACAAGGTAAAGAGAGAGGGCATTTTACAAGGTAAAGAGAGAGGGGTAAAGAGGACAAAGGGAGAGATATATAATTCATTTTACGAGCTAAAGAACAAAATTCATTTTAAAATGTAATAGAGAGGGGGGTAAAGAGGGGAAGGGAGAGATATATAATTCATTTTACAAGGTAAAGAGAGAGTGGTAAAGAGGGGAAGGGAGAGGTAGGGAAAGAGAGGGTAACAGAGAGATATGGAAAGAGAAAAGGGAATTTACAAGGGAAAGAGAAAGGGGTAATAGAGGGAAGGCAAGGTAAAGAGAGAGGGGTGATAGAGGGGAAGGGAGAGATAAAGAAAGCGAGGGGAAGGGATAGATATGGAAAGAGGAAAGGAAATAAAGAGAGAGGGGTAATAGAGGGGAAGGGAGAGATATGGAAAGAGGAAAAGAGATTGGGGGAAGAGAGGGAGAGATGGAAGGAGGGTGAGAAAGAGAGGGGGGGTGAGAGAGGGAAGGAGAGAAAGAGAGAAGGGGGGAGGAGGGAGGAGAAGAGAGTGATATGGAAAGAGAAAAGGGAATTTACAAGGGAAAGAGAAAGGGGTAATAGAGGGAAGGCAAGGTAAAGAGAGAGGGGTGATAGAGGGGAAGGGAGAGATAAAGAAAGCGAGGGGAAGGGATAGATATGGAAAGAGGAAAGGA
>ML780261.1:173801-198201 GCA_009831015.1 Picea engelmannii | reverse complement strand
ATGTGTGTTTTCTTGTTCCTAATAAGGCATGTGTTTTTTAGGAACATGTGTACATTCTTAAAGACTGCGTCCATTTTTAACGAACGTGTGTGTTCTTTTTATTTCAATTTTTTTAAGAACACACATGTTTCTCGGGAACACACTCATGTTCATAAATAATCTAAGTTGGCAAGTGTATCTAGAAATTCAGTGAGTACCAAGGTTGTAGGATTAAGAGCATGCATGCGTTCCTACATGTGTGCATTCCTTCGCACCCCATTGCCACTTTTTTTTCCATTAACTTTGTGTGAGCACCCATATATTAAATTTTATAATTTATATTTTCACTTATATTAACAAGATAATTAATTGCAAAGAAACTTTTAATTTAATCTAAGTAATATATTATATTTTATATTTTCACTTAAATTAATAGAATTAATTCCAAAGCATCTTTTAATCTAATCTTTTTCTTAGATTAATATTATTTTAAATTAAAAAAAAATCAAATTTGAAGATTTTTCAATGTGTTACAATCATTATAACATAGTTATTCCTGTGTTTCTAGTTATTATTACAATCATCATTATTACGATCAATTATTACAATCAATATGAAATTTAATTTTGGAACTAGTTATATATAACATTTATACATTTGAGTTATAAATCTTTCAACATATTTCAAACAATAAGTTATTTAAAAATATCAATTAGATTATCAAAGCTTTCTCTAGATCCACTAAAGCCTTTCACTTTGCTCCTTCTATCTAGTCATTTAGATATTTCTATTTATCTAAGTAGAAAACAAAGCATTATGAACAAAAATTCTTAGTTAATCCTCAATGAAAATATTTAGCTCCTAAAAACATAAAAATATTTAAACCCTAAAAATCATTAATTTGAAAAAACACCATTTATGCAAGTAGAAATTTAGCCCCTAAAAAACATTAATTTGAATAAACATCATTTAAAAGAAAGCATTATGAAAAAAATTGCTTAGTTCCCCTTCAATAAAAAAATATTATTTAATATTTAAAAACACTAATTTGAAAAAACATCAAAGTGAAACATTATGAAAAAAATTGCTTAGTTAACCTTCAATTAAAAATATTTAGCTTCTAAAAATTGAAAAATATTTAATCCTTAAAAACACTAATTTGAAAAAACATCAAATTGAAAATCCAAAACATTATGAAAAAAATTGTTTTTCATCAATTTAAAAAAACATCAAATTGAAATCCTAAAAACATCAAATATTAAACCTTAAAAACATCAAATTGAAAACCCAAGCCAAAGAAAGGACTATTTAAAGATATACTCAAATGAAATAACAATATTTATTTTTTTATCTCATATCATTAACATATTTATTGAAAATTCAAATTAGAAAATTAATATTAATTTTTATTAATAAAACAATCAATTTTAACGTTAAAGTCTGAAATTTGGACTCTTCATTCATCTCCCAAATTTTTTTCCAAAAAGAAAAATTCTCCATTATATTAGTATAATATAACTATTCAAAACTGGAAGATCATATTATAATTTCAACTATTCCCAGAGACTGTGATAGACATAAACAAAACTATCACCAAATATCCCTTAAATACAGTAAGATCTAAAGAGCATAATCTTGACTTGGAGAAGAAAACAAAACTTGGAACCTGTAGATTCTTGAAACTTTTACTAACAGTCCACATTATGAGAGGGAGATGTATTCTCTTTGGCCCTCAATGCCATTTTCCCAGCTGTAATATGTGATCCTTCCTTCCAGTTCCATGTAGGATTTCTTTGATAGAAGGTTTGCCTCTATGTTGCGTGTCATGTATATATGTTGAAAACTTATATCTTGGAACAAATTTAAATGACCCTACACTTTTGACTTTCGACCCTTGATGGCACATACCTGTAGTTTTCCCTTTTTGTTGAGCCAGTCAATCACCACCTTTGAGTCTCCCAGGATTTTCAATTTGGTATGTGAAAGATGATGTGCTACTCTCAGGGTTGCCCCAGACTCCCATTAGTTATGTTTTTGTGTTTGTCCCATTTCCACAATTAAATCTCCATCTTATAACCCTAGAACCATGAGATTTAATATATAATCCTACTCCACATTGGTTTCCATTTGTGTTGGCCGCCCTATCAAAACAAGCTACAGAGAAACCTTCACAGTATGTAAATTCACTAAGGTGAGATTTTGGTGAGTTTCGATTTCCCGACTTCATCTAAAGTGCACTCATAATTCTAATAAGAACCCAATTGACAGATGGAGAATTTTTTTCAAAAATTGTTGTGTTCCTCTCCAGCCAAACAAACCAGCAGGATAGAGCCGGAATATAGGGAATATTTAATTTTTCCTTTGTCCATTGTTGATAACAGTCTTTTATAGAATCACCCTTCCATAAATCCTTTAGATGGAGGAGAGTTTTTAATCTATGCCAGATGGAGATATTGAAGTAGCATGTGTTGAATAAGTGATTTATGGCTTCGGTGGAGCATTTTCAAAGTGAGCATCGCCCAGGGCCAATCCAGCCTTTCCTCTGTAGAATTTCCCAACTGTGTTTCTTCCCCTCTATAGTCAACCAAGTGAATAATTTTATCTTTAACTGTATTGACCATTTCCACAATCCTCGCCTCCATCCTGTAATTTTGTTGTTTCCCTATGTGGAAATATATATCAAGTATACATTTTTTGATGACAAATTACCAGAGTGGTCACTACCCATCCACATTAAATTGTCTCTATTATCCCCAATGGAAACACCGGAATTGGTGAGAAATTTTATGAAGCGGTCCCATTCATTTTCCATCGGGCCCAAGAGGTTCAGGTCAAAATGACTGTACCATGTGGGGGAAAGACCGGATCTTCCCTCGATATTCCAAGCCTGTGAGAGATACGAGATATTTTTTATGTTTTAAAGATGAAATCAACTCAGGAAATAGAAAGGAAATGTCCTCCAATCCCATTATTCTATCAGTACCTATCACCACTTGTTGGTCAGACCTCAGATGCCAACAGAGACAATGTGTAATCAGGTGTATAGAATTTAGTAAGCCCCTCCAAATCATTGACACAGATGTTGAATTGAAGGTTTGAGACCTGTACCATTTTATGATCAAAGTTAATGCTAAATATTTATCCATTATGACATCATTCCAGATACCAATACCCATAAGAACTCTCCATAACATGTTTACTGCCAATGACTTACTGAATAGAAAAATATTCTAGAATCCCAATCCTCCATGACTCTTTTGTAAATCCAGTGACATCCAACGACAAAGATGTAGATGTGGTAGATCCTTATTCCCTCGCCATAGGAAATTGTACATGAGGTTCTTAATCTTATTTTGAATAGAACAGGGGATGATAGCTAGGGATAGCCAGCATACTGGAATACTTTCAAGAGTCAACTTGACTAGGGTGTAGTGCCCGCCAAGGGACAACCATCAGTTGCACCATAGATCGATCTTCTTTTACATTTTAGTTAGTAGCCAATTCCAAGCGGATTTGTTGTGATGACCTGTCGACATAAAGCGACCAAGATACCAAAAACCCGTTGAGAGTGGAATAAAATTGTATGGAAGAAATATTCTAAAAGGAGCTAAATCAACCTCAGATAAACCTACATAGTGCACTATGGATTTTTCTATATTGACCTTTAACCCTGAAGCTTTGTAGAAAAACTTTATAGTGTCTTCAATATCTTGCCATTCATTTAAAGATGCATTTTTCATTAGTAAAATGTCATCTACAAATAAAATGTGTATAATCCTTATCAACCTGGAGAGTTTGATACCTGTGAGATTCTCGACAACCTTTTTTTCTTTTAGAATCAAACTCAGACCTTCAATAACCAAGATGAATAAAAGAGGGAAAAGTGGACATCCCTGTCGCAATCCATGGCCGCTCCTAAAGAAGTCAGTCGCTTCCCCATTTACAAGAATTGTGAAGGAGGAGGAGGAAAAACAACTCATTATCCAATTGGTGAAATGAACATCAAAACCTATATGTATTAGGATCAACTGTAAAGTATCCCAATCTATGCAGTCATAGGCTTTTTGTAAGTCAAGTTTCAAGATAATTGATTTGATATTCTTCTTCTTGATACTATGGAGGCATTCAAAATCCGTGCCAATGGCGTCCTGTATCTGATGACCCTTTAGGAAACCAAGTTGTTCTTTTAATATGTGTCTAGAAAGTATGTGATTAATTTGATTTGAAATAATTTTGTATGTAACTTTGTATATAAGATTTCAAACTGAGATGGGTTTGTAGTCATTGAAGGTAGTTGATTTATTAGACTTTGGAATCAACGCAATAAAGGTTGAGTTAATACCCCTGCTAATTTTACCAAGTGTTCTTGTTTCCTCCACCATCTTCAGAAGATCAATCCCCACCAGATCAAAGAAGATTGTGAAGAACTCCACGGTCCATCTGTCTAGACCTGGATTCTTGTCCTTCATAAAGGAATGTAGTACATCTTTTAATTCTTCGATACTGACAGGATAGGCTAGATCATTGGAATATGTGTTGGTGACCAGGTGTGTAAAGAGTCCTGCAAGTCTGCATTGTTCCGAAGATATATGCTGGTATTGGACTTTGAAGAAATTGCTAAAGTGTCTCACTACCTTCGATTTGATGTTATCCTAGCCGGTGTGTAGGCAACCCGATGAGTCGATAATCTCCCAAATGTGCTTCCTATTTCTTCTATAATTTTCATACTGGTGGAAAAACTTTGTATTCTAATCACCTCCCTTTATCCAAACTTCTCTGATGCGTTGTTTGCAAACTTCTTCTTTTGCCTTTAAAATACTATTTCGTTCCTGCTCTAGACCAATTAAAATCTTTTCATTCTCAACTGATAATTCTCCTTTGACCAGAAGATTTAGAATATCATTAATATCATATTCCAATTGTCTCATTTTTCGATTAGAAGTCTTGTTCTTTTCCTTTATCCACTGTTTGGTTTTATGTTTTAAATCCTTTAATTTCCATAAAATCTTGTGTTGTTTGCTTTCTTCAATAAGATACCGAGGATATAACCATAACTTGTGTACCAGAGAAATATAAATAGATTATGTCAGATACTATGGATTTAATTTGAAGGGGTATGGTCTATGAATCGACCCACTTTCTAATTGTAACAAAATGGGTGTGTGATCAGAAACGTAGGTATATTCCACACAAGAGCAATGAATACCAACCTCCAAGAGAATCTCCTCTGAAATGTAGAATCTGTCCAATCGCTTAGCAATAGTGCAACTACCTTGGCGTCCATTTCTCCAGGTGGGAACCAAATGGTTGTTTTGAAAAAGAGTCTTAAAAAAATATGATAGTGGCCCGACCTTAGCCAAACCTCCTCTTAGCCAAACCTCCTCAAATTTCACTTGACGAAACTGTGAAATTCAAGTCTCCGACTATGATAAAATTTTTGTGTGATAGAATTCCACTTTCCTCTAGTTCGTTCCTAAAATTCCTCCGCTCCTTGCATGGTCCATAGGTGTTAAGAATAAGAAACTTCCTCTTATTTGAAATTTCTTTAACTGTAAATAGTATTCCACCAACAGAAAGATAAGGAACCAATACAAATTTCCCAAGATCTCAAGCTATCATGAGTCCACCCGAAGTTCTAATAGCATCAATCTCACAAGATACCCTGGATGGTCGGAGGCCATACATGAATTCTCTAGCCTTTTTTACAGGGACCAATGTTTCATGAAAAACAATGATGTCTAGTTGTGTCTTGTCCAATAATCTTCTCACCGAGGCCGTTTTGAGGGAGCCTCCCACCCCACGTAGGTTACGGGACAGTAATAACATTATCGAGCCCTTGCCAGGGCCTTCACTGCTCTATGTGCCCCATTTTCCTTTAAAGGAGAAACATACTCAATTAACTAGGATGGAGTGGGAATGGCCTTCTTCCTGGAACTACATGTTTTTATAGGTGAGTATTCAACCTCCAGACCACGTGACCAGGCATATTCTTTACCGAAAACCGTCCCCACTGGACAGGAGGAGTTGGTTATACTATCTAAGGGAAAGGTTTTTTGTCTAGAATTTCCAATGTAAGCAGGTAACAGGATGGTGGATGAATGGTCCCACGGGTATGGTAAAAGGGAGTCCAAGACTTCATTTAGGGAAGATTCAGAACGTTTTGATTCTTGACAACTTGGAAGGGTAGGTGAAGCATCTGTGTGGGTAATAGGTAGAAATGCAGTTGGTGAAGTCGGTTGATAGGCCTCAAGTGTCGCTGAAGAAGCAAGTGGAGAGGAAGAAATAATAATGGGTAACAGAGCCCTAGAAGGAACAGTGGTTTTAGAAATTGTAAGGGGAGAGTCCACGAGTTTTTTTCCTTTCTCCCGTGTAGGGACCAGCTCATCTTACACAACAATAGGTGTTTCCCCTCCCATGGGCCACCCCTCAAATGTAGTGCTCTCCATTAACCAAACTGAGGCATCCAATACCTCTTTTTCTAAAAAATTCAGTGATGAAAAGAATGAGGGACAATGCAAGAGAAGCTTACTAGTATTTGAAACCGGAGGAGAAAAAGAAATTGTTGGTTTAGAGGGGGAAACATATGCTTCTGAGATAGTATGGTTTATATCCGACGAAGATATATAAGAAGAATCTTGTTGTTGTTCTTCATCTGGTTCATCGAGCGAGCTCCACTCATTACATTCCTTTTGTAGGTGGCCTGTTTTGTGACAATGGCCACACTGAAAAGGTATGTCAAGATAGTCAAGGCACTGGGAGGTTTTCCTTCCCCACCATTCTGTCTCTAGACATTCTGGTAAGCCTTGGTAGATATCAACTTCTATTAGTACACAAGCCACCTTCCTGTATACATATCTTAAATTATCAGAATCCACAGAGATAAAACCACCCAAAGCATTTCCTATCACCTTGAGTGTAGCCTCATTGTAGAGGTGTATGGGGAGGCCTGGAAGGAGCACCCATAAATGACATTGTTGGAAATAGTCATTTGTCGAGTTGAAATCAATCCTCCACTTATTTATCATAAGATTTCTTCCTCCCATCTTCCATCTCTGCTCCAAGGGCTTGTTCTGGTCATCCAATGACTTGACAATGAAGCCAAGCCAGCCCCTGGTTAGATAGAGAACCTCCGATGTATATCCCAGGAGGGGAGACCAATGTGTTTGAACCCACTCCTCTAAGGGGACCTTGTAAATATAATGGTAAGAGACCCTACCAACAAGGCCACAGAGGGCGAGGCATGCCACCTCTTCTAACCCGATGTCTGAGCCCATCACCAGCTTACGTTTGATCTTTACAGGTTTCCATAGCTTCTGAGAAGAATCAGGTTTCCTGGAGGTGTTTGTAAATCTGGTGTTTGAACTCCCTTTCACCTTATGAGCATAGTCAAATCTAGAAGTTTGTACATACTTAGGGTATTTTCGTGGAGAATAAGAGTGACTAGGGAGATTGTCTATACGAGAGAGATGGAGATAGGGTAAGAACTTAGTGGAAGAAGGTAGTTGGGATGTCCCATCTGGCAGAGGAGACTTTAAGGAAGAATTAATGGTGTGCAGAGTGTCTAGCTTATCAAAGAGGTCGGACTATTGCCACAAAACTTCATCTGTGGGCTTCATTAACTCAGTGACATGGAGATTTATGTCATCAGGTTCAGGAGGTAAGGATCTTATCTCCCAATTTTAAAAAAGAGTTATGTTTAACGAAATGGTCTAAACCTTGGACTTTTCATTCATCTCCCAAGTGTGTGTGGAGACACTTTTGCAATAAAATTAATTAAGAGGGAAACATAAACATCATTCAATGTTAATTTTGGAAAAAGGTTTGTGACAATAAAATTAATCAAGATGGAAGTATAAACATCATTCAATGTTAATTTTGGAAAAAAAAGTTGGTTTATAGTGGTTTCATAGGTCAAGGTTTGTTTACATTTGTTTAATGAATCCTTTGTTTGTGGTATTTAACATCCCAATGCACAAACCATTTAGAAAATTATACTTCCATAACTTTAATAACATATATTTATTTTGTCTTTGGTCAAATTAGCACGTATCAAATCCATATATTTTCTAACAACATCAATTGCTTTTGTACTTGGCTAAATTAGTAGGTTTAAACTTCATATTTTTTCTGTAAGTTCCAGGGATTTGTTTCCTTTATAAATTTTATTTGTTTTTTCAATAAATTATGTATATTTATGTGAATCTCCTTTATAAATTGCAGTTGTTTCTCAATAAATTATGTATATTTATGTGAATCTCACTAAGTGCATTGTATAAACTAACTTATGGAAATCATGCATTGTCTAAACTAACTTATGGAAATCAAGATAACAAGTCCTCATCCAATCTATAAGCTAAACAACCATATACATATTTAAAATAACAATCAAGGGGTATTTAACCACAGTTGTGAAGGAAGACTTTGTCATGTTACCTTAATAATATAAAAGTAGATATAATAAATAATAAAGGCACTATGACAACGGTAATTCAGATGTCATAATACATCATCAACAAAATATTTACATGTATGTGGTCTTTCATGCTATGGTTTCTCATAGCAAATTACAAGTTGGTCTCAATGGATGATAATCATTATTATGATCAATATAATTATTATATTGTAAAGATATGATAATAACTCTATTTAATTATAATACAATTTTAATTTTATTTGTTATTTTAATATGTCATTAATAAATCCTATAAACCTTGATCACTATGAATAATGACTTTCTTATGAGACATTTTTTTATGGACCAAGCGCCTTGAAAATGATAGAAAGTCAATGAATACACTCCACTTCAAGGGGGAAACCTCCTTTTATAGTATATCCAATTCACAAGACAAAAGTAAGATGATCCTAAGACTAGGTCTTCTTGGTGTGTGTGTGTGGCNAAAGGGCACAATTATAATGAAAGGGTAGAATGAAAGGCTATATCCAACCTACTAATGTAACAAATAAAATAACAATGAATGTTTATTAAGGCCTTTACATAGCCCCCCTTTTTAAAAACAAAATACCTCAAAGCTTGCAATCGAGGGTGTTTCTTCACGAACTGCTCATTTTTCCATGTATCTTCTTCCAGAGGCATATTCTTCCACTTGATTAGTTACTCCATAATGGTTATATTCTAAAGAGATAGAGAACATTGATATATAACTTTTTCTAGTTCAAAAATCAACTTCCCTTCTTCATCTAATTCTACAAGTTCTCTTTACACTAGCATAGTTTGTCTTAAAACCTTTTCTAGGAAAGGTACATGAAAAACCTTATGAATGCAAGAAGAAGAAAAATATAACTCTTATGCTACTTGTTCAATCCCGTGAATAATCTTGTAGGGTCTACAAAATTTTGGATCTAATTTCTTATTCTTCTTTTTCTTGAGTGTGGATTGCTTATAATGTTGAAATCTCAAATACCCAATCACCCTCCTCAAATTGCCTTTCATTTCATTGTTGATATGCTTGTTGTTTCATCTTGTTTTGTGCCATTTGAAGGTTTTCCCTAATAATTGTCAAAGTTTCTTTGGTATTCTTCATATGTGACTCTATTGCATGTACTTTGGACTTATCTTACAAAACAATAAGATACTAGAAGTTGGATATCCATAAAGGGCCTCAAATGGGGACATTGTAGTATATGTGTGATAAGTAGTATTATACCACCATTCTACAAGAGAAAGTCACTTCATCCATTGAGATTTGTTTTCTAAATAATAACATTGTAGATAACACTCTCAACATTTGTTAACTATTTATGTTTAAAGATTTGTTTGTGGATGATATGTTGAACTCGTAGCTAGTGTTATTCCACTCATCTTCCATAATTCTTTCCAAAAAAATCCTGTGAATTTTGGATCTTTTTCACTTACTATTACTTTAGGAAAACCATGAAGTCTATGAATTGTTGATGATTACAGCTGCGTGAGACATCCTCCAGGACACACACTGAGTGAGTCGACCTGAGAGAGAGCCCATGAGATGAGTGTGTGGTTCCTCTCTGAGATGGAGATGGAACATTGTGTGCCCCTGTGTGGGGTGAGGAATCCCATGAGTTGGTTGTGTGGTTCCTCCCTAATATGGAGATGGAATGTTGTGTACCCTTGTGTGGGGTGAGGTCCCATGAGTTGGTTGTGTCGTTCTCTCTGAGATGGAAATGAAACGATGTACTAGTCTCCTCTATAAAGAGCATTGAGATGATGTGATACTCCAGATGATTCTCCTATGAGATGCAATGAGAAAGAGATATGTTCAGTAGGATGTGCCTGTGGTTGAGCATAGGTGAATGTGATCCTAAAGTTTGAGCACTAGTGACTGTGATTCTCCTGTGAGATGCAATGAGATAAAGATATGGGCGTCCATGTGGCTGAGCACAAATGGATGTACCCCTAGTGGTTGAGCACTAGTGGGTGTATGAGATCCCTTGCTATATTGTTCAAGAGTCAAACTTACTTTTAACCCTATTTGTGATGTAAAGGGTACAGGTCGGCCCCACCATAAAGTGAAAGATAATTAATTTAAAAGATAATTAATATGGTAATTATTAATTATATTGTGAGTTATTCAGGTCGGCCCTGTTGTGCCAATAGAAACTAATTTTGATATTTCCAGTCTAATATAAATAAAGATAAATTCCCCATCAAGGAATCACAACACAAGTGTGAGTTTGGAAATTTCAACAAGTACTTGTTCTTGGGCTGAAGTGCACACCTCTCTTGGGCGCTAGTCTTCTAGGCTTTGTGAGCACCCTTTTCTGTGCTAGGTTTATGGTGTGGAAGGTCTTTATCTTGAAGAATATAGCAAAGGATTGGCTAGGTTTTCTTCCCTTATTGAGAATGGCTTCCCATGATAATTATTGTGTACTTGTGCATGGTATTTCTTCTTGTGATCTTGGTTGCTGCAACAAATTGTTAATGGTGAAACTGCAATTGCCTATGGTTCAAGTAAAATGCTAAAATTGGAATGAAATTCATGATTGAGCATAGATTAATGAAAAATAAACATGGTATCAAAGCATAGTTCTTGAAGAACCCATTTCACAAGAAAATTCCAGTCATCCCCTCACTTTTGCAAAATCGTATTGCCTTCTTAGGGTTTCCAAAAATTATGTACGGCCTTCCCTTTTGACGTGTTTCAACACTTGATACTTGGACACTGAGGATAAAAAGTGAATATAAGTGTATGGCCTCCTTCAGCGCACCTCTAGCAATATTCAGATTGCATTCCCGAGCATTTTGATTTTTTTGGCCCTAGGGTTTCTAGGGTTTCACAATTTTTTGTAGAAATTTCAGAATTAGGGCTTCTACAGCTCATTGAAGGAGCTCTTCAGATCACCAGTGTTCTTCTATCTTTCAAGGTTTATTTTTGGCATTCATAATCCCAACAAAATCTGAAAATTGCTATCCTATCCTAGTCGTTAGGTTTTCTAGCCCAGTTGACAAGGGTTTGTGAAGAATCTAAAAATATGATGAACATAACCATGATGGAACACAAGCTTGGTGGATCAAGCAAACTCAGTTCTTGGAAGCCAAGAATTAAAGGAGATGAATACATCAACATCTCATCACTCTCAGGTATGGTCCCTACCAATGATAAAACTTGGTTAACTGATAGTGGTGCCTCCAAGAACATGACCAGTTTTAGAGAATACCTAACAAATTTTGTTGAGAAAGAGACACATCTACATGTTGTTCTTGGAGACGATGCCAAATATAATGTTAAAGGGGTTAGAAATTCTACCTTCCAACTAACTTCACATATGCAGCTCCAACTAAGTGAATTAATATATGTATTTGGGATGAAGAGGAACCTTGTCTCCATTTCTGCCTTGGAAGACAAAGGATAAAAGGTTACCTTTTTAGAAGGAAGAGTTATTGCATGGCACAAAGACTCACATATAAATTCTTCCAAGGTAATTGGTGTTCGAGAAAGAAGCTTGTACAGATTAACCATTACACCAGTCCATGCACTCTTACATGACACTATAATCTTGAGTGAGCTATGGCATAGAAGACTTGATCACATTCATTATAGAGCTCTCCCAACTCTAGGAAAAATGGTAACAGGCCTTCCAGAGATACAGATTTAGCATAAAGTTGTTTGAAAAGGTTGTGCTCTTGGAAATAATGTTAAAGGGTCCTTCTTAAGAAGTGACAATAGATCCAAGGAAATCTTGGACTTGATACATTCAAATGTGTGTGGGCCAATGATTGTTGCCTCTCTGAATGTGTATTTGTACTATGTACTCTTCATAGATTATCACTCTTGAAAAACTTGGATTTACTTCCTGAAGAACAAGGATGGAGTCCTTGCAAAATTTCAAGAATTCAAAGCTCAGTTTGAGAACCTAACCGAAAGAAAGATAAAGGTACTAAGATAATATAAGGGAGGAGAATACACCTCCAAGGATTTCATTAATTTATGTATTGAAGCCGGGATCAAGAGGGAGTTCACAATTCCTTACAACCCTCAACAAAATGGGACTGTAGAGAGGAAGAACAGAACTATCAGCGAGGCAACCAAATAAATGATACATGATCAGAGTCTACCTATGACTCTATGGGAAGAAGCATGTATGAAAATAGTGTATGTTCATAACAGGAGTCCTCATCATATCTTGAAGAACATAACTCCAAAAGAATCCTTCACTGGAGTGAAGCCTGAGATTGGACACATCATGATATTTGGGTGCCCAGTATATTTTCATGTACCCAAAGAGAAGAGATCCAAGCTATACCTTTCAAGGACAAAGGGTACATTTGTAGGATACATTGAATCCTGGAAGGCATATCGGATCTACATTCCTGTTCAAAAACAGATTGAGATCATAAGAGATGTTACTTTTAAAGAAGAGATATCCTTCCAAAGATACAAAGAATCTCATATGGAAATTGATAGTGAGACAATGCCTTCTCCCCCTTTAAAAGTTTAGAGGGAGACAAACATTGTTCCAATTGATCCAGTTGTTCCAGCCGATCCAATTGCACCAATTGACATGCCCGGAGATATTGCAGTAGGACATAAAAGGCATGCTTGGTCCCAACAATCTCTACAGGAAGTAGAGGGACATACAACCCCTCAAGGGACAACCAGAGAGAGCAAGAGACCAAATGTATTCTCAAGCTACCTTTCATCCATGAGCCACATCATTGACTCTAAGATTTCTTGTCATGGAGAAGATTTAGGTGAACATGTATTGCAAGATGCCATGACAGAAGAATATCTGTCTATATTGAAAAATGATGTATGGGATATTATTTTGAGACTAGAGGGAAAGTCTATAGTGTCTTCCAAATGGATTTATAAAATCAAGCATGCATCCAATGGAAGCATTGAGAAATACAAAGAGATATTTGTATCCAGAGAGTTCTCGCAAGTAGAGGGAGTTGACTATGATGAGACATTTTCTCCAGTAGCCCGATACACTTCCATCTGTTCTATCATTGCACTATTTGCTTCCATGGGTTGGAAACTACATCAGATGGATGTAAAGATAGTTGTTCTCAATGGTGAAATTGAGGAAGAAGTTCATATCAAGAAGCTAGAAGGATTCGTTATACATAACAAAAAATCTCATGTGTGCAGGTTGAACAAATCCATGTATGGACTAAAACAAGCACCTCGTTATTGGTATGAGAAGATGGATGGATTCCTGATGAGTTTGGGCTTCAGGAAGAGTATTGTTGATCCAAACCTATATTATCACATCGATGGCAACAAGTGCTTAATCTTAGTCCTATATGTGGACAAACTTTTCCTCGTGGGTTCAGAGAGACTCATTGTTGAATGCAAACAAGCATTGACTGCTAAATTTGACATGAAGGATTTAGGCTTGATGCATTACTTCTTGGGACTAGAAGTATGGCAGACGAAAGATGATATTTTCCTGAGTCAAGGAAAATATACTGTGGAGATATCGAAAAAGTTTGGTATGACAGAATTCAAATCCATGCCTACACCATGGTGATGGATTTGAATAAAATAAGTGATGTTGATTCAAGAGAGATTGATCCACACTTGTACATATAGTTTATTGGATCACTGATGTATTGGTTAACACCAGACCTAATATATGCTATGCAGTGAATTTTCTTAGCTAGTTCATGAGTCAACCGAGTCGGACTCACTGGATATCAACAAAACATGTATTGAGATACCAATGAGGAACAGTTGGATATGGCCTGAGATATGCCTCTAGTGTAGACTTGAGCTTACAGGGATATGCCGATGCAAATTGGGCAGGGAGCGTAGTGGACCGGAAGAGCACCTTCATTTGTTGATTTACTTTAGGGTCTACCATGGTTTCCTAGTGAAGCAGGAAATAGATCTATTTGGCATTGAGTACCACAGAGGAAGAGTACATAGCATTGAGTGTGGCATTCCGCAAAGCAGTGTGGCTTCGCAAACTTCTGATAGATTTATTTGATCATGAGATGGATCCTACTACTATTCATTGTGATAACCATAGATGTGTGAAGCTCTCTGAGAAATATTTGTTTCATGATAGATCAAAACACATCGAAATAAAATATCACTATATCAGAGACATGGTGTAGATGAAAATAACACACGTGAAATACCTTCCTACCCATGAGCATATTACAGACATATTCACCAAACCGCTTGCCAATACGAAGTTTGAGTACTTATGTGAGAGACTTGGCCTAGTGGAGAATGCCTCCCTAGCTGAGAAGGAGTGTTGATGATTACAGTTGCATGAGACATCCTCCAGGACACAGACTAAGTGAGTCGACCAGAGAGAGAGCCCATGATTTTGGTGTGTGGTTCCTCTCTGAGATATAGATTGAATGTTGTGTGCCCCTCTGTGGGGTGAGGAATCCCATGAGATGGGTGTGCCCATAAGATACGTGTGTGGTTCATCTCTAAGACAGAGATGGAATGTTTTGTGCCCCTGTGTGGGGTGAGGAAGCCCATGAGTTGGGTGTGTCTTTCTCTCTAAGATGGATATGAAATGATGTATTGGTATCCTCTATGCAGAGAATTGAGATGATGTGATACTCCAGATGATTCTCCTGTGAGACACAGTGAGAAAGAGATCTGTTGAGTAGGATGTGCATGCGGCTGAGCACATGTGAATGTGATCCTAGTGGTTGATAACTAGTGAGTGTGATTCTCCTATGAGACACAGTGAGATAGAGATTTGGACATCCCTATGGCTAAGCACTAGTGGGTGTATGAGATCCCTTCCTATATTTTTCAAGAGTCATACTTACCTATAACCCTATTTGTGATGTAAAGGGTACAGGTCGGCCCCACCATAAAGTGAAATATAATTAATATGGTAATTATTAATTATATTGTGAGTTATTCAGGTCGTCCTTGTTGTTCCAATAGACACTACTTTTGATTTGTACAGTCTAATATAAATAAAGGTAAATTCCCCATTGAGGAATCACAACACAAGTGTGAGTTTGGAAAATTTAGCAAGTACTTGTTCTTGGGCTGAAGTGCACACCTCTCTTGGGCGCTAGTCTTCTAGGTTTTGTGAGTACCCTTTTGTGTGCTAGTTTTATGGTGTGGAAGGTCTTTATCTTGGAGAATATAGCAAAGGATTGGTTGGGTTTTCTTTCCTTGTTGAGAAGGGTTTCCAAGGATACTTTTTGTGTACTTGTGCATAGTATTTCTTCTTGTGATCTTTGTTGCTGCAATAAATTGTTAATGGTGAAACTGCAATTGTCTATGGTTCAAGTAAAATGCTAAAATTGGAATGAACTTCATGCTTGAGCCTAGCTTAATGAAAAATGAACATGAATTTCCTTCACAAACATTTCTTCCACTTGGCTTGTTGTATATCTACTTTGAATTCCTAAAAAATGTGCATATTTTGTGAGTTTATTGAATGACCACAAAAATGGAATCCTTACCTTCAGATTTTGGTAACCATGTAATGAATTCCATTGATGTCTCTTCCCATATTTGATTAGGTATTTGTAAAGGTTGAAGTAACCCTGGAGATTTTACTATCTCTCCTTTATTTCTTTGGAAAACCCGACATTCTCTTACAAAATTTTGAATATCTTTCTTCATTCCTTCCCAAAAGAAATATGTTTTTATCCTTTGATATGTTATAAGGAACCTTGCATGTCCTACCATCGAATATTCATGGGAATCCCTTAATAGTTATTTCTTAAACTTTGATTTAAGGCATAGAAATATTCTACCCTTTTACCAAAGTATATCTCCCTTCAACTCCCAATGTTCCATACAATTCATCCCTTCCTTTATACATTGTATTTTTTGTTTAGTATTGTTGTCATTTTTCCATTCATATAGAGCTTATTTCATCCACATGGGAATAGAATATGTAATAGAATATAATCTTGAGGATTCTTCTATTCTAGAAAGAGCATCTTCTACTACATTTTGCTTCCCCTTTTGTAGATTATTTCAAAATCAAACCCCTTTTTTTTTGCTACCCATTTTTGTTGTTATTTTGATGAAAATATTTCAATGCTCCAAAAATTACTTTAGGCTATCATGGTATTTCTTGACTTTAAAGTGCCTCCCAATAATATATTGTCACCATTTTTTTATTCCGTGTAAAATTCCTTCAATTTATTTTTCATATGTAGATTTCACCAAATCTTTTCCCTTGAATTGTTTGCTTTCAAAATCCAATGGTATCCCTTCTTGTGTCAATACTACTCTCATTACTAATCCTAATGCATAACATTCTACTATCGATGTTTTACCAAAAATAGGTGTTGTCAATACTAGTGTAGAAGACATGGCATCTTTTAAGAGATAGAATGAAAAAGTAGCCTTACCATTCCCTACAAATCAATATTTGTTCAAGAGAGATGTGAGTTGGCATGCAATGCGTACATAATTCTTAACAAAAAATTTATAATTGTAGATTTTCTAAGATACATGCACATAATATCTAGCTAACAATCAGACGTACATAGCTTTTCAATGGTGTGAAGAGAAGACAAAAAATGGATAAAAGAATGAAAATAATTTCTAGTATCTATATTCCACACTGGAAGAGTCAATAATTTACAATAGATATAGGCTACATGAGTAACTAATGCGCCATAGTAGTGATCTAGAGAGATATGGACACTCACTGACAGACACTGGAGAATATAGATTTATCAGTAGAATCCATAGATTTATTCTTATAGATATTTTTCCTTCCCTTTCTCTCACCCATAGTTTCCTTCAAGGATGATAGCTTCCCATTGGGAGAAGAACCTTTCTCTACTTCTTTACCTTTTGAGAAACGTTTTAGAGGAATTTTTGACAAGAGAAAAAACCACCCACCTCATTTGAGTCCTCTAAGTCATTCAGTGATTATATGTCCACCAAAGGAGAGGTTTCCATAATGGACTTCTAGTTTTTCTTTTGAGACTCCATATTTATGAGTCCACAAAAGTTAAAGCTTTCTTCTGAATAGGGGAAGATGAACCTACAATATCCTCTTCTATAGTACCTATATTAATAGAGAAACCCTCCCTTAATAACCTTTTTTTGGACTAGGAGACATACCTTTAGCTCTCGTAATACCATTAATGATCTTTTCCAAAATGTTTGAGGGTTCATCATAAATTTTCTTACCTTTCAACACTAAAAATTTGGGAGGTTTATCTAAAGATACATTTCATTGCTTGACTTTTATATCATCTTCCTCCATATGCTCAACAACCACCTGCTCATCATCAAGGGGATCTACTTTTGGGTAGGTGCATCTGAGATGACCATACAAATGTCATATGCAACAACAAAAAATAATCTTCGAATAACCAATCTCTTGCTAACATGGATGATTCTCTATTTGAATATAAATGCCATTTGGAAGACCATCACCTGATTTCATTTCAATACATATCTTCGCCATCGATGTCCTATCTAAAGAACTTGTTTTCTCATGTAATATCCTGCTCTAGTGCACTGAGAAAACTTATTCTTTGAGGACACTTGCTCACAAGTGATCCGGATTTTTATGCTATTAAAACTTTTGACTTTGATTATGATGCATTATGGGTTGATGACATGTTTTTTTACATTGACATAGACAGGTGCTATTGACTTGGTTTTACTGAGTGTATAGGGTTTTGGACCTTGATGATGTAGAGGCATCGATGGAACCCCTTGGAATTTGGATCGAGTTAGGGAGTGTGCCATTGGGGTTTGATTGTTTTACTATGATATTAGTGCATCTGACAACAACCTTACCACAGCCTACTAGCACTCCCACCGTGGCTCGAACTGTAGGTTAATGATTACCTAGTTTGAGAGGACCCATGATGTCGTGAGGGAAGATTGGGATAGTCACTCACGATGATTCTAAGGGGCGCACAATAAGGCAGGGGCCTTATTCCTTAGAAGCCCTTAGTCTCCCACAAGTTCACCTGGCGGAGTGTTGACTCCAGGGGTTATTGATGTCTACCAAATCAATCAAGAGGCGAGTGGCACCCTTGGAGCATGTAGTGTGTCCTGAAGGGCACGTCATGCAAAGGAACAGATGAGGCGAGTGGCACCCTTGGAGCACCTAGTGCGTCCTGAAGGGCACGTCGCGTTGTTGATGATAGAGGGATGAACCTAGATGGCCCTAAGACAAATAACATGTTAAGTAATTTTTAAAACAATTTCCCTAATTAAATGTAACCCAATACGAAATTTAAGGCCTAAGTCTAAATTACACTAGTGGCAAAGTTTTGTCTTCTAAAAAAAAAAAATAGTAGTAAAAATAATAAAAATAAAAACAACTTAAATAATAATTATGATCTTCGTTAAATCTTGTAACATGAAGGGAGTAAGAAATTTAATTTATTCAAAAAAAAAGGGTAAAATTATGTTGGATCAAAATTTAAAAAGGGAGTTAATTGTTTTATTACCTTAATAAATTAAAGTATACTAATTAAATAAGAAAATGGAAAAAGGGTTAATTTTCACACCTGCCTTTTTGAGTTCCAAGAAAAAGGGGAAAGAGGGAAAAAAAAGGAAACTAGGGAAAAGAGGTAACATAAAAAGGGAAAAAGGGGAACTTAAGGGAAAAAGCGGAAAGTCAACTAAGTAAAGAATCTACCATTTAAGAGCTTCTAATTTTAAACTGAATTAGCAATTTAATAAAAAGGAAAGCTATTAAAACCTGGAAGAGAATTTGGGGACACCTAGGAGTGATTCTAGGAGTAACTCTAGGTGTGTGAGGGAAATAAAGATAATTACTTAATTAAAGAAATTAATTCATGGAGGATTGTAGGGGATGAGCGACACTTGTACAGAGAGGAATTTTTAGGAATTTATTTTTAAAAATTTAATTAAATGAGATTTTAGGAAAGAAAGGAAGTTTGAAACTCTATAAAATAAAGGGAGGAGAAGGAGGAAGGAGGATCTTCTGTTTGCGTAATGTTACATTGCATAAATATCGACTTGACTGATTTACTTGTGGGAGTTGGGATACAAAACTCGGAGAGGAGTGGTAGCTCGGCCTTGTGAGGCGAACTGGGAGCTAGAAAAAATCTCTGGATAGTGTGTGTGGCCCCTTTGCGGCTCGGGGGGCTAAGGGGGAAGAAGAGTACCCCTAGCATTGGTTGAGAGGTACCAATGAGGTCTCGACGGTCAATGAGCGGGAGTTGCACAGAGCGCGGGACGTCATTCAAAGCGGGGGATCAGGCAATGGTACACTCTTTTTATTTTGTAGAGTAGAATGCATTAGGAATTATGCTTGGATGTGCTTATTTAATGGAAAAGTAAGATGTTTTTTTAAATTGGTGACTGGAACCTTCCTTAGCCTAGCCTTGATGGTTGTTGACTCCCATGGCCTTTGTTTTCCGCATGTTGTGACCACCCTGTGTGTTGATTGTGACTCTGAGGTTGTTTAGCCTTCATCCATAGCTCACCAGTCCTCACCTGAGCAGTCAGCCAGGAGCATGATCTACAGTCGTTGCCTTAGCATTAAAAGACCTATGGATCTCAATGCCCTGCTTTTCTGTGCGATGATGGTGAAGCAAAGGATGAACCCTTCCATCGTCTAACTCTGTTATTGTCCCTAGATGATTGTTCAACTTGTGCTTTCTAGGAAAAAGTGCCCTCGCGTATGGATTTTCTTGTGTCCTTGTTGGTTTAGCTATGCGCTTGATTGATCACCCCTACCTTTGTCTGTGGTTGACCTCATACCTGCATTTTAACTTGAGACAATGATTTTACGTTCTGATTGGAATGTCAAGGAGTTGATTACTCAATGTTTCTTGGCCTGACCAATTTTTATATGTTAAGAATGATTTTTTTTTTAATCTAGACATATGTTTAATTACCATTCTAGTGGTAACTATTTTGAGTGACAAAAAAATTTACATATAATGATGCGTGGTGTGGGTAGTTTGGCATTGCAAAAAAAACTGTCTTCATGTCGACATTTTTTTTTATATGGTGTTCTAGCTTGGGCAACCCATGGATTCCTATCTGCATTTTCATATTGGCGTCTGGTAGCTGGAGAAACAATTAAATTCTAGACTACATTTTTACTTTTTGTCTTCGTTTTTTTTATTGGGAGGGATAAATTTACTCTGCTGGATGAATATTTAACTCTGTGTTACAGTACATTGTGGGGTGCATTCAACCATACGTTGGTATAGATGTTGGAGCTCTGCACTCGTAATTATGTTTCCAGCAAATCTCTCTTTAACTGTGGACAACAATATAAATTCTAGTCTGGGCATTGCCCAGAAAAACACAACCTTAACACTAAAATATCAAGCAAGAGCATTCACTTGATAGTTGATTTACCTCCCTATAGATTAGCTCTCTCAGATCATTCGTGGTTAGCCTTTCCTTTCAAGCTCAAACTCCGTTTTGATTTAGGACGCGTTGGAATTTCATTGCCAGCTTTCACTAAACCTATGAAAAATGGATGAGCTAATGCCTACACTTTCTCAAAGCATTACAAATAAAATATAATTACTTAAGACGCATCAATCCTATCAATGTCAGTAAACCAAGAGTAAGATCAGTTCCATTAAAGTAAACATGGATGGTAACAAAATTTTGGATGTCCATATAGAGCATCGAATGGTTTCTCACCTCCTCAGCTGTCGATCGATCCTTGGGTTCAAGTGCAAGCATTTGTGTAGGAAGATCAAGTGCCAGGGGTTTTGAATTCATGAAATTTTGGGGAATCGGTATTGGTTTATTTTTTGCATGTTGCATAGATACCTTATGGCCTTGTCATTCTTAATATGAAATTACCAAGATGATACACACGAAAATGAATTTTCAAAACAAACAGAAATTTAAGACCAGATTAATGTGAAATTTGTTTATTCAAAAGCTAAGGTCAGAATCAAGGCGTTTCATGCAAATTTTGTCCCATTTGTTTCTGAATTGACAACCATTATGGTCCTAGCTATTACCAAATATCAATTTATAGCTTATGATAACAAGTTGTCTCTATGGGAATGTTTGGCCAGAGACAACCAAATCCAGAAACATGCAATGTTTATGTGCACACAACAACACATGTTATTTTAAGCATTCAATCAATCACCTATTCTTTATCAATTATATGGTTGTATGACTTCTTTTATGCTATTCTTTTTCTGTTTGATACCTGTCAGAAATGAACTATTGTTTATATTTATAGAACAAAGAAGACGGCATTGCTGGTATGCCCATGCTTTCTGCCTCTAATTGTGGATTGTGTGCGTTGAATGGCCAAGTGTTCTTAACTACTGACTGCGCCTCCTAACCTGGAAAAGACAGTAATTTTAGACTTCCAACTAGGCATCCATACTCCTGAGCCTCACCTTTACCTGGCAGCGTGTCCTGTTGGCATCAGTTGGGTTGGAACAACCTTCCTTCCCCTCACTTTTTTTAGTTTTAAGTATTGTTATGGGATTCTGTTTTGCACCGACTGTGGTGATTGGATTCGAATGACTTAACTAAGATCAGGCCATGTAATCATTCCCATTTATATTTTATGTCAGTAAATCTTGTTACTACAGATGGCAGTAATTTCTTTTAAACTTTTAGGACAGAAAAATCTCATAAAAGACATGTGGCAGTGTATCTAATTATAGGTACACGACCTTAGTGTCTCATTGATTGTGATTGGATTTTTGACATTTACACTCCTTAGCCTATTCCTTTAATGTTGCAGACAATGGTCACTTTGGTACCTTTAGTTAAGTTAGTCACATGCTATAATTTATTGAGTTAATAATGTCTCCATGATGTTTCCTGCCTTGACATAGTTAGTGTTGTTAGTGGTATATTAATTGATAGGTTATTTATTATTAAATGCCATGTTATTAAATGCCTTGGTAATTTTCTTTGTGATAAAGGCTTTTATTATTTGCTTCATTGTTTATTTTAATGGTAGCCTTCTAGTTTAAAATTGTTGCTATTGTTATCAAGATTAATGGCTAGTTAGAAGGAGTTTTGGATTAAAGATGGGTTTGCATATTTTACTTTGCTAGACTAGTTGCCTTTAATGTCTATTGATTGTAAATTAATGGCTAAATTATAATTTAGACAATCTAGTTAGGTTACAATTAATGATTAATTATGTTTTAATTATTAACCAAGTCGAAGTCCAGACTTGCCTATTGATGTCTATCTAACGTTGAATTAGAGGGTACCTTGATGAAAAATTGTGATTTAAAGTTGCGCAATGGATTGGTTTTAAGACTAATGTAGATTGTACCTTATTGTCATATTGCATTTTAGACATGCTAAGTTGGGCTCGTAGTAGATGATTAAAATAGACTATAATTACTGACTAGCTTGACTCAGCTATTGATCGGGGTTTGGCGAGGTCGTTTTTAGCTTGTGCTTCCCATTGAGGGTGTTGTGGTTCCTTTTAAATAATGTTTGTACTTGGTTTGTAAACATTTAATGTGCTTGGTTTCTCACTGTAAGGGTTCTAGTTACTTGTGTAATTAATTATTGGTTGTTAGGAAGATTTTTCTTAGCTTAGTAGGTTTGGTCTGCTTCTGTCGGGCGGGATGTAGACACCTCCTTGTTCCTCAGAACAGTCGCCAGCCCTGAGACCTTAAATGGTCAAAATCGATGGGAACCTAGGCTTGAGCATTGCTTATGTGTCCTGGAGGTCCTAACCATTGCAGTGTAGGATGGGCAGGTAGTCATTCTTATTCTTGTTAGGTGATCATGTTGTTGTTGTGTGAGTTGCTTGCGTGGTGCTCATCAGCATGTTGCGTTGTTGAGTATAATATCATGTTTACCTTCCTACACACACACAAAAAAAAAAATATTGCACTTGTTATGTGAGGCTTGATGTTGTGACGAAATGGGAGGCTCGTTACATCACATCAATATTAATTATTCTACTCAACTTGTTTGCAATTAGAGTTAAATGCCTTATAGACCATTATTCAAGTAGGAGAAAATGGAATTTTACTTGTAATGGTTGGATTCCCGCTCTTCCCTTAATTAAATCAAATAAAGGACTCTATCTTTTGAGTGATATGATAGAGATATCTGAGTACCATTTCTTGGCCATTATGTTATCCCTATCTATTTCCAATTGGAGAATGAAAGATATCCACCCCCTGCCAAAAGGAGAAAAATCAAAGCATAACCCAGTTGCTTCTTATATACTTTCCTCACCCACATACCCTTTGACTTCTTTGAGGTCAACCTTCCATGAAATTTTCTGACCAATGCCATCAAATAGTAGAGCTACACCTAGTCGATGATGACTTCTTGGCCCACTATTAGTCTCACCCCATCATCCTTTTTCTTGACACGTGCTTTCACTTCTATCTCATAGACAACACCAACTCGCTCACTTGAGAGCACTCTCCCTTTAAGGTTTCTATTGAACTAAGCTCCAACACACACGAATGAAAAATACTACTTAACTCATTGTCTTCCTTTGTAACATATGATAAAATCGCGTCCATCACCTCCACGTTGTTCATAGCTTCAATTGGTTGAGGGGGGGCCCTTGAATTCTCACCCTTTATCCCAAGATCACTACTTATGGGATGGATTAGACCCCTACTCTAACATCATTTTTCAGCCTCCTCAATTACTACCTTAGAGGAATTTATGTCTTCAGCATCTCACAAACAGATGTATGAGAAACAAAAGACTCACGCCTCCAAACTTTTCTACCTCCTAATGCCTGTAATGAGGGATTATGGATACTAATTTGACATGCCCCCTTTTCATTGATAAATTCCAGTGTCAAGACCACGATTTCCCACTAGAAATATGTTAAGCCCTAATGTTGGCCCATTACCCCTTAATTGGGGCATATTAGATTAGTAATGCTATTTTATTTATGTCGGATTTAGGCCATTAGTTGTAATTTAGATTAGTAATGTTATTTTAATTATGTCGGCTTTACGCCATTATTTGTAATTATACCTCCTAGTCTCCTATATATACCAAGGAGACATTTTCATTTTGAATCATCTTGTACTTGAACATTT
>ML780261.1:160821-172348 GCA_009831015.1 Picea engelmannii | reverse complement strand
AGCCATGAGTCCCCCACCGAAACCCTGACCCTTGGATTTTAATATTTAAAAAAAGAAAAAAATAAAAGAAAGAAATCATACTTAAATAATATAAAAACATTTTAAGAAATCAATAAAATTACATGCCATGTTAGTTAGATATGGATTAGTTTCACAAACTCAAGGAAAAAATAACAATCATATTTTTTACAGCGTTGAAATTGAGACTTGATTCCCTTTGTTGAATCTAAAGAAGTGGTTGAGTCCATAGACTTCCTTTATTATTATAATTTAGACTTTTTGAAGACAAGTATGGATTAGACCTGCTTGATCGACTGAGGCAATGTGATCTAGTCGCATCCATACTTTCCCCATTGACTAAACTCTGAAAGTGAAATGGTATCTCATCAAATTTAGACTTGGAGTGTTTTTTAAAGAGATTTCAAACTTCATTAAACTTAAAAAAAATAGCTTACTATAAATCTAACTTAATGCCAATGTTCATAATCTATCATTGAATTGCAACATGACAAATATTTTATTCCACAATTTTTCATTTTTTGAACCAGTCAAAAGGGATTTCCTATAAATGATGATCACCTCCAAGGATTTTAATGTTGTAACATCCCTCTCTTGCACACTGAGAAAACTTATTCTTTGAGGACACTTGCTCGCAAATGATCCGAATTATTATTCTATTAAAACTTTTGATTTTGATTATGAGGCATTAAGGGATGATGACATGTTGTTTTACCGCTTTGACATAGACAGGTGCTATTGACTCGGTTTTACTGAGTGTGCGGGGTTTTGGACCTTGAGGATGCAGAGGCATCGATGGAACCCCTTGGACTCTGGATCGAGTCAGGGAGTGTGCCATTGGGGTTGATTGTTTTACTATGATATTAGTGCATCTGACTAGATGATATGATATGGATATGTTCTGACATGATTTGTTGATGATGCAGGCTGACGATAGCTTACCGACCAGACTCACATATGGAGTAAAGGGGTCTCACATGACTACTAGATATGTTGAGGGAGAGGTGTGGATAACAGCCCTGCCACAACCTATTAGCACTCTTGTCATGGCTCGAACTATAGGTTAACGATTACCTAGTTCGAGAGGACCCACAATGTTGTGAGGGAAAATTGCGACAGTCGCTCACGATGATTCTAAGGGGCGTGCAATAAGGCGGGGGCCTTATTCCTTAGAAGCCCTTAGTATCCCACAAGTTCACCTGGAGGAGTGTTGACTCCAGGGGTTATTGATGTCTACTAATCAGTCAAGAGGTGAGTGGCACCCTTGAAGCACATAGTGCATCTTGAAGGGCACGTCGCGCAAGGGAACATATGAGGTGAGTGGCACCCTTGGAGCATGTAGTGCGTCCTGAAGGGAACGTCGCGCAATGGAACAAATGAGGCAAGTGGGACCCTTGGAGGACCTAGTGCGTCCTGAAGGGCACATCACATTGATGATGATAGAAGGATGAACATAGATGGCCCTAAGGCAAATAACAGGTTAAGAAATTTTAAAACAATTTCCCTAATTAAATGTCGCCCAGTACAGAATTTAAGTATTAAGTCTAAAATTTCGCTAGGGGTAAAATTTTGTCTACCTTTAAAATAATAATAATAATAATAATAATAATAATAATATATATAGATAGATAGATAGATAGATAGATAGATAATAAAATAAATAGATAAAGTGAAATGAAATAATAAAGTTTAAAATAAAAACCACTTAAGTAATAATTATGGTCTTCATAAAATTTGGTATCATGAAGGGAGTAAGAAATTAAATTATTAATAAGAAATAAAATATGTGGATATAAAAAGTAAAGAGGGAATTAATTATTTTATCATTTGATAATTTAAAAGATACTAAATTAATGATAAAAGGAAAAAGGGGTTATATTCCACACCTGCCTTTTTGAGTTCTAAGTAAAAGGGGAAAGAGGAAAAAAAAATAAAAAAAAATAGGAAACTAGGGAAAGGAGGTAACATAAAAAGGAAAAAGGGAACTTAAGGGAAAAAGTGGGAAGTCAACTTAGTAAGGAATCCACATTTAAGAGCTTTCTAATTTTAAACTGAATTAGCAATTTCATAATAGGGAAAGCCTTTAAAACCTGTAAGGGAATCTAGGGACACCTAGGAGTGATTATACAAGTAACTCTAGGTGGGTGAGGGAAATAAAGATATTTACTTAATTAAAGAAATTAAATAATGGAGGAATGTAGGGTATGAGGGACACTTGTACGGAGAAGAATTTTTAGGAAATTATTTTAAAAACTTTAACTAAATGAGATTTTAGGAAAGAGAGGAAGTGGGAAATTCTATATAATGAAGGAAGGAGAAGGAGAAAGGATCATCTTCTGTTTGCGTAATGTTACGCTGCAGAAACAGTGACTTGACTGATTTACTTGTGGGGAGTTGGGATACCTAGCTCGGAGAGGAGTGGTAGATCGACCTTACGAGGCGAGATGGGAGCTAGACGAAACCTCTGGATAGTTTGTGTGCCCCGTTTGCGGCTCGAGGGGATAAGGAGAAAGAAGATTACCCCTAGCATTGGCTGGGAGGTACTGGTATAGTCTCAACGGTCGGCAAGCGGGAGTTGCACGGAGCACGAGACGCCAATCAGAGTGGGCAAACAGGCAACGATATTCTTTCTTAGTTTGAATGATAGAATGTGGTAGGATGTATGTTTTAGATTTGAATGTGTATTGGGTAGGTAAACTGTTTGTCTAGTTTCATGATTGAAATTCTTATAGCCTGGTTGAATGATTGGTTGATTGATTTCCATGACCTTTGTTTTTCCGCATGTCGTGACCACCTAGTTGTGATTGATTGTGTCCTTATTGGTTGTTTTCCCTTCATCCTTAGCTCCTCAGTCCTTGCCTGAGTAGACGGCCAGGAACCTAATCTATGGTCGTCGCCTTGGCATTAAAAGACCTATGGATCTCAACGCCCTGCTTTCCTATGCGAGGATGAGGAGCGAAGGAAATTCCTGTCATCCATCTACCTCGGTCATTTTCCTTGGATGATTGTTGTCTTGTGTTCTTTATGGTTTATCTCTGCAGTCAACTCAATGAGTTTCCCCTTGGGTCCTCACGTTCCTCTTATTGTCTCCGTGACTTTTCATTTGATTGGGTTTTAAGCTTTAACAGATAAATTTACTATGTTTTCTATGCACGGATAATAATTTAACTCTTCTTTTACATTAACAGATAAATTAGCTCTGGGCTTGCAATATTGTTGGTCAACGAATTACTTGTTCTCTGCAATTAAAATGCAAATTTTGGGGTGAATTGACCCTGTGATTTTACTCCTTGTCTCCACACTCCTTGGAATGATATTCTTTAACCCTCCAGCCATAGAATTGAGCCTTTCTCCTACTTATTTTTATTATTTCCATCGAGATCCTCACCCAGCAAAGGTTGTAGCATTAACACTCACATGGTTTCTTTTTTTTACCGAAAACGAATTACTGGGCACATTTTTTTTTCGGCAATGAATTTCCCATTCTGGTGCTTTTGGCATGGAGGTTTCCTTAGTTGTGCAAGCATAAATTGTTGTCTTTGTTGTGCTTGAATAGACGCGTTTTTTTTTCTCATCCTATGATGACCGCAAGGTGAATCCCTTCGGGGTATTGGGTATGAATTTGTTTATTTATCAATGTCTAGAAGTGGTAATTATGTCTGGTGTAGTAGTAGGGCGATTTTTCCTTTATGTGAATTCCAACCCGAATTTCCTTGCAGGTGAATCTATACACAACACTCCCGCCTAATTAAATTCGACAACACTCTATTATCTTCTGAGGTGCTTGTACAGATAAGGCTATTGATTGACAACCTTTAAAAATAAAAGAAACCCCTTCTGGTGTGAAATTTTACTGCTCTGAATTTTCTGTTCTTAAAAACAACTTTAGTTGCCTAGGTGTCTAGCATTTGTCCAGGTTCAACACACTTGCAGTAGTTTATTGTCCGCCACCGCCTAATCAGGTTATTCCCTTTTATGATATTTCCATTCCAGTATACCTCGGACACACAAACTGCATGTATTTGTTCTCTCGGTTAATGACAGCCAGCGTTTAACTGAAAGGTATAGAACGTTTCCCTATTATGGTGCATTGTAGTTAGTAGGCCAAAAGAACTTCTAACCTGCCACATTACCTTGGTTGAAAACCCCTATGCATTTACCCAATAGTCTTACAAGTTTTAAACTACCTTATTTTATGAATTTCGCTCCAAGATTGCATCAATTTTATTTTAAAAGAAAAATATTAATGTTTGGGGTTTTAGATTTCAGCGTTGAGAATTTTTACATCTTTTTACTCAGACACTCCTTGCCTTTCTGACAACCACCTCATGTATTAACGATTGGCCTTTTAAACCGACGCACTTTTCAATTTTACCTGGACCCTAGTTGTCACTAGGGTAATAAGGTAGCGATTGATAATTTTTATATCGTTTTCCTCAAATTCCTTATCATTGTCTTTTAATTATTTTCTTGTTATTTACTTCATGATGATGCCAGGTTAATTCATAATAAAAGCCACATTATTTAATGCCTTGATATTTTCTCTACTTTAAAAAGGGTCTTGTTATTGCATTATTGGTTATTTAATAGTAGCTTCTACTTTAAGATTTTTACTAATGTATCAAGAATAATGACTATTGGGTGAATTTAGAATTAGATGACGGATTGTGATTTATTTAATAATAGCAATAAAAGCATTAGCAATCTACCTTGTTAATAAGAGCCTTCTCCTTTATTTTAGTTAAAGTCTCATATTAGCAATCCACTTATTTTAGTTAGTGTTTAATAATAACAAGTTACTTTAGTTTAGCAATGTTTCAATTAAAGTTAATGGCTAGCAGATTGAGATTTGGTTAAAATTTAATTGCCCAACTGGAATGTATAATGATTAAAGTTGGAGTGGAGATTTGTTGGAGTCATGGTTAAGTAGCTCTTAATTCTCTCGCGCCTTGAATTAATTTGGAAGTTGTATTGTGTCATGAATAAATAAGAAGCATGGTTGATTATGTAATTGTTCTCTTAGCGCTTTTAAATCGAGTAGGTTACTCTTGCGCCTTTAAGAGAGGCTGACGTATGACCGAATTATAAGTTTATAATAGAAATTGTGCACCATGAAATTTAGTATGTGAGACTCATTTTGTAATCTGTTTTCCTTGCTCCATGAATTAATTGATATCGATTGCACCATGATATGTATGGACGGTCTTGGGGTAGTTACTTCATCTGCCACTAAAAGGGTAATTATTATTGAATTTAATGATGGATTTAGTAATTGAATTCTCTTACACCCTGGGAATTTGTGTAATGTGCAACTGATTCATAGAACACTATCGCGCACTGATCATCATCGATGTTATTGTCTTAGCATATTTAGTTTTGGTATTGATTGTGTCGGGCGGGATGTAGACACCTCTTGGTTCCTCAGAACAGTCGTCATCCCTGAGACCTTAAATGGTCAAAATCAATGGGAAGCTGGGCTTGAGCATTGCTTATGTATCCTGGAGATCCTAACCATTGCAGGGTAGGACGGATGGGTAGTCATTCTTATTTTTGTCTGTTGATTGTCATTCTTTGTGTCATGATGCTTGTTGTGCTTGTTAGGCTGTTATGTGTTGTTGCGTGAGTTGCATGCGTTGTGTCATCGTCACGTTGCAATGTAGAGTATAATGTCTTTATTACCCTTGCACCCACGCACACACAAAAAAAAATTGCACTTGTTATGAGAGGTTGATGTCATGACGAACGGGAGGTTCGTTACATATGGTATCAGAGCGGGTTCAACCCGTGACTTGGGATCGCTATGGCTTTTGTTGAAATGATTGATTATACTGTTGTTGATCGAGTTGACTTGTGTGCATGAAGGTAATCATGGTTAGAGGATGTCATGGAGGAAGATGATGGGGTGCTAGGGGAGGAGGCGCGACACCTCCAGTATCATCCACGCCTATGGGATCTAACCCCCAGGGAGACGAGTAGGTTCTCGGACAGGAGTAGATAGAGGTTGGCGATGAAGTCGGAATGATGAGATATTTTCAGTGCATGTCCGAGGCACTGATCAGCCATTTGGACAGAGATGAGGATAGAGCGTCGACACCCGCTGAGGTTCCTCCACGCACTCCTGTCAGTACTGGTAGCGTTCACCGTGAACTCGAGAAGGTAAAATTTCCCGAGTTCTTTGGTGCCCCGGACGGCACAGCCATTGAGGCATCGTTGGATAACATGGCGATGTGCTTCGCACTTCGCGATGATACCTCCAACATGAAGGTCCGCATGGCGGTCTTTCAACTGAAGTGGAGCACTCTTCTATGGTGGAAGATGCTCCTACCGCAGTTGAGCATGGTCGTCGAAGACATGTCATGGGAACTATTTGAGGAATGGTTCAGAGAGAGGTATATTTCATAGGAATTCATTGAGCATCAGTTCAATGAGTTCAATGCCTTACGACAGGGAGGTTGTACGGTGCCCGAGTACGAGGCCCGTTTTATGGAGCTACTCCGGTATGCTCCGCACCTTAACACTGAGAAACTTAAGGTCAATCGGTTCATGTTCGGCCTTAATGGCAGCCTACGTGAAAAGGTTATAATTTTGATGCCTCAAACCTTGCATGATGTCATTTAGAAGGCCCTCATAGTAGAGGAGGAGCTTATCAGCGAGGGTCAAACCAGGACTCCAACGAGACCAGTAGGGAAGGTTTCATCTGGAGCACAGCAGAACCAGACACCAGCCAGACATACATCAGGATACCGTGGCTTCTAGAGGGGATCCACCTTCACTACACCTCGGCGACCGTCGCCTCAACAACGGACACCTTATTGGGGACCCCAACATCAGCAGCATCATCGACCACAGCAGCAACAGTTTAGGCCTATTCAATAGAACAGACCAGGATTCCAGGCCGATGGGCCGTCATTTTCTACTTCGGGTACTAGGACTACTGCGCCAAAGAAGGGCTGTTGGACATGTGGGGAGCCACACTACCAGTGCGACTGCCCAGTGGAGAGAACCAGAGTGTCTAGATCAGCCGGACCAACTACCGTGGGAGATATGGGCAAGGCCCATCGGATTCATGCAACAGTGAATAACCGCCAAGCAGAGCATCAGTCAATTTTGCTTGAGATGACAGGTACCGTCATTGACCAAACCCTTAGTATTTTGATAGATCCTGGTGCTACCAAGAGTATCATTTATGGTGTAGAGCTAAAAAGGATTAAGGTAAAGGAAGTTGAATAGGATGAGTCTAGCTTCATAGAGATGGCTTTGGGAGCCAGACAGAAGGTTGGAGGAAAGGTTACGGGTTGTGTCCTTAACTTGGGAGAGCTTGTCACAAGGGCCAACCTATATGTCACTATCTTAGGTTCTTATGACGTCGTGATTGGTATGGACTAGTTGGAATCGCATGAGGCAATACTCAACTGTAAGACAAAACGATTGAGCTTGGTCGATGATGAGGGACAGAGACGTGTGATTGTAGGCTGGAACCATGGAGTTTCCATGAGGTTTGTCTCTTCCTTATAGTTACAAAAGAGTATGCGCAAGGGGTGCAATATTTATGCGATCCTTGCGTTAAACGAGAAGGGAGTAGCATAAGGTCTAAAACACCTTCTGGTGGTGAGAGAGTTTGCCGACGTATTTCCAGAGCAGTTACCTGGGATGTCACCGAAGAGGGAATTGGAGTTTACCATAGACCTAAAACCGGGGACTGAACCGATAGCAAGAATGTCTTATCGGATGTCGACCCTGGAATTACAAGAGTTAAAAATGCAACTAAAGGAGTTGCTGGACCTGGGAGTGATACCTCCTAGCATGTCACCATGGGGTTCACCTGTTATTTTCATACGAAAGAAGGATGGATTGTGGAGGCTTTGCATTGACTACCGTCAATTGAACAAGGCCACAATCAAGAATCAGTATCCCTTGCCAAGAATTGATGATCTGTTCGATCAAATGAAGGGTGCGACGGTGTTCTCCAAGATCGATTTGCGATCAGGGTATCACCAGTTGCAGATCAAGGAGGATGGCATCCCTAAAACCACCTTTAAGACGAGGTTTGGACATTACAAGTTTATTGTTTTACCATTTGGACTGACAAACACCCCAGGGGTATTTATGAGTTTGATGAATGGGGTGTTCCACGAGTACTTGGACAAGTTTGTCCAAGTATTCATTGATGATATTTTGATTTATTCTCAGACGATGAAGGAGCATGATGAGCACTTGCGCTTGCTACTACAGTGTCTGTGAGAGCACAAATTGTACGGAAAGTTGTCCAAATGCACTTTTTATCAATCGAAGATTCACTACTTAGGGCATGTCATCTCTGGCAAAGGCATCACTGTGGATCCAACAAAGATCGAGGCTATCATGGAATGGCCTGTGCTAGCGAATGTCCTGGAAATGTGTAGCTTCATGGGTTTAGCAAGATATTATCGATGGTTCGTCGAGGGATTTTCGAAGATAGCAAATCCGATCATGGAGTTGCAAAAGAAGAACAAGAAGTTTGTTTGGACCGAGAAATGTGCGGAAGCATTTCAGAGACTCAAGGAATTGTTGACAACCACACCGATACTAAAGGTCCCGGATATGGACACGGATTTCTTGGTATGCACTAACACATCCAAGGAAGGCTTAGGCGGAGTCTTGATGCAAGACGGATGAGTGATTGCTTACATTTCGAGAAAACTAAGAAGGCATGAGGAGAACTACATGACGCATGATTTGGAGTTATTATCCATTGTATATGCCTTGAAGGTTTGGAGACACTACCTTGTTGGATGAAAATTTGAACTAAAGACTGGCCATTGTGGACTACAACACATATTTACGCAAAGTGACCTGAACGCTCGACAGGGACGTTGGTCGGAATTGCTTAGCGAGTACGACTTCGAGATCACTTACATAAAAGGAACAGTGAACCGAGTGGCAGATGCATTGAGTCGAAGACCATGAATATTTTTGATGTTGCCTCTTCAGATGAATCTACGTGAAAAGATTCTAACTTTACAGCGTGACGATAACTGGTACAAGGAAGTCGAGGGTTTTATCAAACAAAACACAATGATGGTACCACGATTTGAGGGATTTTCATTTGATAGCAATGGCTTATTGAGGTTTAAAAGTCGGATTTACGTACTGCCAAACGACGAGTTAAGGATGTTGATCCTGAGCAAGGCTCATAGAGAAGTTTACATGGCTCACCCGGGAGTCACGAAGATGAGGGCAGACCTTAAACCCTTATTCTTCTGGAAGGGAATGAAGGCAGACATAGTCAACTATGTGGCCATATGTCTAGAATGTCAGCAGGTAAAGGCTGAAAATAGACAACCAGTAGGATTACTACAGCCGCATGCTATTCCAGAATCGAAATGGGAGGTTATTTTGATGGATTTTATTGTTGGATTGCCACTAACGGCAAGGATACATGACTCAATTTTCATAGTAGTAGACACTCTGACAAAGAGTGCTCACTTTATTCCTGTGCGTACGATGTATCAGGCACCTGACATAGCTATAATTTTCATCAGCGAGATTGTGAAGCTACATGGCATGCCTAAGAGGATTATATCCGATCGAGGATCGATGTTTACTGGATGATTTTGGACGAGTTTCCAAGAGGCCTTGGGAACCCAACTTAACTTTAGTACTGTGTATCACCCAGAGACTGACGGACAGACTAAACGAACGAACCAAACCTTGGAGGACATGTTGTGCATGTACGTGATGGACCAACAAAAGCGTTGGGACGAATTCCTGCCTCTAGTAGAGTTCGCTTACAACAACAGTTACCAGAGCACCATTAAAATGGTGCCTTTCGAGTTTCTTTACAGGCGACCATGTCGAACACCTTTGAGTTGGGATCGGCTTGAGGATAGGTTCCTAGTGGGACCAGAAGCGATCCAAGAAATGGAAGAGCAAATGAAAACAATAAGACAAAGGATTAAGAACGTGCAGAATCGATAGAAGAGTTATGCCGATGCGTGTTGTGTCGGCCATAGTTATGAGGTCAGCGATCGAGTTTTCTTGTGGGTTAAACCGCATAAGAGTTCGATCAAGTTTGGGAAGGGAGATAAACTCTCTCCTAGGTTCATGGGACCCTTCGAGATTGTGGAGAGAAAGGGGCCTGTGGCCTATCGACTAGCCTTGGCTGATTCCTTAAGGCATATGCACGATGTTTTTCATGTATCTGTTTTGAGACATTATGTTAGTGATTCTACACATGTTATTGACATGAGTTCCTTGTAGGTATCGGATGAGGGAGCGCTCACGGCTGAGCTGGTCCGCATCTTAGATCATCGTGTTTGACAATTACGACGTCGAATGGTAGATCAGGTCAAGGTCCAGTGGGACAATTATAGTCTGTACTCGGCGACCTGGGAGGACGCATATGATATGCGCCAGTAGTTTCGATTTTTGTTTGATAGATAGACATATGATACTGTGATACACTTTATTTCAGCATATATACTGTGAAACTTCATGACAAAGTTTAGACCAAGAGGGGGTGTATGTAACATCCCGCTCTGGTGCACTGAGAAAACTTATTCTATGAGGACACTTGCACTCAAGTGATCTGGATTATTATGCTATTAAAACTTTTGATTTTGATTATGAGGCATTATGGGATGATGACATGTTATTTTACCGCTTTGACATAGACAGGTGTTGTTGACTCGGTTTTACTGAATGTGTAGGGTTTTGGACCTTGAGGATGCGGAGGCATCGATGGAACCCCTTGGACTCTAGATCGAGTCAGGGAGTGTGCCATTAGGGTTTGATTGTTTTACTATGATATTAGTGCATCTGACTAGATGATATGATATGGATATGTTCTGACATGATTTTTTGATGATACAAGCTGACGATAGTTTGTCAACCAGACTCACATATGGAGTAAAAGGGTCGCACATGACTACCAAAGATGTTGAGGGAGAGGTGTGGACAGTAACCCTGCCACATCCTACTAGCACTCCCATCGTGGCTCGAATTGTAGGTTAACGATTACCTGGTTCGAGAGGACCCACGATGTCATGAGGGCAGACTGCGACAGTCGCTCACGATGATTCTAAGGGGTGCGCAATAAGGCGAGGGACTTATTCCTTAGAAGCCCTTAGTCTCCCATAAGTTCACCTGGCGGAGTGTTGACTCCAAGGGTTATTGATGTCTACCAATCAGTCAAGAGGTGAGTGGCACCCTTGGAGCATGTAGTGTGTCCTGAAGGGCACATCTCACAAGGGAACAGATGAGGCGAGTGGCACCCTTGGAGCACGTAGTGCATCCTGAAGGGCACATTGTGCAAGGGAACAGATGAGGCGAGTGGCACCCTTGGAGAACCTAGTGCATCCTGAAGGGCACGTCGCATTGAAGATGATAGAAGGATGAACATAGATGGCCCTAAGGCAAATAATAGGTTAAGAGATTTTAAAACAATTTCCCTAATTAAATGTCGTCGAGTACATAATTTAAGTATTAAGTCTAAAATTTCGCTAGGGGTAAAAAAATTTCTACCTTTATA
>ML780261.1:142292-160597 GCA_009831015.1 Picea engelmannii | reverse complement strand
TTTCTAATTTTAAACTGAATTAGCAATTTCATAATAGGGAAAGCCTTTAAAACCTGTAAGGGAATCTAGGGACACCTAGGAGTGATTCTAGGAGTAACTCTAGGTGGGTGAGGGAAATAAAGATATTTTCTTAATTAAATAATGGAGGAATGTAGGGGATGAGGGACACTTGTACGGAGAAGAAGTTTTAGGAAATTATTTTAAAAACTTTAATTAAATGAGATTTTAGGAAAGAGAGGAAGTGGGAAATTCTATATAATGAAGGAAGGAGAAGGAGAAAGGATCATCTTCTGTTTGCGTAACGTTACGTTGCAGAAATAACGACTTGACTGATTTACTTGTGGGGAGTTGGGATACCCAGCTTATAGAGGAGTGGTAGCTCGGCCTTGCGAGGTGAGCTGGGACCTAGATGAAACCTATGGATAGTGTGTGTGGCCCCTTTGCGGCTCGGGGGGATAAGGGGGAAGAAGAGTACCCCTAGCATTGGCTGGGAGGTAGCGGTGTAGTCTCAATGGTCGGCGAGCGAGAGTTGCACGGAGCACGGGACACCAATCAGAGTGGGCGAACAGGAAACGGTACGCTTTCTTAGTTTGAATGATATAATGTGGTAGGATCTTTGTTTTAGATCTACATGTGTATTGGGTAGGTAAACTGTTTGTCTAGTTTCATCACTGAAATTTTTATAGCGTGGCTGAATGATTGGTTGATTGATTTCTGTGACATTTGTTTTTCCGCATGTCGTGACCACCTGGCTGTGATTGATTGTGTCCTTATTAGTTGTTTTCCCTTTGTCCTTAGCTCCTCAGTCCTCGCCTTAGTAGATGGACAGGAGCCTGATGTATGGTCGTTGCCTTGGCGTTAAAAGACCTATGGATCTCAACGCCCTGCTTTCCTGTTCGAGGATGAGGAGCGAAGGAAATTCCTGTCTTCCGTCTACCTCGATCGTTGTCCTTGGATGATTGTTGTCTTGTGTTCTTGATGGTTTATCTCTGCGGTTAGCTCAATGACTTTCCCCTTGGGTCCTCGCGTTCCTCTTACTGTCTCTGTGACTTTTCATTTGATTGGGTTTTAAGCTTTGATGGATAAATTTACTATGCCTTCTACGCACAAATAATAATTTAACTCTGCTTTTACATTAACGGATAAATTAGCTCTACACTTGCAATCTTGTTGGTCAACGAATTACTTGTTCTCTGCCATTAAAATGCAAATTCTGGGGCGAATTGACCCTGTGATTTTACTCCTTGTCTCCACACTCCTTGGAATGATATTCTTTAACCCTCCAGCCATAGAATTGAGCCTTTCTCCTGCTTATTTTTATTATTTCCATAGAGATCCTCACCCAGCGAAGGTTGTAGCGTTAANTTAACACTCACCTGTTTTTTTTTTTTTACCGAAAACGAATTACTGGTCACATTGTTTCTTCGGCAATGAATTTCTCATTCCGGTGTGTTTGGCACGGAGGTTACCTTCGCTTCTCAAGCATAAATTGTTGTCTATGTTGTGCTTGAATAGACACGCTTTATTTTCTCATCCTATGATGACCGCAAGGTGAATCCCTTGAGGGTGTTGGGTACGGAGTTTGTTTATTTATCAATTTCTGGAAGTGGTAATTTTGTTTGGTGTAGTGGTATGGTGATTTTGCCTTTATGTGAATGCCAACCTGAATTTCCTTGTTGGTGCGTCTCTGCACAACACTCCCGCCTAATTAAATTCGGCAACACTCTATTATCTTTTGAGGTGCTTGTACAGCTAAGGCTATTGATTGACAGCCTTTAAAAATAAAAGAAACCCCTTCTGGTGTGAAATTTTACTCCTCTGAATTTTTTGTTCTTAAAAACAACTTTAGTTTCCTGGGTGTCTAGCATTTGTCGAGGTTCAACACGCTTGAAGTAGTTTATTGTCCGCCACCACCTAATCGAGTTGTTCCCTTTTATGATATTTCCATTCCAATATACCTCGGACACGCGAACTGCATGTATTTGTTCTCTCGGTTAATGACAGCTAGTGTTTAACTGAAAGGTATATAACGTTTCCCTATTCTAGTGCATTGTAGTTAGTAGGCCAAAAGAACTTCTAACCTGCCGCATCACCTTGGTTAACAACCCCTGCGCATTTACCCAGTAGTCTCACAAGTTTTAAACTACCTTATTTTATGAATTTCGCTCCAAGATTGCATCAACTTTATTTTAAAAGAAAAATATTAATATTCGAGGTTTTAGATTTCAGCGTTGAGAATTTTTACATCTTTTTACTCAAACACTCCTTACCTTTCTGATAGCCACCTCATGCATTAACGATTGGCCTTTTAAACTGATGCACTTTTCAATTTTAATTGGACCCCAGCTGTCACTAGGGTAATAAGGTAGCGATTGATAATTTTTACATCGTTTTCTTCAAATGCCTTATCATTGTCTTTTAATTATTTTCTTGTTATTTACTTCATGATGATGCCAGGTTAATTGATAATAAAAGCCGCGTTATTTAATTCCTTGATATTGTCTCTACTTTAAAAAGGGTCTTGTTATTGCATTATTGGTTATTTAATAGTAGCTTCTACTTTAAGATTTTTACTAATGTATCAAGAATAATGACTATTGGGTGAATTTAGAATTAGATGGCGGATTGTGATTTATTTAATAATAGCAATAAAAGTATTAGCAATCTACCTTGTTAATAAGAGCCTTCTCCTTTATTTTAGTTAAAGTCTCATATTAACAATCCACTTATCTTAGTTAGTGTTTAATAATAACAAGTTACTTTAGTTTAGCAATGTTTCAATTAAAGTTAATGGCTAGCAGATTGAGATTTGGTTAAAATTTAATTGCCCAACGGGAATGTATAATGATTAAAGTTGGAGTGGAGATTTGTTGGATTCATGGTTAAGTAGCTCTTAATTCTCTTGCGCCTTGAATTAATTTGAAAGTTGTATTGCGTCATGAATAAATAAGAAGCATGGTTGATTATGTAATTGTTCTCTTAGCACTTTTAAATCAAGTAGGTTACTCTTGCGCCTTTAAGAGAGGATGATGTATGACCAAATTATAAGTTTATAATAGAAATTGTGCACCATGAAATTTAGTATGTGAGACTCATTTTGTAATCTGTTTTCCTTGCTCCATGAATTAATTGATATCGATTGCACCATGATATGTATGGAAGGTCTTGGGGTAGTTACTTCATCCACCACTAAAAGGGTAATTATTGTTGAATTTAATGATGGATTTAGTAATCAAATTCTCTTGCATCCTGGGAATTTGTGTAATGTGGGACTGATTCATAGAACACTATCGTGCACTGATCATCGTCAATGCTATTGTCTTAGCATATTTAGTTTTGGTCTTGATTGTGTCCGACAGGATGTAAACACCTCCTGGTTCCTCAAAACAGTCGCCATCCCTGAGACCTTAAATGGTCAAAATCAATGGGAACCTGGGCTTGAGCGTTGCTTATGTGTCCTGGAGGTCCTAACCATTGCAGGGTAGGACGGATGGGTAGTCAGTCTTATTTTTGTCTGTTGATTGCCGTTCTTTGCGCATTTATGTTTGTTGTGCTTGTTAGGCTGTTATGTGTTGTTGCGTGAGTTGCATGCATTGTGTCGTCATCGTGTTGCAACACAGAGTATAATGTCTTTATTACCCTTGCGCCCACGCACACACAAAAAAAAATTGCACTTGTTATGAGAGGTTGATGTCGTGACGAACGGGAGGTTCGTTACAAATGTTAAAATGTGTTCATTGTCATTTGATGTTTCTAATACAAATTTTCATTTTTCAAGCCAATGAATATGGTTCTATGTAAACGATGATCACCTCCAAGGATTTTAATGTTGAAACATGTTCATTATCATTGAGTGTTTCTAATCTTTTTGTGATTTCCATTGTTGGAAGGTTAGATTTGATATTGCCATTTCTTATGCTTCCTTACTATAATATTGCCCCCAACGTTGTAGTTATTAACAAAGGATATAATGAAATGTATGTTAAAATGTAGATATGAGTCCTACCCACTTGTCAATTCTGTTAAAGTGCAAAGCATATAAAATTTTAAGTGAATAGAAATTGGTTTAAAATATTAAATTATTCTTCCAAAGATAAGCTAACCTCCATTGGATATTTTTAAGTTAGGAAAACATAACATATAAGCAATTCCATTTTCTTTAGACCTCTTCCAATAGAGAAGAAGGCCATGTCAAAGCTACTTGTCGTTGATGGGTAAGTATAGTTTTATTCAAAAGATAACAACTTTGCGCATCGAGAATGGAAAACATCAAAACCCATCATCAATTATGACAATTTTTTCAATGTAAAAGGTATGGTTACTATCAAATTTGCAATGGAATAGAGAAGTGCACTACATTGTTGATTCATGATGTAGCCAAACAAACATGAAAAAATATTTATGTGTGCATGAGCCCATGTTCGAATTGGGGACCTTAGTGTGTGAGACTGATGTTTTCTTTTTTTTTCTTTTTTTTAAGAATGAGGATGAACAAAACACATATGAGCTTCCTCACCTCAAGGTGGTTAGAGCACAAAGTTGCAATGGTCCACTCCTGCACATTAGTTCCACCCATTCAATATTTATCAAACTTCAACCTATACTATAGAACGTCAATAAGAGGCTCACAAGAAGCACATTGGAAATCTTTAGGCTCTCTTCTACATAAACACATAGAGACTAACAAACTTCCATTAAGTGACCTAGTTGGTAATCGAATTATTGTCCACCACTATGACAATTTAACGACAATTTAAACTAATGTCATAACCAACTACACTACCCACACACACATGGCATTTATATATGAAAATTGCATAATGATAAAGCTCCAAACTCCTCTTTATTTCAATTCAATAGCAAAATAATTAACTATGCAACATTAAAAAATAATAGCAAAATAATTAACTATGCAACATTAAAAAATAAAAAATAAAATTATACAACATACACTATTGGGAATATTTTAAAGGATATCAAACAAAATGATATGATCGAAAAAAGTAATTAAAATTAAGTAAAAAAAAAAAACTAAAAATTTTAAAGATCTGAACTACCCTTGTATTTAAAACATACTAGTATCATAAAATTTTCAAAACTAAACTTATAATAACCATGGATTAAAAAATCATAAAAGCTAATCTGATCATGGAATGAAAATTCAAAAAACATAAAAGTTGATCATACGCCGACGTGGAATGAACGTTGATCATACGCTGATGTGGAATGAAAATTAAAAAATGCATGCGCCAATTATGGAATGGAAATTCTATATTGTATTATAGAACGTGAGGAATTGAGAAAAATTCCATGAAAATTCAAAAAACATAAAAGTTGATCATACGCCGACGTGGAATGAACGTTGATCATACGCTGATGTGGAATGAAAATTTAAAAATGCATGCGCCAATCATGGAATGGAAATTCTATATTGTATTATAAAACGTGAGGAATTGAGAAAAATTCAAAATTGAATCGGGGAGCGTGCACACTAAAGCAGGGTTTTGAAATTGTATTGGGGAACGTGCAGACTAAAGCAGGCTTTTGTCAGGGGGAGTGTGCAGATTTTTTACCATTGTTAAAAGACATTGGGCCATTGGAGGAGCGGGCTCTAACGACCGTAACGGCAGAATGTTAACAACGTGAAGGCAAGAGACCGTTACGGAATTGAGAAATTAATGGACATATAATGGAGAAATCCGATGTCATTGTTGTTTTGAGGATCGTGGAAGAGGCAGAGGAGGATGTTCGTTGGCTTGCTTGGAAGGGAGATACAAAAGAGAATTACGGTTTAATGTTGGAGAGGAGAAATATAGACTGCACAATATTTTGGATTAGAAAGGAGAATGGGACGGAGCAGAATTATTTTGGGAGAATGGGCAAAGAGGGCTGAGAAAAATAGAAGAGAGGAGAAGAGAGAAGAATGAAGAAAGGGAGAAGAATAAGAGTGCAGAGGAGAGAAGGAAGGGAGAAGAATGCAGATTAAAAGTGAAGAGAATAGAGAATGTTCTATTGGTATTTTATTTGAGTTCAGCATGGCTCTGCATATTTTGCTTTGCTTTGTGTGTGTATTTTTTTTTCCAATTTTTTTCTTCCTATTTGTGTTTTTGAGTTTTCTTTCAATTTGTTTTTCTTTTGGTTTGGTTTGTTTTTCTTTTCGTTTTGGTTTGGTTTGTTGAGGCCAAAGGACATTCGGGTGAAATGAGCTGTTAATCAAGCTGAGAATCATACTTTTATTTATTTGTTAATAATGTGAACGCAGATGGAGAAGACAATGCCAAATCACTTATTAATGAAGACTGCGCATGCAAAGAGACACCAGATGGAGAGGAATTTCGAATTTCTCTGGGTGAGTGGTTATGTTTTTACATCCTTTTTTCTTGATGAAATATTCTTATTTTTTAGTTGTTTCAAATTTTTTGTCATGAAGAAATAGTTAGTTCCCTCTGTTTCATCTTTTTATTTTCTAGTTGTTGTATTTAGTTGAGTTAGCATATACAAAAATAAAAATATTATCTATCGTGGGATCAAACCTTAGGTTAGGTGGGTTGGCATATTCAAAAATATTATTAACCCTGAGATTTCTCAAACCCTTTGGATGATAAAAAATTTGAAATGTATTACAACTCTTTGCACTTAGTTTCAAACCTGCATAATTGAAGTGATACTTATAATATGACAGTGTGCATTTTATGGAAACTCATTTATATATCTATGCAAACATGTTGAGCTGAGCTGAACTGAACTCATTTATATGTTGAGGTGCGTATTTTGAGTTGAACACGAGACCATTTGCCTTTTCCATGAAATTGGATGCATTTAAGGAAAACAATATCTTCTTGATCACCCAATACTTTCACCGGGATACAACTCTTTTTTTTTGGGGTGGCATGACAATACATCCCACAGTTAAACCACAACCATATTCACATAATTTATATATAAATGCGACCTAAAAATATATTGAACCAGAAATCAAAAATGAAACCAGGTATAAAATTTGAGCCCACTTTGTCAAAAATCAGAAATGGAACCCAGTCAGATATCAGAACCCATTCAGAAATTTGAACCCAGTCAAAAATCAGAAATGGAACCAGTATAAAATTTGAGCTCAGTTTGTCAAAAACTACAATGAAAATAGCACCAGACACTGAAATTCCATCTTATCACTTACTCTACCTGTTTGTACTATAATTTCTGTCCTGTGAAAACGTCAAGTCCAATTGTGATGCTATGCCTTTTTTCAATTTTATCAATTTTTTGTTTTATATAAAATTATGCTATTACTAATGAATTGATTTATTACTAATGAATTGATTTATTTTGTATGTTGTTTTTTATTTATTTATTTTTTTCATTTTAAGAAATATTCTTCCTATTTTATTTTAAATGAAAAAAAGTGGTTATTCATATTTCATTTTAAGAAATATTCTTCCTGTTTTATTTTAACTGAAAGAATGTGGTTATTCATATTTTAACTGAATCGAGTTGAAGTTTATGAAAGGCATAGCGAAAGCGAGATGAGAACTACGTACAGTTTCATTTTGATACACGATTTTATGTTAAATAGTTACTTATTTTTAATTGCACACTTCGTACAGTTTCATCTTGATACACGATTTTATGTTAAATAGTTACTATTTTTAATTGCACACTTTTTTTTTTTTAATGGTAGGTAATTGCCGAGAGATATTACAAGGAGATTTTGAGTACTGTGAGTTTTTATTGAGATCTATTATTTCAATTTATTATTATTAAATATTATATTATAAGGTAATTTAATTTATTATTGTTAAATATTATATTATAAGGTAATTTAATTTTTAGGGTTTTTTTTCAGCGGGAAAATTTTTTTCCTCAAACAGAAAGAATACATTCTATTCTATGTATGTTCAATATACTTTTACAAAAATATAAATTCTTGTATATTATTTGGAATTTTTGTATTTGTTATGATTGATCAGACATCTTTATCTTTGAAGATCGAGAATGCTATATTTTTTCATGTACATAAACATTTATATTAATAAAAATATTATTTTTTGGGGAAAGGTTGACCCCTTCCTCACTTCTCAAAGATAGCAATGACAAGGCAAGCTATTTTAGAGGTGTCTCTTTGTTTATTTATTCATTTTTTTTCAATTAATTTCATATCACTCTTTGTATTATATTATAATTTTTATTAGTTATTTTTTATATTAATAGTATTAATTTATATGGTTTTATATTCATTTTAATTAGTTATTTTTTACATTAACAATATTAATTTATGTGATTTCATATAATCTTAATAAGTTAATTTTCATATTAATGATAATAATTTAAGTTTGTGGTGGTGTTTCTTTCTGCATTTTTTGCAATTAAGTTTATAACAATCTTTGTATTATATTATAATTTTTATTAGTTATTTTTCACATTAATCATATTAATTTATATAATTTTATATTAATTTTAATTAGTTATTTTTCACATTAACAATATTAATTTATGTGGTTTCATATAATCTTAATAAATTAATTTTCATATTAATGATAATAATTTAAGTTTGTGGTGGTGTTTTTTTGTTTTTTTATTCGTTTTCTTCAATTAAGCTCATAACACTCTTTGTATTATATTATAATTTTTATTAGTTATTTTTCACATTAGTCATATTAATTTATATGGTTTTATATTAATTTTAATTAATTATTTTTCACATTAACAATATGTGATTTTATATAATTTTAATAAATTAATTTTCATATTAATGATAATAATTTAAGTTTGTGATTCAATTTAAATTTTAATTTTTCTAAAATATTATATTCTTTCTACATCTAATAATACTATGGGTTTGATAATATTTAATAAAATTGGAAAAAAATATGATAATGTGATGATTTAAAATTAACTTATATTTTTTTGATGTTATGGTAAGATTTTAAAAAATATAATTTATAATCATCCTTTTTTGAATGATATAGTAATATGTTGATTTAACAAAAAAATATATAAAAAGTATTTCGGTAATATAATGATTTAAAAAGTAAATTTATTACAAGTTTTTATGAAAGATAAAACAAAATGGTAAAGTCTAATAATTATTTTTGAATAATATTATAATAATATGGTTTAAAAAGTAAATTTATTACAAGTTTTTATGAATGATAAAATAAAATGGTAAAGTCAAATAGTTATTTTTGAATGATATGATAAATTTAATGCAATACTTTTTAATTGTAGTACAATGTTTAAAATCTAAATTTTATTATAACATTTTTTAATTTGATAGTGATGATATATCAATTCACAACAAATTTTTTGAATTATAGAATAATTTTAAAATCTAAATTTTATTACAACATTTTTTAATTTGATAATGTGATGATTTAAAAAATATAGTTTATAACAATGTGTTTTCTAATGAGATTGGTAATATGATGATTTGAAAAATAAATTTATAATAAATTTTTGGTAACATGATGATTTTAAGAATAAATTTGTGATTTTAAGAATAATGTGATAAAATTTTGAATGATAATTCAAGTTTTTTTTTTAAATGATGTAATTAATTTAATGCCATGTGTTTTTGAATGATAAAGTAAGTTTTCACAATGTTTTGATTTAAAATATAAATTTATAGCAATTTTTTTGAATTATAAGACATTGTAATAATTTAAAATTTAAGTTTATGGTAATATTTTTAAATGATATAGCAATGTGTTGTAATAATAGTGATAATAATAAGATGATGTAATGTTTTTAAAATGGTATGGTAATGTGATGATTTAAAAAGTAAATTTATAGTAAGATTTTTTTAATGATAAGGTAAATTTTGACAATATGATGAAGATTAAGTTTGTAATAAGCTTTTAAAATGATTTGGTCTTTTTTTTTAATGATAAGATGATGTGATGATTTAAATATAAAATTTATAGTTACATTTTTAAATGATATAGGAATGGGATGAATGATAAGATAATGTGATGATTTAAAAATGAAGATTATGGGAATATATTTTAATCATGGTAATGTGTAGTAATAATAATAATGCAATGTTTTGGAATGTTATGGTGATATGATATAAAAAATAAATTTATAGTAATGTGTTTTTGAATGATATGGTAAATTTTTTGAATGATAAAATAACTTATGATTTACAAACAAAGTCTATGGTAATATTTATGAATGATACAATAATGTGTAATAATAATAATGCAATGTTTTTTCAATGATAAAATGATGTGATGATCAAGAAAATATATTGATTATTAACTTTTTTGAATGATAGGATTAATTTTTTAAATAATAGAATAATGTGATGATTCAAAAACAATATTTAAGGTAACATTTTTTCAATGTATAATAATAATAATAATAATAATAATAATAATAATAATAATAATAATAATAATAATGATGTGTTTTCACAATATTTATAAGTTTTAAAATGTGATAATACATTTAAATATTTGTAATTTTTTAAGTAAATTTTTGAACCTATGATTATATGACAATGTGATGATTTAATAAATAAATTAGTGATTTTTTAAATGATAAGTAAAATATTTTGAAGATATTGTTTTTAATAATATGACAAGATAAAAATTTTGAATGAAAAAATATTATGATTAGAAAATAAAATTTTGTATAACATTTTTTTCCTTAATAAAATGGTTTGTGTAATAAAATAATAATAATAGTTTATGCCAATATTTATTAATGATATAGTACCCTGTAATAATAATAATGCAATGTTTTTTCAATCATAAATTAATATGATGATCAAGAAAATATAAAATGATAATTAGTTTTTTTTAATTAATTTTTTAAATAATAGGACAATATATGATTGAAAAATAAAGAACATTTTTTAAATGTGTAATAATAATAATAATATGTTTTGAAAATATTTATAAGTTTTTAAATGCAATAATTTTTTTAAATGGGATGATATGAACAGAAGGTTTTTGATAATACATTTAAATATTTAAAAGTTTGTAAATAAATTTTCGAAAGGATAAAATAATGTGATGATATAAAAATAAAGTTTATGATAGAACTAAATATTTAGAAGTTTTTAAATGTGGTAATTTTTTTTGAAGAATAAGATAATGTGATAATATGAAAATAAAGTTTACCATAATACTTCTAATCATTATGATAGTAATATTTAATACTAAATTGATAATAATAATATGATATGGCAATGTGATGATTTAAAAAATGAATTAGTGAGTTTTTGAATGATAAGTATAATATTTTGAAGATAATGTTTTTAATAATGACATGATAAAAATTTTGAATGAGAAAATATTATGATTTGAAAACAAATTTTTTGGTAACATTTTTTTTTAATAAAATGGTTTGTAATGCAACAAACAACAATAGATGAGATACTAAAATAGAGTTTAAACAATGTAATAATTTAAATAAAATCTATGGTAATAATTTTTAATTATATACAACTAAATAACAATAATGGTAAAATAGAGTTTAAACAATATAATAATTTAAATAAACTCTATCCAAATAATTTAATAATTTTTAATTATATGCAATTAAATAACAATAATGCAATGAGATTAAAAAGATTTATAGTTATATTCTTTTAAATATGATGTAACATCATGGTTTAATGATTTAGACATTTACACACTTTTATTTTATTTTTTAATAATAATATATAACAATGTGATAATATAAAAATTGAAATTTGTAAATCTTTTTAATAATATGATTATGATTAAATTTTTATTTTATTTTTTAATAATATAATAATATATAACAATGTGATAATATAAAAATTAAAATTTGTAAATTTTTTTAATAATATAATTATGATTAAATGATAAAATACAATGTGAAAATATTTAAAATTTAATTTTATATAAATTAAATAATAAAAGTTTATTTTTATTATTTAATTCAAGTCTCTCTGTTTCTCCTTCTGCAAGTATTCCAGATAAGAGTGCTAGTTCGCCACCCTTCGACATCATGTTTACACGATACTGAAGAGGGTAGTGGGTCCGGAGGAGCATGATTTTGGCCATTGAGCCTTAACATACCTTGTCCCAGTTCTTTTCTTTTGCTTCTTTGGCCAGTTTAACAGCCTTTGAGTTGTGAGAACAGAGGATATGGAAGAATAAACATTCCTGAATTTCTTGCTTTCCACTAATGGGGAGGGAGATGAAGAGACTTGCGATTGAAGGTTTTTAATGACAATTTCTGAGTCTCCAAGATCAATCAAGTCTCGATATGGGTTAGCTGATGTGAGATTGAAATTCATATATGTTGCATAGAATTCAGCCTCATTGTTTTGAAAATTAAGATTATTTTTTTAGTTTTGTTGACTAAACCTCATGAAAATTAAAATTATTTTTTTCCTCCAAAATCTACTAGGGTCCTTCCAGCACTACCAAGCCTCCTAGCACAAATGTAGACTCACTTATTGTAACTCCAGAAACAGAAACCTTTGCATGAACACCAAACAGTTGCGCTCGTCCGTGTCCTTACACCCAAACAGCATGGCTTTCTGCTTTCTTGTCTCGCACTATATGGAATCATATTCATATCCCTAGAGCCTTAATCTCACCAGATTCTCTGGACGATAGCCATGGCGATTCTCCGATCAAAAATATTTCTAATTCTGAATACAATCAGTGCAGTAATTTTGAGTGTGAAGGGCATGAATTCTTTCAGCAGACCGGGTTACCTGAACGTGACCCAGTCCTTTTCGGCCTCCCCAGGGCTCCAGCTCCTGCACAACGACATCCTCAAGTACGGCCTCCTCACGACGCCCAACAACGCTACCCAGTTCGCCATGCTTCTCCAGACCTACGGTGGCAAGCCCGTTTGCTCGGCCGCGTTGCTCAACGCGACCTCCTACGTCCTGTGGATGGATCCCTGCCCGTCGCCTGCTTATTCCATCTCCTCTCTCGTCTTCAACGCCACGGGAAACCTGGAGCTCACTGTCGACGGTGCTCTTCGCTAGAGCACCGATACCGAGTCCTCCAACGGAGTCGGCAGCATCAGGCTCAGCAACGATAGTCGCCTCCAGATTGTCAACCAGTCCAACCAGACTCTCTGGGATTCTTCCACGAATCCCACCAACCCTTCCTGTCTGCAGAACTTCGAGACAACCATGCAGCCTTCTCCTGCCACTGTTACGACGCCATCTCCCCCGAAAGGACCAGATGAATATCACCATGATCATCAGACTCCTAATTCAGCTATTACAATGTAAAGAGAGAGGGGACAAATGTGTTATATAATTCATTTTACAAGGTAAAGAGAGGGGTAAAGAGCTTAAAGGAGAGATATATAATTTATTTTACAAAATTCATTTTACAAGGTAAAGAGAGAGGGGTAAAGAGGAGAAGGGAGAGATATATAATTTATTTTACAAGGTAGAGAGATGGGTAAAGAGGGGAAGGGAGAGATATATAACTCACTTTACAAAATTCATTTTACAAGGTAAAGAGAGAGAGGTAAAGAGGAGAAGGGAGAGATATATAATTTATTTTACAAAATTCATTTTACAAGATAGAGAGAGGGGTAAAGAGGGGAAGGGAAGGATATAAAATTAATTTTACAAGGTAAAGAGAGAGGGGTAAAGAGGGGAAGGGAGAGATATATAATTCATTTTACAAAATTCATTTTACAAGGTAAAGAGAGAGGAGTAAAAAGGGGAAGGGAGAGATATATAATTCATTTTACAAGGTAGAGAGAGGGGTAAGGTAAAGAGAGAGAGGTAAAGAGGGGAAGGGAGAGATAGGGAAAGAGGAGGGAGGGGAGAGATATGGAAAGAGGAAAGAAAATTTACAAGGTAAAGAGAGAGGGGTAATAGAGGGGAAGGGAGAGATAGGAAAAGAGAGGGGAAGGGAGAGAGAGGGGAAGAGAGGGGAAGGGAGAGATATGGAAAGAGGAAAGGTAAGAGAAAGGGAGAGGGGGGAAGAGAGGGAGAGAGGGGACGAGGGGGAGAAAGAGGAAAGGCAAGAGAAAGAGAGAGGGAGAGAGAAAAGGAGGGGGAGAAAGAGGAAAGGTAGGAGAAAGAGGGGGAGAAAGTGAGGGGAGGGGATAGAGAGAGGGGGGAGAGTGGGGGAGTGAGGGAGGGAGAGAGACTTAGAGGATGGGAGAGTGAGGAAGGTGGAGACAAGAAGGGTAGAGAGAGGGTGGAGACAATGGGGGAGAGGGGAAGAGGGAGACAAGTAGAGAGGCAAAATTAGAGGGTCGAAGAGTGAGGAAGGTGGAGAAAAGAAGAGTAGAGAGAGGAAGAGAGAGGGAGGAGACGATGGGGGAGAGAGGGGAAGAGGGAGACTATTAGAGAGGTCTCAAAGAGAGGGAGAGAGTGGTGGGAGAGAGAGAGGGAGTGAAGGAGAGGGGGCAAGGGAGAGAGAGGGGGGGTCGAGAGGGAGGGGGGAAGGGAGAGAGGGATAAAGAGAGATATTTTGTGTTAATTGGAATGTGTGTTTTCTTTTTCCTAATAAGGCGTGTGTTTTTTAGGAACATGTGTGCATTCTTAAAGATAGTGCCCATTTTTAAAAAAACGTGTGTTCTTTTTATTTCAATTTTTTTTTAAGAATACAAACGTGTTCTTAAACACGAGTTTCTCAGGAACACACCCATGTTCATAAATAATCTAAGTTGGCAAGTGTATGTGGCAATTCGGTGAGTACGAAGGTTGTAGGATTAAGAATGTGCATGTGTTCCTACTTGTGTGCATTCATTCACACTTAATTGCCACTTTTTTGTCCATTAACTTGGTGTCAGTGCCCATATATTAAATTTTATAATTTTGTATTTTCACTTATATTAACAAGAAAATTAATTGCAAAGAAAATTTTAATCTAATCTAAGTAATATATTAAATTTTATATTTCCACTTATATTAACAAAAAAATTAATTCCAAGATAACTTTTAATCTAATCTTTACCTTAAATTAAATATTATTTTAAATTAAAAAATCAACATTGAGGATTTATCGATGTATTACAATCATTATAACATAGTAATTTATTTATCAACGTATGTTTTTAGTTATTATTACAATCGTCATTATTACGATCAATATGACATTTAATTTTGGAAATGATTATATATATAATATTTATACATTTGCTTTATACATATTTCAAACACTAAGTTATTTAAAAAGACCAATAAGATTATCAAAGCTTTCTCTAGATCCACTAAAGCCTTTCACGTTGCTCCTTTTATCTAGTCATCTTAATTAATCCTCAATAAAAATATTTAGTTGTAAAAATTTAAAAATATTTAGTCTTTAAAAAATATTAATTTGAAAAAACATCATTTATCTAAGTAGAAATGTAACCACTTAAAAAAAATTAATTTGAAAAAACATCATTTATCTAAATAGAAAAGAAAGCATTATAATATTTAACTCCTAAAAATTAAAAAATATTTAATCCTTAAAAACATTAATTTGAAAAAAATATGAAATTAAAAATCCAAATATAGAAAATAAAATATTATGAAAAAAAAATATCAATTTAAAAAAACTTCAAATTGAAATCCTAAAAATATCAAATTAAACCTTAGAAACATCAATTTGAAAAAACTCAAATGAAATAACAACATTTATTTTTTTATCTCATATCATTAAACATATTTATTTAAAATTTTAATTAAAAAGTTCATATTATTTTTTATTAATAAAACAATCAATCAATTATCAATCTTATCGTAAAAGTCTTGAAATTTGGACTCTTCATTCATCTCCCAACGAAAAGGTCTAAAACTTGGTCTTTTCATTCATCTCCCGGTCTAAAACTTGGTCTTTTCATTCATCTCCCAAGTATGTGAGCCACTTTTGCAATAAAATTAATTAAGATGGAAACATAAACAACATTCAATGTTAATTGCGGGAAAAATGTTTGTCACAATAAAATTAATTATGATGGAAGCATAAACCGCATTCAATGTTAATTTTGGAAAAAAGGTTGGTTTACAATTGTTTCATAGGTCCAGGTTTGTGTACACTTGTTTAACAAGTCCTTTGTTTGTGGTATTTAACATCGCAACGTATTAATCATTTAGAAAATTATGTTTCCATAACTTTAATAACATCTATTTCATAACTTTAATAACATCTAGTTCTATGATGATGATGATGATGATTAACGTCCACTAAGATCTAATTGGTCTATCGGACCTTAAGAGGGTAAGTGATTACTTGTGATTCTTTAGAATTTTGTTTATGTGCTCGAAAAGCATTAAGATAAGCTTTCCAAGATCACCATACTTTTGTTGAGTTAAGAGGTTAGGAAGGTTAGTAGTGTAATCAATATTTTTAAAATGAGATCTAATATGGGTATAGGTTGGACAATCTAAGAGAAAGTGTTTTTCATCTTCAATCTTCTTAGTGTCACAAAGGTGACACACTCTTTCATCCCATGGCATTTCAGGAATTGACCAATGCCTAGTTTCACTATGGAGCTCATGAGAATTTGTTCTTATCTTAGCAATGCTTATTTTTTTCTTTACACTAAAATAGAGAGATAATTTTGATCTTCTAGATTAGTGTTGATTACATCTTTATAATACCTTAATTTTCTTTTTTCCTCCAACTCTTTATCACACCACATTTTTTCCTTAAATTTTGATTTGACGTTTTTTTTAATAGTATCTTTATTCTGCAAAATGGTTCCTTCCATGATTCCCCAATAGTTTAGCCAAGATCGGGAGTCTTTATGCCATCCTTGCTTGAGTCGATGGTGGTTATGACTTGATTTGGAAGCAATTTTAGGTAGCCTCTTGTCTTCCATGTTGTTTAACTTGTTCTTATGCATTACGTATCTAGTCATAGCCATGCTGTCAATGGGGGAGAGGCTTGTTTCTACGAGGAGGATGGGATAGGGCATATTTCCTTTAATTTTGAGATTATAGGTTATAAAATTCTTTTGTATTTGCTCTATCTTTCTCCAAGATTCACGAAAGATACTATAGCCCCAGACTTCACATCCATAAAGAATAACAGGTGTAACAAGAGTCTCAAAGAGGAGTTTCTTCTTATCCCAACTTCAAAGTTCAACTTATTTACAATCGTTTTCAAGCCCATAATAAGCTTTCCATCCCCCAACAATCCTTTCCTCAATGCTATAATTCCAATTAAACTTGTGGTGAATATCAATTCCAAGATATTTGTATGAAGTCACTTCCTCCAAGTTGTTGTTGTCATATACCAAGGTATCATAAGGGATCGTATTGGATTTAATAATCATGGCCTTAGTCTTATCAGTATTAACAGTCATACCCATATTGGAGCAAAAATCCTTGAGGATTCTTAGTTGGTTTTCAAGATCATGGGGACTCCTAGCCATAAGAACGATATCATCGGCATAAATAAGAAGATTGATGACTATACTAGTGAGAGTAGGGCTGACACAACCTTCTTTTTCCAAGCATTCTTTTAATTTATCAATGTATATGCCAAAAAGGGTAGGGGACAAGGGACAACCTTGTTTAACTCTGATATTGCAGTTAATCTCTTTTGACCAGCCCTCAGTGTTTTTAAACTTAGCAATAACGTTCTCATACATCCTTATTGCAGCAACCCTCAACTTGAGAGGCACTTTTATCTCTTCCAACCTATTCCAAAGGTTTTTCCTAGGAACCATATCAAAATCTTTTCTAAAGTCAACAAAATAACAAAAAAGATTGGTTTTGGTATTGTAGAACTCCTCTACAATGATCCTAAAGGTAACAAGATGGTCCACAGTTGAATGATATCTCCTAAACCCGGCCTGGCCTTTAGCTCTTTTATCGTGACTTTCTAGCCAAATGCTCATCTTCTTTTCCAAAATAATTCCATAAAGCTTGGCTAAAATCGAGCTAATCATAATGGTCCTATAATTAGAGGGAATGTTTTTATCCTCATTTTTAAAAATAGGAACAATGAGGCTTTGCATCCAGGGTTTAGGGAAGCCCTGCTTGACTGCTAAATTGAAGAGCTTGTGTATGTGAGGGATAAGGATTGGCCCTCCAATTTTAAAATTTTCATCTTGGTAGCCTTCAATGTCCTTAGCTTTCCCATTTGTGACACGCTTAACCCCGAACTCTATGTCATCTAAAGAAAAAACTTCTTCCTTTGTAGGGAAAATAGGAATGGTGTCCATGGCATTAGGGAACTCGTAAAGACTTTTAAGGTAGGAATTTCAGTTTGTTAAGGGAATCCTATTATTTTCTTTAGTATTGCGTTTTAGAATTTGGCTCTAGAACTTCTTAGGATCCAACTTGTATAGTTGTGAAAGTTGCTCTTGCCTTTTATTGATATAGTATCTTTTTTTTCCTTTTAATTAGGGCT
>ML780261.1:128482-140768 GCA_009831015.1 Picea engelmannii | reverse complement strand
GGTTGATTGTTTATGTTTTTCCATTTCTTGAATTCTATCCTTCATTGTCTGCAATTCACTCTTGAACCCTAAGAATCTATCCTCTATTTGATTTTGAATGGTATCTTTAATTTTTTTATCAATCATTACCTCTAGCTCTATTTTGAGTTTTGTGTCTCTTTCTTCACTCCTTTTTTCTAATGTTTCTAACTCTATTTGAATTTTGGCATCTCTCTCTTCTCTTTTCTTTTCTACTGATTCCATATAATCGTAAAGGATCTCTAGGGTGATTTTGGGGGGCCTCCCCTTGTTAGGGTGAGTTTTTGGAATAGGTGGTGGAGTGCTCATATTGAAAAGAAGAGAAAAAAGATGTAACAATTATTATTATGGATTGACTTTATCTCTCAAATCAATTTTTACTTCTATATATATATATATAGTAAAAAGTAACTCACCTCATTTCAGATGTCCAAATGCTCAACCCTTTGAAGAAGCTAAAAAATAATTTCCGAAGACGGCAGAGAAGTCCAAAGAACCTGCAGATATTATTCTGGGTAAAAAAGATAAAAACTATAGAGATTATTCTCGTTCAAAACCCTAGATATATAATCTTATAAACAAAATATCTCCTAAAAAATAAATAAACAAAGAAGTATTATTCTTTCAAAACCCTAGATAAATAATCTTAGAAATAAAATATATTCTTAAAAAAAAAAGTATTATTGCAGTTGAAAACCCTAGATATATAATCTTAGAAAAGAAAAAAGAAAAAAAAAGAGAGAAGTATTATTCCTATTCAAAATCGCAGAGATCTAATATGCCCATTCAAAACTAGAAATATTATTTCCATTCAAAACTAGAAATATTATTCTTGTTCAAAACCACAAAGACATATTATAACGGATTTGTTTCCTTTATAAATTTGTAAGTTCTAGGGATTTGTTTCTTTTATAAATTGTATTTATTTTTTCTTATGTGAATCTCTTTATAAATTGCATTTATTACTCAATAAATAAATTATGTATATTTATGTGAATCTCACTAACTGCTAGCTTATGGAAATCAAGATAACAAGTCCTCATCCAATCTTTAAGCTAAACAACCACACACACACACACACACACACACACACACACATATATATGAAGTGGCATTTAACCACTTGCGAAGGAAGACTTTGCCACATTACCTTAATAATATAAAAGTAAATATAATAAATAATAAATGCACTATGACAACACTCATGTGGTCATTCAAATGTCATAATACACTGAAACATAATTCATGCATTTGTCATCTGTCATCAAGTCTTTCATGATATGGTTTCTCTCGCTATGGTTTCTTTTATCAAATTACAAGTTGGTTTCAATGGATGATAATCATGATTAATATAATTATTATATTATGAAGAAACACTATTTAATTATAATATAATTATAATTTTTTTTTTTATTTCTAATATGTCATTAATAAATCCTATAAATCTTGTTCATTATGAATAATGACTGTGATGAGACATTTTGTTATGAATTAAGCGTCTTGAAAATGACAGAAATTCAATGAATACACTCCACTTCAAGGGGGAAACCTCCTTTTACAATATATCCAATTCACAAGACAAAAGTATGATGATCATAAGACTAGGTCTCCTTGGTGTGCATGTGTGTGTGTGTGTGTGTGTATAGCAGACAAAGGGCACAATTATAATGAAAGCGTACAATGAAGGTTATATCCAACCTACTAATATAACAAATAAAATAATAATGAATGCTTATTAGGGCCTTAACAGAGTCTTAAAAAAAAAATTCCCTCAATTGCAATTGAGGGTGTTTCTTTACGAACTACTCATTTTTCCATGTTTCTTCTTCCAGAGGCACATTCTTCCACTTGATTAGGTACTCCATAATGGTTATATTCTGAAGAGATAGAGAACATCAATCTATAACTTTTTCTAGTTCAAGAATCAACTTCCCTTCTTCATCTAATTCTAGAAGTTCTGTTTACAGTAGCATAGTTTGTCCTAAAACCGTTTTTAGGAAAGATACATGAAAAACCTTATGAATGCGAGAAGAAGGAAAATCTAACTCGTACACTAATTGTCGAATCCTGCAAATAATCTTGTAGGGTCAACAAAATTTCAAAATTTTGGAGTTAATTTCTTATTCTTCTTTTTCTTGAGTGTGGATTTCTTATAAGGTTGAAATCTCAAAAATACCCAATCACCCTCCTCAAATTGTCTTTCATTTCAATGTTGATATGCTTATTGTTTCATCTTGTTTTGCGTCATCTGAAGTTTTTCCTTAATAATTGTCAAAGTTTCTTTGGTATTCTCCATATGTGACTTTGTTGCATGTACTTTGGACTTTTTTTGCAAAAAAATAAGATACTAGGAGTTGGATATCCATAAAGGGCCTCAAATGGGAACATTGTAGTAGATGTGTGATAAGTAGTATTATACCACCATTCTACCAGAGGAAGTCACTTCATCCATTGAGATTTGTTTTCTAAAGAATAACATTATAGATAACCCTCTAAACATTTGTTAACTATTTATGTTTAACCATCTTGTTGTGGATGATATGTTGAACTCATATCTAGTGTTATTCCACTCATCTTCCATAATTCTTTCTAAAATATTCCTATGAATTTTGGATCTTTGTCACTTACTATTACTTTAGGAAGACCATGAAGTCTATGAATTTCCTTCATGGACGTTTATGCCACTTGGATTGTTTTATATGTACTTTGAATTCCTAAAAAATGTGCATATTTTGTGAGTCTATTGAACGACCACAAAAATGGAATACTTACCTTCATATTTTGGTAACCATGTAATGAATTCCATTGATATATCTTCCCATATTTGATTAGGTATGTGTAATGGTTGAAGTGACCCTGGAGATTTTACTATCCCTCATTTATTTCTTTGGAAAACCTGACATTCTCTTACAAATTTTTGAATATCTTTCTTCATTCCTTCCCAAAAGAAAAATGTGTTTATCCTTTGATATGTTTTAAGGAACCTTGAATGTCCTTCCATCGAAGAGTCACGAGACTCACTTAATATTTGTTTCTTAAACTTTGATTGAAGGCATATAAATATTCTACCATTGTACCAAAGTATATCTCCCTTCCACTCCCAATGTTCCATAGAGTTCATCCCTTCCTTTATACATTGTATTTTTTTACTAGTATTGTTATCATTTTTCCATTCATTGAGAGCTTCTTCCAGCCACATAGGAATAGAATATGTAATATAATATAATCTTGAGTCTTCTTTTATTCTAGAAAGAGCATCTACTACTACATTTTTCTTCCCCTTTTTGTATATTATTTCAAAATCAAACCCTTGTTTTTTTACTACCCATTTTTGTTTTTCTTCTGATGATAATATTTCAATGCTCATGGTCTGTCTTGACTTTAAAGTGTATCCCAATGAGATATTGTCACCATTTTCTCATTCCATGTAAAATTTCTTTTATTTTTCATATGTAGATTTCACCAAATATTTTCCCTTGAATTGTTTGCTTTCAAATGCCAGTGGTCTCCCTTCTTGTGTCAATACTACTCCCATTATTAATCCTAATGCATCACATTCTACTATGAATGTTTTACCAAAATTAGGTGTTGTCAATACTAGTGTAGAAGACATGGCATCCTTTAAGAGAGAGAATGCAAAAGTAGCCTTAACATTCCCTACAAATGAATATTTCTTCAATAGAGATGTGAGTGGGCCTGTAATGTGTACATAATTCTTAACAAATTTTTTATAAGTGTGGAGTTTTTGAGATATTTGCACAGAATATCTAGCTAACAATCAAACATACATAGCTTGTCAATGGTGTGAAGAGAAGACAAAAAATGGAGAAAAGAATGAAAATAATCTCTATTATCCATATTCCATAATCAAAGAGTGAATAATTTACAATAGATATAGGCTACATGAGTAACTAATGCTCCATAGTAGTGATCTAGAGAGATCTGGACACTCACTGATAGAAATTGGAGTGAACTGACACCTAGTCCTAGTTAATTGATCCATGCAATCATCAGTTCACTGAGTCATACATTTGGAAGTGAGAGAAACACATGTAAATGTTGGTGATAAAACTGAGGTTGCTATGCATGATTGATTTCCACTAGTCTAACTAAGTGTAACTGACTCTGAACTAAAAAGAAGTACCATATTTTGTAGGGGAATATTCTATAGAGAGAGTATTCTCATCTTAAGGAATCATTCTCAATTTTGGAATATCAACTTTAGGAAAATAATTACCTAGGTGAATGTGTAATATCTCCAACACCCCCTATGAACACTACTAGGGTGTAAATGATGAATGGGTCCTGGTAACCAAGGTCGTGTTAGGTACCCATTATACAATGCATATAAGAATGAAACATTGAAAAGGCGAGGAAAGAGGGAAAACCTCATGGTAAAAATCATCCCTCAAAGTATAATGCATCAAAAGATTAAAAAAAGGCAGTTGTTAAGTAATTGTGTCCTTCACTCCAAGGAAACCTTACAAATGTGCAAGTTTAAGCTCAGTGAAGATTTTGTTGAAGTTGTAGATGTCTGTACAGATTTGATAATGTAGATGCACCAGTGATATTTCCGCACATATCCAATTTATCTTATTGTAAATAAGTAGATCCAAATGAAGTTTGAATGAAACTTTGTAAATCGTACGGTCATTTCTGGAAAAACATTGAAAATTTGTTGATTTTAAAATACTCATAACTTCACTTCCCGGACTCCATTTTGGATGATTTGTTTTTTGAAATTGGGTATTTTTCCAAGATTAATTCAAATATCTAATTTTATTCTACAAATTCTTATCTGAAAATATCATAATTGAATATAATGTGTGTGTCCCCCTTTTTGGCTCCTGAGATGCATGCATGGGAGTCTCTGCATGTGGCTCTTGGGATGCATGAATAGGGCATGAAAAAACATCTAAATATGGATCCTAATATACATGGATGATATATTTTTTATGCGATTCATAAAACAAATATGAAATGGAGTAGACATCATCTTCAATTAATGGAACAAAAAATTGTATAGATACCTGTGTAGAAGCCTCTTCAAACTAAGAGGATTGATCTTCCAGTGGATTTTCTACTGGCTCTATCTTGTCAAACTTTTGCATGAAATATTCATTATTCCCAAATAGAACCTACAATATGGTCCATAATTCGTTTGGAGTGGAGTCTTGTGATTCATCGTATACTTGGTGGAGAATTTCAGGAGAAATAGACAAGCAGATACATCCTATGGCCATATCTTGTCTATTGAGAAATTAATTTTTATTATCAGTGGAATCAGACTCTACTTCCATTTCCATGGTTATTTGGTATAAGCCTCTACTTCTAAGAATAAGTAGAATATTTGGCTTCCACTCCAAATAGTTATGAGGTGTGAGATGTATTATCGGCAACTAAAACACATATTCCATATTTCTTGTTGATTTGTTCTATCTTCAGTACCTACAAAAGAGTGTTGGTGATGATCCTTGCTAGAAGCCCATGGTGTATGATACCATATAGATTTTATGAGATACATGCACAAAATATCTAGCTAACAATCAAACATACACAACTTTCAAATAGTTTGAAGAGAAGACAAAAATTGAGAAAAGAATGAAAAGAATTTCTATTATTTGTATTCCACACTCAAAGAGTGAATAATTTACAATATATATAAGCTACATGAGTAAATAATGTGTCATAGTAGTGATCTAGAGAGATCTAGACACTCACTGAAAGACATTGGAGTGAACTACCACCTAGTCCTAGTTAATTGATCCATCCAATCATGAGTTAACAAAGTCACACGTGTGGAAGTGAGAGAAACACATGCAATTGTTGGTGATAAAATTGAGGTTTCCATACATGAGTGACTTCCACTAATCTAACTAACTCTAAAATGAAGAGAAGCGCCCTATTTTGTAGGGGAATATTCTATAAAGAGAATATTATCATCTAAGAAAACATTCTCAATATTGGAATATCAACTTTAGGAAAATAATTACCTAGGTGAGTGTGTAATATCTCCAACAATAATATCTTGTAAGACCCAAAAATACTCTAAGACTCTCGATGTTCTTAGGAGTAGTTCATTTTGTAATAGCTTGGATATTTTGAGGGTCCACCTTAACCCCTTCCCTTGAAACAATATGACCCAAATATTCTACTTGTTTTTCCCAAAATAAAATTTGGATCTTTTTAAATACAATTGATTGTTCTCAAGAATTTGTAGGACTTGATCCACATGTATAATGTGGTCTTATTATGATTTTATATAGATAAGTATATCATTGAAGAAAACCAAAACAAACTTTCTAAGATGGGGTTGAAAATTTGTGTTCATAATACTTTGAAAAGTTAAAGGAGCATTAGTCAACCCAAAAGGCATGACCAAGAACTCATAGTGCCCAACATGAGCTCTAAAAGTTGTTTTGGGAATGTCATATTTTCTTAATCCGATCTAGTGGTATCCTAATTTAAGATCTAGCTTTGTAAAATAAGCCACTCCATGAAGCTCATCTAATAGCTCATCAATATTTGGAATAGGGAATTTATCCTTTTTGGTGGTTTTTTTTTTAGATCTCTACAATCAGGACACATCCTCCAAGAATTATCATTTCTTCTCACCATCACTACTAGAGCTGAAAATGAACTCCTAGCTGGTTGAATAATGCATGAATCCATCACTTCTTGTATTGTTTTCTAAATATCCCCTTTTTTTTCTGATGAGAATATCTATAAAGACTTTTATTAGGAGGAGTACTTCCTGGTATTAATTTTATTTGATGTTCATGATCTCTAGATGGAAGTATACCTTTAGGAAATTCTTGGAATGCCTTATAGTGCTTTTCCAATGTGCATTTTAATTCCTCTGGAATATTTTCATCTTCCTGCTTAACTTCCATAGAATAAAGTTCAACCACAACTCTCTTTCTACCCTTTTTTAGGAGCTTTTCCATTTTATGAGAGTGACTTAAGAAGGTCCAGATTTTAACCTTTTGATTCCATTTTCAATTCCTTCTTATTCAAATCTCATGAATAATCCGTTATAGTTTGTAGAAATTGTACCTAATGCTCTCAACCATTGAATCCCTTGAACAACATCTACACCTTCAATGGGAATGTAATACATTGGGTTTTCCAAATTATATTCTTCCATACTTAGTTTAATGTTGTGTCATTTTCCCACACAATCAATACTCCCTCCATTAGCAACCAAAACGTGAAAATTTGTCACTAGATATACAAAACAATTGAGGTGTTCTTCTCATATTGTATCAATGAAGTTATGAGTACTATATGAGTTAATGAGAACTATAAATTTTTGCTTCTTAATTTAAACTACAACCTTCAAGGTTTGAGGTGTTGATAACACAACCAACGCATGAACATATATTTCGCACATGTTTAAATCATTGTTGTGCACAATTTTGACCTCTATTTCCTACTCTTTTAAGTTGACAAGTTCTTCCTCATTTATTTGTGTAGATGCCTCCACTTCCTCTTCATCATTATTTTCCAAGGTGAACAATTTGTTTCTTGACATTTATTCCCTTTTGACTATTTGTTGTACAACCAAGGCATAGTCCTTTTGATCTTCTTTCCTCCATTTCCTTCTATGATCTTTGAGTAGGTCGAGGTAAGGTTGTCTTATGAACCCAAAAATTATCTCTACTTCTTGCATATGATTCAATGGTATACTTGTGTGTAGCCTTATTCTTGGCTTTAATATGATGAGTAAATTGCATAGCTTCCATAATATTTTCAGGATGTTTTAAGAAAATCTCATGTTTAATGTCTTCTTTCAATCCACCCATGTAAGCTTCCAACAAATTTTCATCACTTATGTTATTCATCATTGTGGCCAATACTTGAAATTATGAATTATAATCTTCAATGTAACCTAAGTGTTTGATTCTTGTCAATTGAATTAAGTAGTCTTGTTTCCAAACTTTCCCATATTTTTCTTCTAAGTCTCTTGTAAATAAATCCTAAGTATAATGATAAGAATTGGGCTTCCTTTTAACTACCCATTGATACCATTGATATGGTTTTATCTCAAAGTTCAAAGCTGTTATGTGAATCCTTTGCTTGTCATTCATAATATTATGCATATCAAAATATTGTTCTATTTGGTTCACCCAGGTAAAGACCTATGTTCCATCAAACTTCCTTAATTCAACCTTGGGAAGGTTCACTCCTTTTGGAGACTATCCATAAGTAACTCCATTATTGGAGTTAAATCCCCTTCAAAAAAAATTATTATTGAAAAGATGTTCAACCCGAATACTACCTTTATTTTCATGATTCCTTTTAGACACCTTATTAATTTTAGGGAACCTCCCATTTAAGGATTCTAAAATAATATTTTCCATTTGTTCCATTTTCCTTGCATTTTTTGTTCCAATTGTTCCATCGTTCTTTTTTTATGTTCCTTATTTTCATCCATCTTCCTTTCCATTTCTATCTGAGTATTCATCAAATCAACCTGTTTCACTGACCTATCCTTCAATTCATTGATTTGACTTTCTAATTTGGACAGTTTGTTTTGTATCTCCTCATTTTCTTCATGAGTCATGGAGGATCTTTCTGTAGGTTCAATTGGTGAAGTAAATTTTGGATATTTCTTTGGAGCCATGGAAAAAAATTATTGGGTCCTAAGGACAAGGGAGTGCTAGTTACTATATCTCTCTAATATACGTGTGTGGTCCAACAATAGTACTCAACCCAATATCTCATGGAACTAACTAAGGAGGCTCAACCATTCCCTTAGTCGAGCTACCCAAGTAGTAGAGAGAGGTCTCCCTGAGTGTTGTTCCCATTTTACTATAGAAAAACGAAGGAAGAATAGCTTATCTAAGGTTCGTTTCAAGTATACCTATGGGACTTCCTATATACCCATAGGTATGTAGAAGTGAGATTTTGTCTACACGTACTATCTAATGGGGTATTGCTCGAAGGCATACCAACAAGGGTTATACAAGTTTCCAACTACGTGTATTATTCCAAAAAAAATATTGTACCCACCTAACGACATATCCTATGTTATTTAAATACATGAGAACATGTCTCTAAAAAAAAAAAAAATGAGCTTGCTAACCACGGAAAAAGCTCTTAAAATCACCAGAAAATAACTTGTGCAAAAACCCTAACTTCCACAAGAAATATATCATAAATATAATGATTTGAAATATAAAAACTTTTCCACATGTACTTCACTATGTCAACTCGAGATTCATAAAATTTCAAAGTTTGAAACTTCACTTGAAAAAATTACAGAGAAAATGCCAAGATAATTGATTTCAATATTAGTCACAAACATTGTCTTCCATGCACTATATATTTCAAAATGTAGTGAAATAGAACTTGAAATTTTGACCACATGTACTCTAAAATTTCTCCTCAATCTTCAAGAAAATTCATTATCTGAAACTTCCTGGAAAAAAAGTTATAATGAAAATTCCAAGATGACTCATTTAAAATTGATTTCAAGATTAATCAAAAATCCTATCTTCCATAGGCTATATCTTTGAAAGTATAATGAAAAATAACTTTAAATTTTTATCAAACGTATTGGGATATGTATCATAAGTAACCTCCAAAAAAGTTATAGAGAAAATGCGGTGACTCGCTTGAAGTAACAAAACCCTAGGATCAATGCTCTTGATACCAAATGTTATGAACCAAGTACCTTTAAAATTATATAAAGTCAATAAATATATCCCACTTGAAGGGGGAAACCTCCATTTACGATATATCCAATTCACAAGACAAAAATATGACGATCCTAATATTAGGTCTCCTATATATATATATATATATATATATATATATATATATATATATATATATATATATATATATATATATATATATATATATATATATATATATATAAGACAAAGGGTACAATTATAATGAAAGGTTCTAGTCGACCTACTAATGTAACAAATAAATAATAATGAATGCTTATTAGGGCCTTCACATAGGGGCCGAAGGGCCTTAACACATTTTCGAGCAAATTGTAGCTCCATTCAGGCTATCTTAGTCACTCGTAATTATAACATCCTCGTTTTCAAACCCCAACTAGTGAAGTATATTGTAAATGTGATGTATGGACAAGGACCAAAGCAATCTAATATGTAAATGATGTATATTGAATATAATAAATAAAATGTATCTTCAACTGCAGATGGACACTGAGGGAGATTTGGGGTCTTAGTTTCCACAAGAGAGAGAAGGGGTCCAAGGGGGAGAGCTTACCCATGTCTATTAAACCCAAACCATTTATTATTAAATTATCCTTACTTTGAACCGTGTATTATCTGTTGAGTGTTCTAGAGCCCAATCATTGAATTCATGTAAGAGGGTGGGTGTGAGAAAACACATCCCATAGTTATTGAAAGCATGGGGGATGAGTACAATCATCTTGGGGAAGAGTGTAAATCAATAAATCAAGAGAAATAGAGGAAATTTGTATGGGTAGCGGGGTAGAATTAGACATTCACATTTTTGCATGTAGAGCAATTTTTACATGGAGATTTTTGGATGACAAGATAATGGGGAGTGCTAAATCTTGAGGGAAGCTATAGTGGGCATGTATGGTATCTCTTTGGAGCTGAAATTTCATGGGAAGAGAGGATGTGGGAATGTGAGAAACATTATGTTCAAAAATTGTCAAGAGAAGCAAGTGTTTTCTTACTGTGGGAATTTATGTTGCAGTTGTAGCATTCATTAGGTCCCAATAGAGATATTTCATGTCCAACCTATGTTGGAATCCATAGAGGGGAGTGGGAAGGCCTAAGGGATTGTGAGAAGTGAAGGGGGATCCCATCCCTAGGTTTTGTAGGCTGTAGAGAAGAGATATAGTGGAATGGAATCAACTTTGGGAATTTTGACCACTGAGAGGGGGACATTATTCAGCCTTAGGAGCCACTGTCTCTTGTGGATTCATAGCCCCAACTTGGGGGTGACTTGTTGTTGAGAAATGGAACATAAATTCTATGGTTGGGAGGAATGTCTATCCTCTATAGTGGGTTGCGTATTTCATAAGATAAGTGTTCTTATTTGTTTTGTTTATTTATGTTAAATGTTGATATAATTGTTGTGTGTTTTACTCTAAGTTATTTTGGTTATAATGTTATTTTTTGTGAGTAGAATGATGCATATAAATTTCCGTTTATTTGTTTGAGTGTTTTTTTATGTTCTTAGTTGTTGTTGTGCACAGTTAAAGTAGTTTCATTTATGTTTTTAATTAGTATGGACAGTTGCATGATTTTGAATGTCATGCTTTGTATTATTTCCACATCTAGATTTGGTATCAGAAAATTGTATTTGGTCATCTTAGCAGTGACATGACCTAGCTTGGGGTTGGTTGCATTACAGTAACCAATATTTGAAATCAACATAGTTGTATTCAACCATTTAGCTGTTTGAGTGTTTTTTTTTGTTCTTAGTTGTTTTTGTGCACAGTTAAAGTAGTTGCATTTATGTTTTAAATTAGTATGGACAGTTACATGAGTTTAAAATGGCATGTTGTGGATTTTTTACTCATCTAGATTTGGTATCAAAAAAAATTATTTGGTCGTCTTAGCAGTGACGTGACCTAGCTTGGGGTTAGGTCCATTATAGGTAACTAACATTCAAAATCAACATAGTTACAATTAACCAACCAAAAAAAAATTGCCTTGATACTACAACAACAAAAAGGTCGTTTCATCCCTTAATTGTACTTCCACTCACAATCCCTTTCTAGTGCCTTGAAGTCCACCCAAGAGCTCCTTCCCTCAAGATCAACCCAGTGATGATGTATGTTTGTCACAACACTCGGTTGCATTTTAACCTCATGCCCAATTGAGCAAGGTTGATCTTGAGGGAAGGATCTCTTGATTGAACTTCAGGGCACTAGAAAGGGATTTCAATCTTGCAATCCATTTCTAGTGCCTTGAATTATGTTGGTTGTGGAGCCTGATTATCTTCTTGATTTAGAGGTCCTTACTTTCAGTCGTGTTTATACCCATGAAGTATTTACACCCCAGAAGTATGTACACTCTTCCACGCGGGGAGTGCAGAGGGGGGGTACCCCCTCTGCGGGGTCCGGGGGGCCTATCCCCCTGGCTGGGGGGTCTGGGGGCAAGCGGGCCCCTAGCAGGGGTTCGGGGGAAAAGTCCCCGAAGCAAAAATTGCCTTGTAAAAGTATATTGTAATTTCATTGTAAATCTGGACCGTTCATTATAAGGTCGCAGATCTAACGGTAGAGATTATGTTAGGGTTTTTTTTC
>ML780261.1:77964-121711 GCA_009831015.1 Picea engelmannii | reverse complement strand
AGGAAATTTGTAAAATGAAGTCTCATGTTCGATTCTCACCCGGATTTACTCGTGCGCCATTCTTGCGGGTTGGGTGGTTGCACCTGGGGTTATAGTGGTAGCCGATGGGGATCGACCCCGTGTCACGCGAGTACGAGAACCGCGAGTTGTCGATTCCCCCAGTAAAAAAAAATTAAAAAAAAAAGAGAGAGAGAGAGAGAGAGAAGTGGTGCATGGCACCCAGATGCTTGTGCCCACATTTGTACTATGGGTTATGTATGTTGGTGCGCACAGTTTTTTTATTTAATTTTGTTGCTTAAGGTTGTATTAAAATAATTTTTTTCTTTTGTTGTTATAAGTCATGTGGAGCGACTCAATTAGGATGAGTGTGTACCTCAAGTGATATTGTTTGGACTTGTGTGTAAATTAGAAACTGCGCAGTGAAATTTTAGAGTATCATTGCTTAGTAATATGTTGGGGATGTTATAGTTTGATATCATAGCTTTGTAAAAATGTTTTATGGAGCAGCATGGCCCAACTTGGGTGGTTGGGGATGTTATATCTCTAGATTATCATTATATCAAACCCACTTCATATATTTTTGTGGAGTTGTACATAGTTGGGTTCCTGCCAAACCCACCTGCAATTATGCTAACTTCGTCCTTCATAAGGTATTGAGGTGCAATGGTATAGTGTCTCTACTCTTACCCAACTATTATGTGTAGAAAATCATACCCAAATCAACTTCCATTTCTGGAATGATATGGAAAAAAAACCTAGGTCCATTTTTTCATTTATGGGCTCATACCCAAGTTCATTTCCATTTTTGGGTAGGTGTAGAAATCATAAAATAAAATATTGCCCAACTCTATTTTAATTATTGGGTTATTGCAAAATTCTACTCAAATCAGTTTTCACAGTTGGGTTGGTCTTAAAATGATGATAACACTAGTTTTTGTTATTCTGTGTTACCAACTTATACTTATTTTATAGCATTGTTAGAAATGGGTTTTTATATGTTTTTTATTTATTTGTACTTTCTTAATATAAATTAATGGTTCTCGATTGATTCTATTACAGTGAGTAGTGCATTACATGTTATAGGTCCACTATTATAGTAGTGGAAGTCCAAATTCAGAGGGTTTTGACTGTATTTTGAGATGGTGGATGAGTCGATGTAGTTGCTACCGATGCACTCAAAATATGTAGCAGATCCAGTAGGTTTTTATTTCCTATTTAGGTGGTGGTTGGGGTTAAGGAATAAACTAGGGAGAAGAATATGTTTTTCTACTGCCTCGAGAGAATATTTTTAGGTTCATAGCTCAGGGGCAGTAGCAGCAGTAAAATTTTCATGATATTTCAATTTATATTTATATTAGGTTGGTCCTTCTCAAAAATAGCATAGCTTGGTTTGGCCCTAGTTGCAAGTCACCTATATAAACATTGATCACCTTGTTTTATGGTGTGTCAATGTGATTGTGCTTCCAAGTCTAGTGGATGTGTGTAGCACATCCACATGATTCTCTAGTCATAAAGTAGAGGGAACTTTTTATAACTTGACATATCCTCTTTTAATCCTACAAGAGATGTTGATCCAATCCAATGGCATACATGAAATCCTTTAAGATGCATAAATATATTGTATCAATGTAGAATTACAAGCCAATATTATTGTTTTACTCCTATGAAACATGTGTTTAGCCAATTGTGAATGATCAAATAATTGTAAACAAAGAATGGATTGTAAAAGAATAGCAACTTGTATCATTCCATATTTTTTGAACTTTGATTGTTTTCCTTGTTCTTATGCATTTAAGAAGCTATAGCATGGCTTATCAATGTTTAATGTTACAAAATAAAATAAAAAAGCTTTTTGGAAGATTGTTTTTTTATGTTAGTGTAATTTCACTGGTTTTTTTTTAGCCAATAACTTGCTTGTCTATGTAATTAATGTGTTATCCACTTGCAATAAAAATCAATAATAGGCTTGAAAAAATGTTTCATCTAGGCCTAGTGAGGAGATTGATGTCACCAAACCATTAAAACTAGGAAGGTGTTACTTAAGATCATTGCAATTAAAAAATTCAACCTTATATCATGAACAAAATGTGATTGGTGATTCTCGTTGTCATCCGAAATTGGGAAATACCCCTCTTCAAGCATTTGCATCAAGTGGAAAACATTCTGAAAGTAGTGTAGTGTACTTTATTTGGCCTCCATCAAATGCATCAAACTTGGCATAATGATACTATTGAGGATGTTGATTAATTGAGCTGGTTGTTATTGATCTCAACCCTTAAAGAAAGTCTGGTAGCGAATTCTGGTAGCACAAAGATTTGGGTAATGGACCCAAGTTTGTTTGATGTATAATGGTATTAGTTTTTATAGATTTTTAGGTAAGACTATTCTAGATGGATAATACATTTCATGCCATTTCCGGTGGTGTGTGGAACGTCACATAACTCCTCGCTTGAAACCCCAAAAGGTCAAAGAAGACAAAGTGCTTGCAAAGAAGAAATTATTTAAATAATAAAGTGAAGTGACAAAGTCAAAGAGGATTATTTAAATAATAAAGTGAAGTGACAAAGTCAAAGAGGATTATTTAAATAATAAAGTGAAGTGGAAAAATCAAAGAGGATTATTTAAATAATAAAGTGAAGTGACAAAGTGAAGGAGGATTATTTAAATAATAAAGTAAATAGAGAACTTTCTAATTATGGAAAGTGGTTATAAGAAGGTTAAACCTAAAATGAGGAAAATGGGTTAAGTGGTCAAGTGTCTATTGGATACATGGACAAGTGGCAAATTGGGAAAAGTTGGACATAGGTGACTATGTGGACAAAGTGGCCTAGAATATGCTTCTAAGGAAGCTACTTGGAGAGTATAAATAAGAGGCAAGGCTCTCTCATTTTAATCACACTTGAGAATATTGAATATCTATAGGTGACTGAGTTAACCAAAGGATATCTAAGCCAAATTTCAGAGGGAAGGTGAAGTAAATAAGGTCGAAATTCAAGGGAGGATAAATTATTTTGATGATGCTTTCTAAGGTATGTTATTTACAAGTCATCTCACCATTTTAGCAATTAATATTTTTCTATAATGATTCAGACTGTAAAATTGGGAGGCCATTGAGGAAACATATCCATGTAGTTGTGGTACAAATTTCATCTTGTGGGTCGTTTTATTTTTGGATTTACACTCCGTGGAAAATAGGGTTTGTGGCTAGTCATGAAAATAGTCTAAAACATGTGTTTCGGTTAAAAATGTCATAACTTATTCATAACAGATCAAAATTTAGTAAGACAAAATGTGTTGGTTAGAGTGTACAGTCTGTAGTATTCTTTGTAAAACTTTCAAATCCATACAATGAATATTTCGTGCAGGGCACACTCTACAAGTTTTCTCTCTAGAATAAGCCGAAATTCAACAAGGTATGCCATTTTTGCTATAACTCATTTTCTGAGAGGTTCCAAGTAGTGACACATGGTGGAATTGCATAAACACACTGGAGAACTGTGTGTAATATTTTCATATCTTTAATCATTACAGGTACATTGTTATGATTATTTCAAGTTAGGGTTGTTGACTAATCCAAAACTAGTCATGTGAGACTAAAGTAAAGTTTGATGAAAATGTTAGTCTCTTGTTGTTAAAGTTAGGGAAGGTTTGCAAGTTGAGGTATAGGTTGGTGCATGGTTGATGCACTTGTTTATGGTATAGGTTGATTACAGGTTGAGGTATAGTTTGATGCATGGTTCAGGTTATTGGTACAGGTTGTTTGGTGCAGGTTAATTGGTACAGGGTTACAGCAGTATATCTCATAGTGATAGTGTGATAGTGGTTCCATCATTCTATTTATATTTTAGGGTGTTTGGATGGGGCAAGGAAAGTTGTTTGTAGCCACATTATGATTGTATTTGGAGAACATAAGGGGTTGTAGCCTCCTTTTAGTTGTAGCCAGAGAATTGGGGAGTTGGAGCTTCCCTCAAATTGTAGCCTGAAAAACTAGGGGATTGGAGCCTCCTTACAATTGTTGTTAATGTTTAGGTCATTATTATATATGTTTTCATTTCATTAGATAACAATAGCATAATCCAAGATCACTGAGAAATACACAATCACAAGAGACACAACATTTATCCTGGGAAACCCTCTAGGGGAAGAAAACCCAGCAAAACTTTCTTAATATAAATAGCCAATACAATGCCAAGAGATATCTTAAGCTAATACAAAAATTCCTCTCCCAGATATGCACCACTCTCTCTCTCTCCTTCTTCTCTAGTAGCAGATCTGAATTTGTCTCTCAAAATGAGCAAGTGAGTTGTGTCTAAGTGAGGTACTAGCCTCCTTTATTTATACAAGTTTGGCACGTGTGAAGTGTCTCTTCACTAGCAGGGCCGACTTCTCAAACTGGGTGGGTAAACCCACCTTTATTATATTTATGGGTCTCTTTAATATTTTTTGGGGCTGACTTCTTATTCTACCTATTACAATTGTCTTTTGACCAATCCATAAAAGGGGATTTGGTCCTATTACAATAACCAACATGATCAATCCACAATGGGGATTGATCCTATGAATAATATATTAATAATAATAAGAATACTCTTTGCAATTACATTATTTCAACACTCCCCCTTAACAAGAAGGGTATTCTTCAACAACATCATGCGAGAGAGAGAGGATAGCATCATCAACAACATCAAGTGGGTGAGAGGACAACATCATCAATATCATCTTGGAACACTAAATGGCGTATCTATAAATCATCGGAATTTTTCTTCATCGTCGGCATCGTCCTTCTCAAAGGAATTCCATCATCATGCACATCAATATGTATTAGTATAAAAACTGATACATCATCATCATCACAACACAAGGCTGGCTCATCATAATACAAGACTAGTTTTACGTCATAGCTGACAAGTTGGAAGCTCAGTACGTTTCTCATCTCATCATCTTTCTTTATGTCACAGCACTCAAGCTGGAAGCAAGATACTTGTCCTGCTTTACGTCACAACCATCCAGTCAGAAGAAGAATACTAGACTATCTTTACATCACAGCTATCCAGCCGGAAGCTCAGTGCTAGTCTCATCATATCATCTTGCTTTACGTCTGAAAATTAGGTCAGAAGAAAGGAACATCTCATCTTTCTTTACGTTTGACAACTAGGTCAGAAGAAAGGAACATCTCATCTTTATTTACATCTGACAACAAGGTCAGAAGCAAGGAACATCCCATCTTGCTTTACGTATGACAACTAGGTCAGAAGCAAGGAACATCTCATCTTGCTTTACATCTGACAACTAGGTCAGAAGCAAGGAACATCTCATCTTGCTTTACGTTTGACAACTAGGTCAAAAGAAAGGAACACATCTCATCTTGCTTTATGTCTGACAACTGGGTCAGAAGCAAGGAACATCTCATCTTGCTTTACGTCTGAAAACTAGGTTAGAAGCAAGGAACACATCTCATCTTGCTTTACGTCTAACAACTGGGTCAGAAGCAAGGAACACGTCTCATCTTGCTTTACGTATGACAAATGGGTCAAAAGCAAGGAACACATCTCATCTTGCTTTACATCTGACAACTAGGTCAGAAGCAAGGAACACATCCTGCTTTATGTCACAACCACAAGGTCGGAAGAAGGGAATATCTCATCACATCAACTACTCCCCCTTTTGAGGAAGGTCCTTTCGGACTATGCCAAGCTTATCTCGGAAGTACTCAAACTTCACATGATATAGGGGCTTGATCAACACGTCAGCAACATGTTCATTCGTGATAATGTACTAGAGCTTTAAGGCTCCTCTCTGTACCATGTCACGAATGTAATGATAACATATCTCTATGTGCTTTGACCTATCATGGAATACAAGATTCTCTGTCATCTTTATGCAGCTGTGGTTGTCACATAGAATCAAGTTTGCTCTCATCTCTAAGTCAAATAGGTTAGTCAACAACTTTCGAAGCCATATAGCTTCGCAACTGGCAGAACATGCAACAATGTATTATGCTTTCGTTGTGCTGAGAACAATACTAGATTGCTTCCTACTCTGCCACGAGATCATAGTTGATCCCAAACTGAAAAAACATCCTGAAGTGCTTTTCCTGTTAGAAACACTTCCTGCCCAATCTGCATCAGTATATCCACTTAATGTGAAATCATGATCTCCATCATAGCTGAGACCATAATCTATTGTACCTTTAAGGTACCTCATCACATGTTTTTCAACCACTAGGTGAACATGTTTAGGTTCTACCAGAAACTGACTCAAGGTGTTCACAGCAAAACAAATGTCTGGTCTGGTGTTTTTCAGGTACATCAGCGATCCAATAATATGTCTATACAGTGTGGCATCAATCAATTCTGACGAAGTATCGACTAGCAGCATCAACTTTGCTTCCATGGGTGTATTCATGGGCTTGCATTCCAACATGTCAAATCTCTTCAAGATTTTGACTGTATACTTCCCTTGGTTAAGGAAGATCCTCTCAGGACTCTGCCATACCTCAAGACCTAAGAAATTTTGCATTAGGCCAAGGTCTTTCATTTCAAATTCTGAGGCAAGTCTCTTTTTACATTCAGTGATGAGATTTTCTTCTCCAGTTAAGAATAAGTCATCCACATATAGCAGTAAGATTATTGGCTCATTATTCATGATTTTGAAGTAGATATTTGAGTTTGCTTTACTCTTGGTAAAGCCTAATCTCGTCAAGAAATTGTCTATACAACCATACCAAGCTCTAAGAGATTTCTTCAATCCGTATAAGGATTTCTTCAATCTGCATACATGAGACTTTCTGTCTTCAACCTCAAATCCTTGAGGTTTCTCTATATACACTTCCTCTTCAATAACACCGTTTAGGAAAGTTGTCTTCACATCCATCTGGTGCAGCTTCCACTTCATCTTAGATGCAAAAGCTATGATGGTTCTGATTGAAGTGTATCTAGCCACAGGATTGAATGTCTCTTCATAGTCAATGCCTTCGTTTTGGGAAAAGCCACGAGCAACAAATCTTGCTTTATATTTCTCAATACTTCCATTAGAAGCATGTTTTATTTTGAAGAGCCATCTGGAGGATACCACATATTTATTCTTTGGTCTAGGAACTATTTCCCATACTTTATTCTTCATTATGGATTGGTATTCCTCTGTCATGGCATCTACCCATTCTTTCCTCTGAATGGCTTCTTCAAAGTAGGTAGGTTCCTCTTCTAGGAGATCACACATCACAGCTATATAATTGGATAATGGATTTGGTATTTTCACATGTCTCGTAGTTCCTTGGGGAACATCATACTTCTCTACATCTTGAATAATCTCTCTAGCCCAAACTGGCTTTCTTCTATGGAGGATCGTCATCTGAGGAGGTTCTTGCACTTCTACTATATCATGGTATTCTAGAAGTTCCTCATCAGGGGAAGTTACGACTTCCCTCACTTGTTCTACAACTCTGGGAACCTCCCTCATTGCAGTATTGGGGATTACAGGTTCCTCTTCATATACCTCGTCAAACTGGCACAATTTATATTTCTTGAGTGTTGTATATTCATCAAAGGTCACATCCCTATTGATATAAATGTGATGTTGACCTAGTATATAGATTCTGAAGGCCTTGGAGACCTCACAGTATCCCACAAATATTCCCTTCTTTCCTGAAGGGTCCATCTTGTTTCTCTTTTCTTTAGGTATATGAATAAACACTAGACAGCCAAATATTTTGAGATGGATTACCTCTGGCTTCTTTCCGGTGAACATCTCTTCCGGTGTCTTGAGCCCAAGTGCACTATGGGACAATCGGTTCTACACATAAATAGCTACCATTACTGCTTCTACCCATAAGCACATAGGAAGATCTTGATCATGGATCATAGTCTTCACAGCTTCCAGTATGGTTCTGTTCTTCCATTCAGCGACACCGTTTTGTTGGGGATTATAGGGAGTAGTGAGTTCCCTCTTGATCCCAACATCTTTGCAGAAGTTCACAAAATCTTTTGAGGTATATTCTCCTCCATTATCTGGCCTGAGTATCTTAATCATCTTTTCAGGAAGGTTCTCTATTAAGGCTTTAAATTCCTTGAACTTACTGAACACTTCATCTTTAGATTTCAAAAAATATATCCAGGTTTTATGAGAGTAATCATCAATGAATGATACATAATATACATACCCGCTAATGGAGGATGATGACATTGGGCCACATACATATGAATGGATGAGTTCTAGGACTCCTTCTGTCTTGTTGTCCCTCTTCAGAAACAGGTTCTTGATATTCTTCCCTTGTGCACATCCATTGCATATGCCTTTATGGTCACCTTTGAGTTTTGGTAAACCTGTGACTGCTTTGCATATGTATGGTAGTGCCTTGTAGTTGATGTGGGCTAACCTTCTGTGCCAAATCTCACATGAGTTTTCAATGGTGTGGGTCATGGCAGCCTCTGAGTGACCCTCTAGTTTATACAAGCCATTTTCTTCATTTCCAATGATGATTACTTCATTTAAGGTTTCTCCTTTATCCCACATAAGAACTTCTCCATCTATAAAGGAAACTCTGAAGCCTTTCTTTTCTAAATCTGAAATGGAGAGTAGGTTCTTCTTCAAGCCTGGTACATATAGTATGTCCTTTAGTTTTAGTGAATTCCCTGAATTTAGTTTATGATTTGATTCTCCCACTCCCTTGATGGAATATTGGTAATCATCTCAAAGTGTCACTTTCTAAGAAAACTTATTCTCTGAGATACAAGAGAGAATGTTTATTTGTCCCATCATGTGCTTGGATGCACCACTATCAATGAGCCAAGTGTCCTCTCCAGTTGTTACAGATCCTGAGAGGGCCGAGATCAAGACATGGTCTTTGATCTACTCTCTTATCATCTTTGCGGGTGGCTCTTCATCTTCAACTACATGGGCATGGATCCTCTTATGTTTTCTCTTTTATTTTTCTCATATGGCTGGAAAAAACTTCGCAATGTGTCCCATCTTGTCACAATGATAGCATTGTACAGATGAGTAGTCTCTTTCCTTTCATTGTCCTTTCTTCTGAAATCTCCTTGGATGAGATTCTTTATGATTGAATTTATCTGATTTTTTAGGCTCTTTATGAGTCTCCTTTTGGAAGTAGGGTTTCTTCCTTCCTCCTTTGGTGTGAGTAGCTAGGGCTTGATCATCATCCCTTGATAGTAACACTTCACGATTCGCTACTCTTGTTTCTTCTTGGATGCATTCTTCCCATAGTCTGACAAAATTCAGTTTCTCCTTTCTGGCACATATCGTCTGAATTAAAACATCCCAAGGTCTTTGAGACCATTTAAGGCCATCATCATGATTTCGTCTTCATCTATGGTATCTCCAATAGCTTCTAGTTTTTCTTTGAATTCTGAGATTCTGGAGAAATATTCCTAAATCATTTTTCCTTTCTGCATCCTTGTATTCTTCAGTTGAGTTCTAAGATTCATCTTTCGGTTTATGTTCTTTCCTTCATATAGTCTAGTCAAGGCATCAAACATTTATTTTGGGGTCTTCTTAGATGACACATAAGGAATCATATGGTCTTTGATTGAATCTGCAATGATTATTTTGGCCCTTATTGTGTCCTTTTGATGCTTTGCCTTTTCTACAACATCGTCGAGTTCTGGTAATTCTTCTTTGATGAATATTGCTAGGTCATTCTCTTCAAGAATGAGGCCAATCCTATACTTCTAGGCATGTAATTTTTCCACTCCTTCTAACTTGTCAACAAGCTTAACGCTTGCAGACATCTTTACTTGGAGCTAGGAAAATGACTGAAAAATGAAAGTGCTCAAAATCAAAACTGAACTTACCAGGAGGTGCGCTTGGCTGAGGCAAATATCCTGGTGTGTTTGGATCTGAGAAAATCCAACTTTTTCTCCTTCAAATTTGATTTGCAGATTTCTGGACTAGTGCTTCTGGTACCTCTGGTACTCTGGTACTTCTGGTGCACTGGTTTTCTGGTACTTCTAGTACTTCATGAAACTAGGTTTTCACTTTCTGGGATATCCAGCCACTGAAAAGGTGTGCTAAGAGTGCCAAGTTGATCCTTAGGGGAGGGCGCACTTTTCTAGATGGTTTTGGGGCTGAAAAGCTTCACCATCAAAAATCCCTAATTTTCATGTATGGTAACAGTGACATTTTTCACTTGTGAAAGATGCTTCCTTCAACTTGGCTTTGATACCATGTTAATGTTTAAGCCATTATTATAGATGTTTTCATTTCATTAGATAACAATAGCATAATCCAAGATCACTGAGAAATACACAATCACAAGAGACACGACATTTATCATGGGAAACCCTCTAGGGGAAGAAAACCCAACAAAACTTCCTTAATATAGATAGCCAATACAATGCCAAGAGATCTCTTAAGCTAATACAGAAATTCCTCTCCCATATATGTGCCACTCTCTCTCTCCTTCTTCTCCAATAGAAGATCTGAACTTGTCTCTCAAAATGAGCAAGTGAGTAGTGTCTAAGTGAGGCGCTAGCCTCCTTTATTTATACAAGTCTGGCACGTGTGAAGTGTCTCTTCACTGGCAGGGCCGACTTCTCAAACTGGGTGGGTAAACCCACCTTTATTATATTTTTGGGTCTCTTTAATATATGCTGGGATGACTTCTTATTCTGCCTATCACAATTGTCTTTTGACTAATCCGCAAAAGGGGATTTGGTCCTATTACAATAACCGACATGATCAATCCACAATGGGGATTGATCCTATGAATAATATATTAATAATAAGAAGAATACTCTTTGCAGTTACATTATTTCAACAGTTGCAGCTGGAAAACAAAGGAAGTTAGTGCTTCCAATGAATGTAGTTCTTCAAGACATATAAGAAAAAACATTTTGTGGTTTTCTCCCACTTTGGGTTTCCACGTAAAAACACTGGTGTAATGTGTATGTGTATGATTGTTCATTTTCTCATTGTTTATTTACTCTGCAAATATTGGATGATAATGCTACATTGATATAACACTTGCATTATATGGTTAAAAAGGATCAAATTTCTCTATTACTGATTCACCCCCCCTCTCAGTAATCCAACAATTGGTATTAGAGAAGGTTCCTTCAGAAATCAGTTTAACCGTTGAAAGGTAGATCATGGAGAGAAACAACATGTATAAAAATGGAATACCACAATTTGATGGACAAAAGTGTGCATTTTGGAGCATAAGGATGAAGACATATATACATGCACAGGTATTTGAAATTTGGCAATCAATTGTAGATGGATACACAACACCAGTAGTTCCGCCGACAAATGACAAAGCAATGAAACTCATTCAGAATAATTCCAAATCCACAAATGCACTTCTGAATGGTCTTGGAGAATCGGTATTCACCAAATGTTCACATTGTAAATGCGCTAAAGAGATTTGGGACAAACTTTGAAATATTTATGAAGGAGATTCAAAAGTCAAAGTAGCAAAGATTCAAACTTACAGAGGTCAGTTCGAACAACTAAAGATGAAGGAAGACGAGAATATTGTAGCTTACTTTTGATGAGTCGATGAAATAGTAAATTCAATCTTGGGGTTGGGAGAAGAAATCAAAGAATATTTAATTGTTCAAAAGGTACTAAGATCTCTTCCTATGAGATTTGACCCTAAGATATCAGCACTAGAAGAAAGAGAAGATCTAAACTCAATAAGCATGGGCGAACTACATGGAATCTTCACAGCATATGAAATGAGAACCGAACAAGAAACTCCAGATATAAAATAAGTAGCCTTCAAAGAATCCAAAAGTTCAAATCAAAAGGGAAAGCAAAAAGAAAAACAACATAGCAGCAATAGTGATGTCTCAGAAGATGATGAATAAGCGACCAACTTTGTCATAATATTGAACAAGGGAACCAACAACAAGTATAGAGGTAATCTTCCTTTGATTTGTTTTAATTCTGATGGTTTTGGTCATTTTTCTAACAAATGTCCTCATAATAAAAAGAGAAATTATGAAGGTTACTTGAATATAAAACAAACATATAAAGGCAAAAGAACCACAATTTTTTTTTTCAAGAAAAGCTTATGCACCAAAGAAGACATCTCATCATCAAATGAAGATGAAGTCGGTGACAGTGAGATAGAAAGAGTTCTATTCATGGTAGTAGAAGACTCTAATAAAGAAGACTCCAAAGAAGAATATGAATAGGCTGAAGAAGAATATGAAGAGGCTAAAGTTGACTACTGAGAAGAATTGTTGTGTGTCATAGAAGTTATCAGAAGAGACAAGAAGAAAAACAAGAAACTACAAGCGGAACTAGACAAGAAAGAAGACACTCAGGAACTAGAACAAATGATCACAAATTTGAAGGTTCAAATTGAAGAATATAAAAGAATTGAAGAAGCACTCAAAGAAAATCTATAAGGAAGAGACGGGATCATTGGAAATTTGGAAGAAGAAAATGTCACATTAAGAAATGATCTTCAAAAGAAAAATATGCAGAACAACTCAAAAGTTTTGAATGACATTATCAGTAGTCAAAAACCTCATCATGACAAGTCCAGACTTAGATACAATCAGACAGAAAATGGGTTAAGCTCCAAAACAACGGAACAAGAAACATATCCAAAAAGCTATGCAGAAACAATCAAATGGGATAGGAAGGTCTACAAAAAAAATTACAGGGACACTCCTCCACTAAGAAGATTCAGATTTCAGAATCAACGACAGATAGAAATAGATAGGCCTCGGGACGAAGAAGGATTCATAAGAGTACCTCCTTTCAGAATATCTTCAAATCCCATGTATCAAACTATCTTTTTTAGTTTATGTTATTCATGTAATAATTTTGGACATAAAGTTGTGAATTGTAGAGCTAACAACATGAACATAAATAGATTTGAAAGTCATACACAAAAGGGTTATCCAAGAAGGCCTAGTGAAACATAGAGAAGAAGTTACAACAAGTTTAAATCTTTGAGCACTGAAATAGAATGCTACAAATGTAACAAATTTGGACACATGGCCAAAGATTTCATAATTACAGTCCATCCTAGAGAACCACAACAGAACAACAAAAGTCATAGACAGGAACCTCAGAAAAGGACATGGATGAGAAAGAAAAATCAATATAGCAATGAAGAATGCACACTCGCTCTACAAACTAAGCAGAAGAAATGTGGTTTGTATGTTGACAATGGTTTTTCAAAACACATGACAGGTGATAGAGACAGGTTTCTTACATTAAGAAAGGAAAGAGATGAATCAGTCTCCTTCAGAAATGATGATTCAACTAAAATCATTAGAAAAGGCACAGTTAGAATTGGGAACAAGAATACCAAGGAAGAAAATGTTCTACTAGTAGAAGATATGAATCATAATCTTCTAAGTGTGAGTCAAATGTGTGACCAAGATCATAAATTTACTTTCGATTCACAAAAGTGTGAGATAAGAAAAGAAGGTTCAGGAAAATTGATTGTAACAGCTGCGAGAACTTCAAACAACATATATGTATTAAGTGAAATTGGAAATGAAAAGTGTTGCCTAGGAAAGGAAGATGAAATTTGGCTATGGCATAGAAGAATGGGCCACATACATTTTGATAACCTTGTCAAATTCAGCAAAAGGGAAGTAGTTAGATAAATTCCCCAGATCACGAAACCAACCAACACTTTATGCAAGCATTGCCAACAAGGAAAGAAAACAAAGACTAGGTTTAAATCAAAATAATATTCAACGACAAGACTACTAGAAATTGTGCATATTGATCTAGATGGACCAAATACAACAAAGGGTTTAAAAGGTGAGAAATATTTTATGTTATTATTTGATGATTATACAAGAATGACTACAGTTTTCATTCTTGGGAATAAGTCAGAATATTTTGGAAACTTCAAGGTCTACAAGGAAATGGTTGAAAATGAAATGGATTCAAAAATCAAATGCTTGAGATCTGATAATGGAGGAGAGTTAACTTCAAAGGAATTTATGAACTACTTCAACAAGCATGGAATAAAAAGGCAATTCTTTGTTGCTAGGACACCTCAATATAATGGAGTTGTTGAAAGAAAGAACAAGACAGTACATGAAATGACTCAAACAATGCTAATGGATTCCAAATTGACAGATATATTTTGGACACAGGCAATGCCTACAAAAGTTCACATTCAAAATAGAGTAATGCTCAGAAACAACACTAAAAAAACTCCCTACGAGCTATGGAAAGGAAGACCAGCAAATTTGAAGCACTTCAGAGTTTTTGGAAGCAAATGCTACATCAAAAGAGAAGATGGCAGAATGGGAAAGTTTGACTCTTGTGTGGACAAAGGATTACTTGTTGGTTACTCAATTACAAGGAAAACATACAAGTGTTACAACCTGACATTGAACAAAGTTGTGGAAAGCATCAATGTAACAATTGATGAAACAAGTAGACAATAATTAAAGGAAGAAGAATATGAATCAATGGAACAACTTTACGAATAAGAAGTAGATGATGAAAAATAAGTAGAAGGGGAAGATGAAGAGGATCTGACAGAAGCAGAAGAGAAAGTTCAACAAGTTCCTCTAAATACACCTAGCAGACGAGTACAGAAGAATCATCCTTCAAATCAGATTATTGGAAACAAAGATGCAGGAGTTGAGACTAGAAGAAGAATCCATTCACCAGAACAAATGCACCTAGCACTTTCATCTACAATTGAAACAACCTTTTTTTAAGAGGCCAGCAAGGATGAATTTTGGAATAAGTCCATGGATGAAGAATTGGATCAAATAGAGAAAAATGACACTTGGGAATTGGTTCCAAGACCAAAGGATAAGAATGTGATCGGCACAAAGTGGGTATACATGAATAAATTGAATGAAGATGGAAAGGTTACAAGGAACAAAGCTAGATTGGTATGTAAAGGATATGCACAGGTTGAAGGAATCAAATTTGAAAAGACATTTTCCCCAGTTGCCAGAATGGAAGTAATCTAATTACTTTTAACTTATGCATGCTCCAAAAATATTAAAGTGTATCAGATGGACGTAAAATCAACTTTTATGAATGGGGAACTTGAAGAAGAAGTCTACATTGAACAACCAGAAGGATTTCAGTTGTCAGAGAACGCATATTATGTGTGTAAATTAAAGAAGGCCTTGTATGGTCTAAAATAGTATCCTAGAGCATGGTACTCTAGACTAGATAAATATTTATAGCAGGCAAGGTTCAGAAAAGGAAGTGCAGACAACAACCTCTACATCAAGGTAACTCAACATATTACTTTATTAATTGAAGTTTATGTTGTTGATATTATTTTTGGAAGTACTCATGACAGGTTAAGCCATAAATTTGCAAAGGACATGCAGAAAGAATTTGAAATGTCATTACTTGGAGAACTATCCTTCTTTTTGGGTCTTTAGATATGTCAAAGCAAACAAGGAATTTTTATTTCTCAAACCAAGTATATCAGAGAAATGTTAAAGAGGTTCTGAATGGAAGATTGCAAATTAATTATCAATCCCATGCAAACCAGTTGCAAGTTGAGGAAAGATGATGATTCAAATTCTACAGATCAGAGGCAATGCAGGTCAATGATTGGTAGCCTACTATATGGGACAGCATCCAGACTAGATGTAATGCAGGAAATTGGATAGGTAGCACGATTTCAAATAGCACCAAAGGAATCACATGTATTGGCAATGAAGAGGATTTCCATATATCTCAAAGGAAAAGAAGATTTTGGATTATAGTATCCAGAAGGAAAGGATCTATCACTTATTGCCTACACATATGCAGATTGGGTAGGTTGCATTGATGACCGACGAAGCACCAGTGGAGCAACGTTCTACTTGGGTGAGTGTTTAGTATCATGGTTAAGCAAGAAACAATCATCAGTATCTTTATCTATAGCCGAGGTAGAGTATATTGCAGCAGCAACATGTTGTACACAAGTTCTATGGATGAAAAAAACTCTGACAGATATACAGGTTGAGTATGATGAGCCCATTCAAATCTATTGTGATAATAAAAGAACCATCAGTATCTCAAAGAACCCAGTGATGCACTCCCATACAAATCATGTTCCAATAAAGTATAACTTTCTACAAGAACATGTTGCAGAAAATAACATCAGAGTTGAATATGTGGGCACAAAAGAACAAGTGGTAGACAACTTTACCAAACCGCTTCCATGGGAAGCCTTTGAGTATCTTCGCTAGAGACTCGGAGTTATTTCTACTCCAAAATGAATTCTTTTGAATCCTTGTATTATATGTCTTAGATGTACATGAGGAAGAACCAGAAAGAGGATAGTTCAGGTTGGGAGATCAGACGAATCAATTAGGGGGAGCAGCCCCGAATGGAAAGATACATTTTCCATTGATGACAAAGGGGGAGATAATTATCAGATGTAGAGGACAGAGGCATGGTTCCAGGGAGAGCATTAGTCACAAATATGCAGGCATGGTTCTAGGGGGAGCATGAGTAATATAATTTCAGTATTGCATCAAAGTGTTGCCATCAATGCCAAAGGGGGATATTGTTGATTAATTGGGTTGGTTTTCATTGATGTCAACCCTTGAATAAAGTCTGATAGCGAATTACGGTAGCACAAAGGTTTGGGTAATGGAACCAAGTTTGTTTGATGTATAATGGTATGAGTTTTGATATATTTGCAGGTAAGACTATTCTAGATGGATAGTACATGCCATGTCATTTCCAGTGGTATGTCAAATGCCACATAATGCCTCACAGTTTGATATTTATGGCCTTACTAAGTTGAAGGACTCTCATATGATTGGCTTGAAACCCCAAAAGGTCAAAGAAGTCAAAGTGAAAGCAAAGAAGAAATTATTTAAATAATAAAGTGAAGTGACAAAGTCAAAGAGGATTATTTAAATAATAAAGTGAAGTGACAAAATCAAAGGGGATTATTTAAATAATAAAGTGAAGTGACAAAGTCAAGGAGGATTATTTAAATAATAAAGTGAAGTGACAAATTCAAGGAGGATTATTTAAATAATAAAGTAAATAGAGAACTTTCTAATTATGGAAAGTGGTTATAAGAAGGTTAACCCTAAAATGAAGAAAATGGGTTAAGTGGTCAAGTGGCTATTGGATACATGGCAAAGTGATAAATTGAGAAAAGTTGGACATAGGTGATTATGTGGACAAAGTGGCCTAGAAGATGCTTCTAAGGAAGCTACTTGGAGAGTATAAATAAGAGGCAAGGCTAGTCCTGAAACTAGTCTAAAACAGGTGTTTCGGGTAAAAACATCATAAATTCTTCATAACATATCCACATTCAATAAGACTAAATGTGTTGGTTAGAATACATTCTATAGTATTCTGTGTAAAATTTTCATCTCCATACAACAAATATTATGTGCAGGGCACACTCTACAAGTTCACTCTCTAGAATAAGCCAGAATTCAACAACATATGTCATTTTTTCTATAACTCCTTTTTATGAGAGGTTTCAAGTAGTGAAACCTGGAGGAATTTTATAAAACACACTGAATAACATTGTGTACTATTTTCATATCTTTATTCATTACAGGTACATAGTTATGATTATTTCAAGTTAGGGTTGTTGACTAATACAAAACTAGTCATGTGAGACTAAAGTAAAGTTTGATCAAAATGCTAGTCTCTTGTTGTTAAAGTTAAGGAAGGTTTGTAGGTTTAGGTACAAGTTGGTGCATGGTTGATGCACTTTTTTATGGTACAGGTTGATTACAGGTTGAGGTACAGGTTGATGCATGGTCCAGGCTATTGGTACAGGTTGTTTGGTGTAGGTTGATTGGTACCAGTTTACAACAGTATATCTCACAGTGATAGTGTGACAGTGGTTCCATCATTCTAATTATATTTCAATTTGGTTGGACGAGGAAAGGAAAGGTGGTTGTAGCCACCTTCCGATTGTAGCCAAAGAACATAGGGGTTTGTAGCCACCTTCCGATTGTAGCCGAAGAACATAGGGGGTTGTAGCCTCCTTCTGGTTGTAGCTAGAGAATTGGGGAGTTGGAGATTCCCTCAGGTTGTAGCCTGAGAAACTAGGGGGTTGGAGCCTCCTCCCAGTTGCAGTTGGAAAACAAAGGAAGTTGGTGCTTCCAATGAATGTAATTCTTCAAGACATATAAGAAAAAGTGTTATGTGTTTTTCTCCCGCTTTGGGTTTCCACGTAAAAACACTGGTGTACTGTGTATGTGTATGATTGTTCATTTGTTCATTGTTTATTTACTCTGCAAATATTGGATGATAATGCTACATTGATATAACACTTGCATTATATGGTTAAAAATGATCAAATTTCTCTATTAGTGAGTAACTTGTTTTTCTAATGTTAAAAAATAAGTAGATTCAAAATCATCAGTTCACCTACCAATCAAACATCAATCTATCACATTGCTTCAATTGATGACAATCTAACCAATTCATAGAAAATACTGCATCGTTATAGCCTTGGGACTACAATTGGTTTTCACCTTAAACAAGGGGCATTGGAAAAAATTCATGTTATTATCATGCTTGTCACTAGAAAGGTGCATGAGTAGTGTCATTTTTATTTCCAAAGGCTCCTTTATATTCTTGAGGTGTGAACTCAAAGCCTTTGTAGTTACTAGGCACAGGTTTCCCTTTCGTGAAATACATCTTCTTTCAATTCAACTATTAATTTATTGTTGTAATGTCCTTTCTCACTAATTTTTTAGTTCAAGTATATTTTCTTGATGTTTCTACATGTGGATTTCTTGTGTTTTTAGTTGTTCCATCCTTTTGTGCACATCTAATCAAGACCGTAGAGATTTTCAAATCTTAAGAGTTCCTATAAAATTCTTACCCATTGTGTCAAGTTCATTAGATTCAGTGCATTATGTAGAGCCATGTTGAAATAAACTCGTTTTGTTTCTAAATCAATCTACTCATTGTGATCAATTATTTGCAATTGGGGTATTGTGATTTTGCTTTTAGTCTAGAGACCATGAATTTATTGGGATTATTGTAGGTTTATTTGAGTCACGTTTGAGCTATTTGAAATTCTTATCTAGAAAATTGAGCAAATATCTCACTGAGTTGAAAACATTGAGAATGGGAAGAGACAATGCATTGTGTTTAAAAAGGGAAAATAAGCTCAGGAAGACACCACAATGAGAACACTTTCTAAAATGGAGAATTATTTTTGGAACACAAGTGGACAAGTTGAACAAGCCAATTAAATTGTAAGAAGGCATGACACTAAGAACACGGAGGTGAGGATGGGTATAGAAGCATCCAAATTGAGAGAAGCATACTTTGTTGCAACATGTCAAGAGATTGTAAAGAGGGAGACAAAGCGTTTAAAGAGGGATCAAGATTTAGAGAAATAAGAGTCCAATCTCTAGGATGAAATTTTGGAAGAGAAAAAAAAGATTGCTCAACTGCAACAATAGTTATCTCTCACATTCATAAAGAAACTGAGGTGAGAGCATATTCAAATGTTTGACATGGTGCATTATATCACACTGAATTATTTATTGTTTGTTTTTGGTTGAACATGGAAACATTGATATCACTAGCACATATGCTACATGTGATAAATTTATATGAACAATATGTAACTTGTCTCTTATTGAATGACGCGTAGAAAAAATGGAATCATAAAAGAAAGCTAAACAAGTGGAAATTGCATGAGTAGAGAAATAAATAAGAAAAAAAAAGGGAGGAGGCGTTGCATATAAAACTAGAAATAGTTTTTCAACAAAAATGCATTGGTTATCTACAACAACAAACTCATTGGGTATTTACAACAACTTAAATATATCTTCAATCATTATGCATGGGAAACATATCATAAATATTGAATATCATTAGAAAATATTATCCAGTGACAATATAGAGTACCTAAGAAAAAATCAAAACTTATTTCTAATGAGACCAGAGAGTCCAAGGGGAAAAAAACTTCTTAAACTAAAAAAATGGAGGGGACTCCAATGAAACATTTGACCAAAAAACTGAAAGATTTGAATGACCTTACAAGAAAATTGAAAGATTTGAATTACCTAGACCAATATCACATAATGTGTCCCACAAACAATGATAAAGAAAATCAATTGATTGAAGAATTGAAAAGGGATTCTAAAAAGAATAATTGGAAGAATTGAATGACCTACGCCAATATCACATAATGTGTCCCATAGAAAGTGAACATAAAGAAAATTAATTGGTTGAAGAATTTAAAAAGGCATCTAAAAAGCATTGTATCGTGTGTAGGAAAGGTAGAAGTTAACTATGACCAAGGGTGTCCTCTTAAACTAAAAGTACCTATCAAACAAAGATCTATGAATAATGAGATGATATTCTTTGGAAAAACAAAAGTTAGCTTTCCTTATGAATAACAAAACGAAAAATGTAGTGAATATTAAAAATGTTAACAATAAAAAATTATGAAAAAATATAAAAATAAATAAAAAATGATGTCATCTAAATCATGGGGAAGTGCCTTGCGAGAAGATGATCTACAAAAAGAATCTCCTGGAAGGGAAATTATGAATAACAAAGCGAAAAATATAGTGAATATTAAAAATGTTAACAAGAAAACATTATGAACAAATATAAAAAAAAAAATGATGTCATCTAAACCATGGGCAAGTGCCTTGCGAGAAGATGATCTACAAAAAGCATATCTCCTAGAAGGGAAATTTTCAAATGCAAAGAGTAATGACATTGTACAAGCTCGCTTAAAGAAACTGAAAAATAAGAGTACTAGTTCGTCATAAAACATAAGACTAGCTCAATGAACCAAAATTATGTCAGACTCTTTGAACATTGAAGACATTGTTTGTGTGCAAAAGGAAATGATTGCATTGAAGTACTTTGGTTAGTGTACTTACTAGAAGGTTGTAATGTGAAATGGGTCCAAAAGAGTTTCATTTCTTTTGTGCACGAAAGGTGATTATGTGGTAGTTTTCTATTATTCATAATTAATTTATTTTTCTATTATTTTCTTCTATAGTAAAAAAAAACTCTTTGGAACCAAGGAAACTGATAATTGAATCATTCAAATGAAGTAGATCTATTAGTTGAGGAGACTCTCTGGTTTTGTTTGATTGTGGATGCAGAGAAATATTGATTAAGTTCATATGTGAGCCATATGATTTTATTTGTGTATCTACTTTTCTTAGATAATTTGGTGTTCTAAGAGAGTAATTTGAATAGTTGTAAGGAACTTCAACTTCCACTATAATTGAAATCATGACATGGTAAGAATCATCAAAAACATGTGATGTGTAGACTTGTAGATTTAGTATTAAGATAAGTCTATATATACATGAACAATATGCATTTCCTTTTACTTTCTTTTAGAAACTCTTGCAAAATGTTTTAACAAAACACAAAGTATTTTTGCATTCATTGTAAATATTTTGTCTAAAATAGAGATGCTCATAAATGATCGCATATCATGATGATGTTTTTATGTGAGTGTAATGTAATTTAAGCATTTGATCAAGATATGTGATAAAAACTTCTAATAGTATTTCATACATTTTTTTTTGTTCAAGTGAAAATATTTAATGTATATAGCTTCTACCTACTTAAAAAACAATAAGGTTTCACTCTAAGCAAGAAATTATAGTCAAATCAACTCCTCTTTCAAAAAAACAAAAAAAAAACTATTTTTCTTAATTGGGTTTTAGGAACATAATGTATGTCATTGTATCGTTATTCAAAGATGACATATTGTTTTTTAATTCCAAGATGATATCATTTTTTGATATGGGTAATGAGTATTATGGTGGAAAGAAGCCAACAGACATTCAAAGACTTTGTAATTATCATTTTCAATTTCAAAGATTGCTCTTTGGTGGACTCTGTAGTTATCATTTTCAGTTTCAAATATTTCCTTTTGGTGATGCATGAGGATATTCTTTCAAGTGCTATAAGCCTCGTTTAAAAAAAAAAAACGGACACATTTGTTAAATAAATTTGATTTGTAGAATTAAATTGATGTATATCAGTTCATTGTTATGCAGTGTTTCTGCTTAGATCCATAAATTATAAAATATATTCTACCACACTACATTTTAACAGTATATCTACTTTGCACCATGAGGGACAATGACTAGTTATTATTATATAGTTACACATTATGAGCTTATTATCATTAGTGATTTTTTTATGTAACTTGATTTTCCATTGTTAATTAGGTTTAGCTAGGGTGGTTAGGAAGATTTTTTTATCTTTCTTACTTGGGTTCAATTCTTGTAAGTAACATGTTGAACTCATTAATGAATATATTGTTGTAATTGATTCTAGCCTTGTTGTTGATTGATCTTGTACCCAAACTATATAACATGTAAAAAAAAAACTTGATTTAACAACCGTTTGAATTTAGATAGAGACACTTAACTATCGGATGTGATGTATTGTCCAGGAGATGCACAATTAGAGTTGTGATGCCCACAAATTTGAATGGATAGTAGTGATTTCAAACAACCACATGACCCCACAATGGCATGATCCTCCACAATGCCTGATACGGCTATAAATGTGTCTATCTTAGTTGTATATGACCAAAAAAAGGCCATAGTATAACGTTCTATTTTTGGAGGACATTGTTCATTTAATTTTTCCCAAAATCGGTTAAGAGATTCTTGGATATGAAAATTTGAGTGGTTGATTCTATGTAATCCAAGTGTCTCCAAAGTTTTACAAAAATCTGAATCTATTTATGCATTTAGAAATGCAATTTAAACAACAGAAAATTGAAATTTTGCCAAGATTTATATCCCCAAATTCTAATGAAAATGGCCAAAACTTAGAACAATAACCAAAAAAATTATAATTAATATAATTGAGACCAATTACAACGGTTGGTTCTTGTTATTTTAAATTGAATTCTGAATTTTTTTTGCCTACCTATGCTAGTACAATTATTCTTCTTTTTCAAGATCTCACTGTTAGCAAGAAAATACCCCCTTTAACTATACGAGGGTATAAGATTTAGACAGAGCGAATGACCATATAAAATTCAATCTATTTTATATTCTACCCAAAACATACCAAAACAAATGAAAATAAAGAAATAGGAGAGAATATCGGTAATTGTACCTTTTATCCCATGTCTGGTGATGATATCCTCAAGCTCTGTAGTTCCAACGACTACACGTCTTCTCCCAAGGTTGACCTGCATCCAAAACTAGGAAAACAAGGACTACAAGCATGCTACTTATATTCATGAGTTAGGGTTATATATCAAATGTTATGTATGAATCAAAGAAAATACACAAAACATCATCATTTGGGACAGGGAAAAGAGATTCTTTTATTCATCAAACAAAGACTGAAACTTACAATCTATGTCGGCCACCGTTCTGCGAACCTGGTCCGGGCTCCTATTTACAATGCTCCAAGTGTACCTTCAATAGGCCTCTTCCCTCAATATTTTAATCACCTTAAGGTAAGGGAATGGATTGAATGGAGGAAGAAGGGGATGATGTGGGAATGTTGAGGCAATATCTCACAAAAGGGTAGCAAAATCTTGGGCAAGGAAGGGAAGTGAAATTGAGAAGAGTTCCATTGTTCTTATGCTTGGATGTGAAATGAGACCCCAACACCTCATTTAATATGAAAAAAGTATGGTTATTCGGTTGGATGACAAGCTATCGCAGGTGAATTGGTTAGGAAACCTCCAATAGCCCATGAATTTCACTGAATTCCTTACAACTTTTTATTTTTTGAAAATTTTGCAAGCATACGTGGGTTGTTTATTGTGTAGAAAGCATATGTACGTGAGTTGTCAAGCATGCAGCAAGCATATGCACGCGTGATGTAGTGATGCAGGGTGTGTGCATGCTCTAAAAATGGTTTTTTAAGAAGAGTTACTCAGCGGTGCTTTGGAAAAATATGCAAGTAAGAGGTCCAAATCCATGTATGCATGAATATGGAATTTTAGGGTTATAACAAATGCCCCCTAATGTGTGAGGTCAGAAGAGTAACTAATGGCCGAAATACATTACAACATCTTCACCAATGTACCAAATCGAGTGAGCCTGGGACCATAGTTTGGGAGGTGCCACCTGCAAAACAACAATTGTTTCTTTGAGGCAGGAATACCCATGCTCGGGATGAATTAAATCATGGTTGCCAATGAAATACACTGCAGATCCATATCATATAACTATATAAAGTGTAGTCGCGAGCAATACACAGCGGATCTACATCTCAAAATTATTCGAAGATATACAAGTATAGTATGTATATTCCAGAAGCTAACGACGTTTGTGGTTAGAGATGAGGCCTTCATAGCTCGAGCAAAAACTTCAAGATCTTCAAAACTTAGGGAGGAGTAAAACGGGGGTGTATAACTCACTACCCTAAGGTCTTCGACAATCCGTTGGGATAAGATAGGAGGATCTTGATGATCAAGCGGAGGACTTTGTCAAGTTAGAATATGGACTTGACTGGACTTTGGGGATGGTCGACTCATGAAGGTCAAGAGACAAACTGTAGAGATTATGACTCAGGTTGGGTAAAACTTCCCTCGGACAAAAGCACAAAAGATGATCAGACTCAGGCAACATGACATTGACATAAGTTTGTGATGCAAGAGGAAATGCTAACTCTCCATGTGTTTGGAAGAGTAACCAAACAGAGGAGGACGCATCTCTATGTAGCAAGAACAGATTCCTAAGGTCATACTAGATCCCAATGCTTGAAAAACAAATGGAAGGATGTGCTTTGTCCAAGAGAGACTCTCTTTGTTGCCGAAAAAGAATGTATATTTCTCGTCCCCTCTTTTTGGAATATTTGATTTTTTTGTCTTTTTCAATTTTTTAAGAGCTTGGAAAAGAATAAAAGAATGTTATTTACAAAGGAGGAACGAGTGTCGTGAAAAGAAAACCAGTTCTAAACACATGGAACACATTAATTATCATGGCAAGGAGACATGTGCAAGATAAGGACACTCAGGGAAAATTCCTCCATGGGTCAAGGTGTTAGGTCGCAAAGGCAAGAAGTGTTGTAAGGCTTGCATATAAGGAATTCTTCAAAGGTTCAGTTGAGAGAAACATGGAGTTGGCATTAGGACAAAGACGCAAAGATGAGACTTGTAAATGCGATTAAGAAAGACACAATGAGACCCCTTCTATGTATTTTTTACGAGCCCATAGAAGGTAAGCTCGGTATTTTCTTCACGTTTAGAGAGTCTGAAAAAACGAAAAACAAGACTCCAGGGAGTACATTTTTCGAAAATAGTCTAGTCGGTTCAAAAAATGGTTAAACTTGCACCTAAAAGACCTCTATTCAAAACCATTTTAACGAGTGTGACAAAGACAAGATCACTCGGCAATATTTTCAATTTTATGGAGTCTGAAAAAAGATTAACTATGGACTCACAGTCTTTTTCAGAGTTTAGTCTCCTTAGCCCGAAAAAGTATAAAAGTAACTAAGAAGAACTCTCCCGACGAGACGAATCTCCCGAGGCGTACCTTTTTCAACTATAATCTACATGATGGAAAAGGGGTTAAACTCATGCCATTAGATGTTCTTTTGGACCAATTTAATGAGTGTGAAGGAACAAGGTCACTCTACGATATTTTCAATTTTAGGGAGTCTGAAAAGAGATTAACTATGGACTATGGGGGAGGGTTCTTTTTTTGTAAGTAATCTCCAAGGCCCGAAAAAGGTGATAAACCAAAACCAAGGAGAATTTTCATTTTTCGAAGATTTATTCCCTCAAGCCCAAAAAAGGGGTAAACTTACTCTGAGAATACTCTTCTAGTGAACCAAAGTTCCTATAGCATACCTTTATTCGTAAAATTATCCATCCAGACCGAAAAAGGGGTAAACTACCACCGAACATATGTTCCTTCAAATTTGATTTTGGTGAGTGTGAAGGACAACAAGATCGCTTGACAATATTTTAATTTTTAGAGAGTCTGAAAAGGGCTTAAAGAAGACTCCATGGGGATACTTTTCTCAAGTAATCCAGATGATATAGAAAAGAATAAATATAGTCTCATTGGATGTTTCTTTCAAATTTCAAAGCGAGCTTGAAAGACAACAAAGCATGCTCATTAGGGAGTCTCGAGGATAAGGAAAAGAATGATGATTAACAAAAGAATGAGGATTCAATATGTAATCATGACGGGACTAACAAGGACTCCCAAGCCTATAGTAAAAACTGACAGCATGGATGCCAAAATGCAACAAAGGATCTACTTAGGGCATCCATGTAGAGGTAGGATCTACCACCTAATTATGACACTTCTAAAGCAGTAGAGAAGGTTCTGTGTCGCACTTCAGTGGGGTCGATCCTAAGGCCAAATGAACCAGGAAACTGATAATGAAAAAATACAAGTAGGGAAAAATATAACCTATATGTCAGTTTCGAGGTCAATACCTATTAGAACAGATCGATACGATGAACAAATGTCAAAAGAAATGTCTCCAAGATCATGTATATAAGGCCAATAACACTCATCCAGAAGTTAATAAATCCAATACATATAGAAACTTTGGAAAATAAGAGGTGATACTAAATACAAAACTTGAAAACAACAAACCTGGACTATACAATATGTACAAGGTACTTCACAGCCTTACGGATCATGCGCAGTAGTATTTTAGGTAGAGCCCACTACTAGGCTCTGACCAAGAGTCACTTCGATAGTCAACCTAGAAATTCTCCCAAAAGGGAAGAAAACACAAACCATAGTGTAAGTCTTCCCATGGTATAGAAACCATATTCATGGCTTCAAGGATAGCCTCATCCGAAGGAAATTCAAAATCCAAGAAATTACATGAATGAGGAGGCTCAACACTCCCAAAGGGCAAGGTAAACTGACCATATTCCATATGATGATGGAGTTTTTGGCCAGGACCGACAGAGTCTATCAATGAAGAATCACAAGCACGAGGGATTGAGGATCTACAAACAGTGATATCAGGCTCAAAAGGAGACTCAAGATCACTCGGACCAAGAGGGGGAAGCAAGGGCTCCCATTCCCCTGTTGGATAAACCAATGGATCAATTCTTGATACCAATTCTCGAGAAGAATAACATGAGTGAACAAATTCCTTCTCAGAAGCAATTGAATACTGAGGATAAGACTCCACATAATTTACATGGGGTGGGGTAGAGTCTACACGAATACTAGGAAAATATAAAGGAGTAGCCTGAACTAACATCGAATTAGGATGGTGATTATCATATGTCAGCTAGTCAATAGTGACAATGCTTCCATTGTGAGGGAAATGCATCACTCAGAAGATCGTAGACACCACATCATTCATAGCATATACATAATCACGCTCGAGAAGCATATTAAAATCTAACGAGCCTTGCACCACTATAACATCGACAAGGATAGTCTTCCCACCTAACGAGATAGGAAACTCAGGAATAACCCCCAAATATTCACTAGAACGTCTGTCAAAATCCAACAGCTCATGTGAAGCAGACACAAGCTCGGGAGAACCCAAATATTTCCAAGTCGAGGAGGATAAAATACTTGTGGAGGCTCCTTCATCTACAATACATCGGTAAATGTTATTTGAATTAACTTCAACCCTTATTTGAAAGGGTGAAGAAGAAGGAAGACGAGGCTCAACAAGGTCATTCCAATCAAAGGAAACCATCGTAGGGCTTGGAGGTGGTGTGCTAGAAGTGAGTGGAATGCCCCCTTGTTCTGAAAGTATTGAACTGGAAATGCTAAAAACATAGTTGGTAGAAACATCACTCCCCAAGAGAATAATGAGATCGGCCAAAGGTTGCATCGGCGTGACCACTTTGGTAGACTTGACACTCTCCAAGAGAAGAGTGGGATTAGGCAAATATTGTATCGACGTGACCACTTTCTCAACCACTAGTTGAATATGTTGTGAGAAAACATGGTCTAAAGGCACATTACCCCCCAAAATGGAAGTGGGATCGGTCGAATATTGCATCGACATGACCACTTTCTTAACCACTGGTTGAATAGGTTGTGAGGGAACCTCAGAAGACTCAGAATCAGAAGAGCTTGCAGACAGGGACCACAATATTCTTACCTCTAGAAGGCCAGGGCATAAATGAGTAAGGTGATCTCCCTTGCAAAGATTACGAGGGAACTTAGGCTTATGTCCTATCCATCTAGGTTTCTCAACAAAATCAATGCCCCCAACATGACTAGCAGTAGTTGGTTTCACATCTCCAACATGACTTGCATAGGTTGGTGATTGGTCGATAACATGACTTGCAGAGGCTACAGACCTATTACTAGTATGACGAGCAATGACTAGACTTTTTCTGTCAACATGAATTGCAGAGGCTAGGTGTTGGTATTCAACATGAATTTTTTAGGTACCTAACCCCTCACGTAGGTAGAATAATATATTTCCATGTAATAAAGGTCAATATTAATAAGGCCTAGCAATAAGGAAGAATAACTCCAATGTAAGAAGACCTAATATAAGCTTTCTCTTTTAGAAGGATCTTCCTCTAGATGGTTCTTTTGATAGACATATTTAGTATAAATAGGAGTCGAGGGTATGAGAACTTTTGTCTTGGATATTATTGTAATAGAGCTCTGCTCTGTTGGAGGTTTCCCCCTCGAAGAGGCAAGTGAACATTGCTCTCAGTAATCAAAGTGTTATTTATGGTATTATTCTGATATCATTTTGGTATTATTGTGGTGTTTTTCTAGTTATATTGTTGTTCATCTGCCATTTCTAGCTATTTATTTATGTTATGCATAGCTTTTTATATCTGGAATATTACAAGTGGTATTAGAGCACCTTCCTTGGCAGAAAATTGTGGGTTAATTTTTTTTAGGGTAGAGAGGTATTCTGGCATCTTTAATCTACAGATATTTGTCATTAAGCGCATAAACCCATGGTCAGGGATTCATACACGCAGGAAATACAAGTGGTACTTAAGAACACATATGTTGACCACCCGTGTAACCCCTGTTGGTACCCCTTCGAGTGGTAGTGCATCAGAAAGCACCTGTATACGTATCGTCCTAGATCTCCTGAACCCTCCATAGTTAAATCAATCAGTCTCTTGATTGTTATAGTTCCACCAAGAAAAGAACTTGGGAAGATACTCTATAGTACCTAGGTAGTATGGCTAAGGGCAGGGTCTAACCTCCTTAGTTGGTGCGTTGATATATTGGATCAAGTACTATTGTTGGACCCCACACGTATATCAGAGAGATATAGCACAGGTAAAACCCTGTTCTGTAGAACCCTTGAATACCTAACCCTTGGTACGTAAACAAAAATAGAATAGACAATATCTATTGTGGCACAACTATGTCTCCTGCAATTGAGTTGCAAAACTACTACACATTTCTTCCTGTTAAGAATTTGGACATTTCATCACTGCAATATTCTTCAGATCAGAGTATAACTCCACGAGAGTTAAAAAAAAAAATATGGATTTTGTTGGCACCATTATTTGAGACCTATTTCGTTGGTTTTCTCTCTTCACCCTTATCGCAATCATACCTATCACTTTCAACAAAAAAAAATTCTTGTGGACCCGGCCCCCTTCCAACACTCTTATTTGGGATTTACCCCATTGGATTCAACTCGTCACCATGATCGTTGTGATACAATTCACCCATAACCCATTTTTTGTGTGGTCCCACCTGCCCCTTTTCGTGTTCCCTCATCATCATGGCCCATACTCATAGCCAAGACTTGGAAGCTCGCTTCACTACCTTGCACTCTAATTTCACAGAAACCCAACAAGAATTGTGATAGCTTAGTGCCAATATTACCACCATCAATCAAAAGATGCATTCCTCCATCGTCACCTCAATCACGGAACTCAAACAAGACATTACTACCCAACTTGAATTTGTCACTACGATGATATGCACCAAGATTCATATCCCTGCCCATATTCCCTTATCTGACCCACCTTTTCATACCGAAGGTGAAACTTCCTCTCATTCCCATAATTTTCAGCCCCATCACTTTCAACATGACCTACACCTTCTGCATGTGGATGTGAGCAAATTTGATGGATCGGATCCCACTGGCTAGGTAACTCAAATGGAACATTATTTCTCTTTGTATGTCAGTACGGATGAGTTGGCCAAACTTTGGTATGGTGTTCTCCATCTAGATCAAGAACGTTAGTAATGGTGGCAATGGAGAAAAAATTCCCGCAAAGGGTATGTGGCTTGGACACACTTTGTGGTAGAGCTTTATGAACAATTTGACACTGACACCAACCATTTAGGTTGTTTGACAAAGTTGAAACAATCTATCACAGTGGAAGACTTTATAGCTGCTTTTGAGCAACTGGTTTTTCATACAAAGGGGATGTCTGATGCTTTTTTTTAGGAATGTTTTATCAGTGGCCTCAATGATGAGATTCATGCTCATTTCCTCATGGCTCGGCCTCAGAGTTGGGTGGACGCTACTAAAAGAGATAAGGAAGCACAACAGGTTGTCTCTTCTCAAAAATGAAAAGCCTCATTTATTCCTCACACTAAACCAATAACTCTCACTCCTCCTTCTACTCCACTAAGGATCCAGAAATTGACCAGGGCCAAAATGGTTGAACGCCAACTCAAAGGCCTTTGTTATAATTGTGATGACAAATAATTTCTGGGGCACAATTGTAAGGAACAAAATATTTTTATGGCCATCTCGGAGGATGTTTTAGAAGAGGATGTTAAGGCTCCCCTTGTGTTAGTGTCACCTGAACCCACTGACATAGCCCCTCCCTCAGACCCTCCCAAAGTAGAACCAGTCATTTCCCTAAATGCTCTCACTGGCTTCTTTGCTCCCCAAACCCTCAAGATAATTGGTTACATCAACCATAGGAATGTCATCATTCTTGTTGATAGTGGAAGCACCCATAATTGTATTCATCACCACATTGCCCAAGAAACTAATTGCTATATCTGTGGAGTCAATAATTTTCAAATCATGATTTCCAATGGTGGTTCCATGAAATGTGGAGGGCGTTGTGAAAATGTGCATCTCCAAATTGGTGAATACCACCTAAAATATCATATGTTTTCTATTGACATGGGTTGTTGTGACATTATGTTGGGTGCAGAATGGTTAAGGACTTTGGGTCCCATTCTCATGGATTTTAAGGAATTAACCATGCAATTCAACCAGGAGGGCCAACAATATAAGTTCCAAGGCATGATCATCGGTTCCACATAGATCATTAGTTCCCATTGCATGTAAAATCTACTAAAAAAAGGTCATTCTGGCATCATTTCCCAACTCCATGCCATACAATCAATTGAGACACTCGTTGTGTCGCAGGACCTCCAATCCATCCTCTCTAAACATCAAGTGGTTTTTTCCATTCCCTAAGAACTTCCTCCTTCCTATTGTGTTCATTATCATTCCATTCCCCTTGTCCCAGGAAGCCTTCCTCCCAATATTTTTCCCTATCGTCACCCCTTTTACCAAAAAAATGAAATTGAGAAAATTGTTCAAGACCTGCTCAACTCAAGTGTTATTTGCCCTAGTATGATCCCCTACTCTTCACCTGTGGTCATGTTCCTTAAGAAAGAAGGTTCTTGGTGCATGTGTCCTGACTTTTGTGCCCCCAACAAACTCACCATTAAACACAAATTTCCCATTCCTTTCATTGATGACCTCTTGGATGAATTGAGTGGTGCCCAGTTCTTTACTAAACTTGATCTTCATTTTGGCTACCACCAGATCCATATGAAAGAGGAAGACATTTTGAAGACTACATTTAGAATGCATGAGGGCCACTATGAGTTTTTGGTCATGCCCTTTGGCTTGTGTAATGCTCCCTCCACTTTCCAAAGCCTCATGAATCATGTCTTCTATCCTTTTCTCCATCATTTTGTCTTAGTTTTCTTTGATGATATCCTCATATATAGTAAAACCTGGACAACCCATGTTTCTCATGTGGATCGAGTTCTCCATCTACTCTCTCAGCACCAACTTTTCCTCAAACAATATAAATGTGCTTTTGGTGCCTCAAAAGTCGAGTACTTGGGTCATCTTGTTGGCAAGTCTAGCATCAGGGTGGATCCTAAAAATATTGAAGATATGCAAGATTGGCCTCACCCAAAGACTCTCAAGAGCTTGCATGGATTTCTGGGTTTAACAGGTTATTATCACAAGTTTTTTAAGAATTATGGAAATATTTTGGCACCTCTCACTGCACTCCTTAAAAAGAATTCTTTCACTTGGACTCCAACAATTGCTCAGGATTTTCAAACCTTGAAGATGTCCATGTACACCACTCCATTCCTGACCCTTCTTGATTTCACAAATACCTTTTTCCTAGAATGTGATGCTTCCAAGAAAGGAATTGGCGTTGTCCTTATGCAAGAGGGTCGGCCTTTGGCCTTTACCAACAAACAACTGTCTGAGCGCAATTTGGGAAAATCAATCTATGAAAAGGAAATGTTGGCTATTATGCATGTCGTGGATCTTTGGTGCCCTTATCTATTAGGCCATTGCTTCCAAATTAATACAGATCATCAAAGCCTCAAGTATTTTCTGGAACAACACCTTTCCTCCCCATAGCAACAAAAATGGGTGACTAAGCTCTTTGGATATGATTATGAGATCATTTACAAGAAAGGAAAAGACAATGTGGTTATTGATGCACTTTCTATAAAATATGAATATGAAGGGTCCCTTTTCTCTCTCTCCTTCATTCTACCAGATTGTCTCCAAGTTGTTCTCCAGGAATGGCTACATAATCGCAAAAGTTCGCATATAATACAAAAATTGCAATCCAATTCTCCAGTTTCCCCATGGTACTCTTGGCTCAATGGTGAGCTTCGATACAAAGGCCCTTTGTATTTAAGTAAATAGTCAAAACTTAAATCCACGGTACTTTCTGAGCGTCATGCTACACCCACAGCTGGGCACTCTGGGTTTACCAAAACCTATGACAGGGTCAAACATTCTTTTTCTGGGATGGTATGAAACAGGACGTTCATAATTTTGTGGTTGAATGTGATGTGTGTTAGCGCAACAAGGGTGAAATAGTCAAATCTCCTGGCACACTACAACCGCTTCTGATTCCACCTGCTATTTGGAGGGATATCTTTATGGATTTTATTGTAGGATTACCTAAATCGGGAAATAAAACAGTCATCATGGTGGTAGTTGATCATCTTTCCAAGTATGCTCATTTATGTGCTCTTTAACACCTATTTACAGCATCCACTATCGCTCAAATTTTCATGGATCAGATCTTCAAGCTTCATGGCATGCCGCATTCTGTTGTCTTTGATTGCGACCCAACTTTCACCAACAATTTTTGGAAAGAATTGTTCAAGCTACGAGGAACCCAATTGCATCTCATCATAGCTTATCATCCCTAGACTAATGGTCAAACTGAAATTGTCAACAAGTGTTTGGAAGCATATTTGAGGTGTTTTGCAATGAAAAGAAAAATTCAGTGGGCTCAATGATTACCACTAGTTGAATGGTTATACAACACTTCGTACCATATAGCTACTCGCATGACTCCTTTTGAAGTGGTATATGGACAAAATCCACCTCCAGTTCTCTCATATTTTCCAGGTGTCTCGAAGGTCTAGGAGGTTGATAAAACATTTACAGTTCGAGAGGCTATTCTTCGTACCCTCAAAGAGAATTTGGTCATGGTCTAGAATCGCATGAAGCAACAAGCATATCAAGGTCGTTATGAACGTCAATTTGCAGAAGGAGATCAGGTGTTTCTTTGACTGCAACCCTACAAGCAAAATTCCCTCAAGACTGACAATTGTCAAAAACTGGCGCCCAAATTTTATGGTCCTTATACCGTTCTCAAGAGTGTGGAACAGGTGGCCTATCAGTTAGCTTTTCCCAGTCATTCTAATCTCCATCCTGTTTTTCATGTTTCCTGCTTAAAGAAGGTGATTGGAACTAAGTTCCAAACTCAAACCAACCTTCTCGAGTTGGATGAAGAAGGATCCATTTGGCTACAACCATAAGAAATTTTGGACTAACGTGAGCATTGTCTACGTCAGTGAACCATCAAGGAAGTGTTAGTCCACTGGAAAGATACAACTCCAACATATGCCACTTGGGAACCAACTACCATTCTACAACAATTTTTCCATCTCAAGCCTTGAGGACAAGGTTGTTTTTAGGGGGGGGGGACATGTTAGGGACCTAACCCCTCACGTAGGTAAAATAAAATATTTCCATGTAATAAAGGTCAATATTAATAAGGCCTAGGAATAAGGAAGAATAAGTCCAATGTAAGAAGACCTAATAGAATCTTTCGCTTCTAGAAGGATCTTCCTCTTGATGATTCTTTTGATAGACATATTTAGTATAAATAGGAGTCAAGGGTATGAGAACTTTTGTCTTGGATATTATTTTAATAGAGCTCTTCTCTACTGTAGGTTTCCCCCTCGAAGAGGCAAGTGAACATTGCTCTCAGTAATCAAAGTTCTCTTTCTAGTAGTATTCTGGTATCATTTTGGTATTATTGTGGTGTTGTTCTGGTTATATTGTTGTTCATCTTCCATTTCTAGCTATTTATTTATGTTCTGCATACTTTTTATATCTTGAATATTACATACTTTCAAAGTTTGATGACCTATCTCTAACATGACTCGTAGAGGTTGGTTGTTTACCCCCAGCATGACTTGCAGAGGCCAGGTGGTGGTCTTCAACATGAATTTCAGAGGTTGACGACCTATCTACAACATGACTCGCAGAGGTTGGTGATTTCTTCTTCATATTATTCCTTTTTCTATTTCATTTAGACTTGTCGTTACTAGTAGATATACTTTCACCAGGGAAGGAAGAAGGAGGAGGAGAATAATTTGCTAACAAAGAAACATCAACATGATTCCCATGACATAATGTGCTTAACTTAGAAGCGTCAAGAGTGTTTGGGACATTTGGAATGGTACCCAACCAAACTGGTAGTCCCACATTCAACCCAGGAATGTTCAAAGTGGCCATCAAAGGGACACCAACATTTCAAAAGAAAGGAAAAGAACAAGAATCCCCTTGCAAAGGGGTTCCTTGGTTGGTATCATCAGTAACTTTATCCATGAATATCTTATGCACATTTTCTCCCCTTGCGGGATCGTTCAAGTCCGTAAAAGTATCACACACTGACTCTAGCAAACCAGTGTTATCAAAAACAATGCCTATAATGAGGCAGCTCCATGTTTCTAATTGGAAGACCAAAAAGTCCTCACGAATGACAGAGTGTGTGGTCTACCACCTTAGGTCACAGACCCAAAGAAATGACTGACTAACTCACTATGGAAAACTAGGGAGCACAGATCACACACTAAAAGTTCCTAAAGGAAAATCAAGCAATCGACTAACTAGTGGGAAGGACAGTTACGTCAATTGACACAAGAGAAACCAACTGGTGCAAGTGAAACTTGAACACGGAATCACTCTTTGGGTATACTCTTTGAAGCACGATCCGACGTCCACCCTAGGTACCATGGTATACCCCCACAGTCACCTATGTAAGTCCATGAAATATAGGCAAATAGATTTCCAGCTCACACTTAATCACCAGGCGGGTACAGTCGACATTCGGGCAGATCATAATGAGCAGGATAACAATTCTGAAAACCTTCAAGGGTATCGAAATCAATTGGTCTAGAAGACAACTGAGGATCTCAAATGGATTCAAGGTCCACGAAGCTCCGTAGGAAAATGCAATCGGTATTGTTCCCAAGAAAGACCCTCAATATACAATCCCCATTGTGTTTAGTTCAGCTTTGGAGGGGTTATCTCCTCTGCCTTTCCTCATGCAACCTCGTGCTTATCCCCTATGTTAGAGGGGGGTCCCAACTAACTCTTACGACACTGGACTTAAATCACTCCCTAACTCAGACTCCAATGTTTGTTTTAAAGTGGCCTTGAAGAGTTTCCTCTTCACACCTAATTCAAGGCCCTAAAACCATAAACTAGTTTGTGAACCCTACAAATATAAAAGTCTAATGTATTTTAGATTAAGAGTTAATTTTAAGGCTTGATTTACTAACAGGATATGAGCATGCAACTGATGTTGTTAAGACTCTTGCAAAAAATGAAACTTATAAGAACACTGGAAAAGAAGGATTCTTCTTTCTTATTTTTCTTTTGAAATGCTTTCAAGATGAGAAGAAAACACAACACTGTGCTAATTTCTTTTTCTTTTTCAAATAACAATGCAAAGCAAATGCAAATAAAGAAAGAGACCTAAAAACTAGGTTTTTTTATATTTTATTCCAATCAAAGGAGAACTAACAAAAGATGCTAAAATAAACAGATGAATACACGAAGCCAAAAAATATAGGAAAAATGGAGAGACAAGAGGATTTATTTTTTATTTTTTGAACTGCTTTAACAAGAAAAACCAAAATAAAAATATTTTTTCTTTTTTCAAAGCAAGAAATAGGAACAAAGAGAAAATTGAAAACAAGATTGATAAAGACCCTAAGCCAAATGTTGATCGTAGGGATTCAACCAAGAAACCAAAAGGAGGATCTAAAACTTGACAACTCGCTCTAAACCTTTTAGGGAAAACACAAGAAGACTAAGGAAACAAGTAAACTGGAACTTATACCCAAGCTATGGCCACAAACAAAGACTCTAGTTGATTCAAGAAAGCCTTGAGAAGTCCGAACTTCTATCAGGAAAGAGGTAAAATCCTTCTTTATTAAAAATACTTTCATGAAACAGAGACATGCATTATTTCATAAGTAGCATGTGTATGTATGCAGGTTGTCTACTTTGTAGAGTGTGTATGTACGCGGGCTGACCCCTAACAGGGCACGTACACCTCTGAGTATTTTCAAAAATAAAAAGACAAGGAAGACTTACAGGGCAGGGAAAGATGGTATGCACCTGACAGGTGACTAGAACCCCTTGACATACTTAGTAAACTTGACTAAAACTGGAAAGGAAAACAAAAACCAATCAATCAACCCAAAAACCTCCCTAAAAACCCTAGAGAGATCCCCAGCATGGTCGCCAGTTCTGCTAGCGAGAAAATACCCCCTTTAACTATACCAGGGTTTAAGATATAGACAAAGCGAATGACCGTCTAAAATTCAATCTATTTTCTATTCTACCCCAAACATACTAAAACAAATGAAAAGAAATCAATAAGAGAGAAGTTCGGTAATTGTACCTTATCTCACGTCTGGTGATGATCTCCTCAATCTCTATAGTTCCAACAACTGCACGTCTCCTCCCAAGGTTGACCTGCATCCAAAACTAGGCAAACAAGGACTACAAGCATGCTACTTTTATTCATGAGTTATGATTAGATATCAAATGCTATGTATGAATCAAATAAAATACACAAAACATCATCATTTTGGACAAGGAAAAGAGATTCTTTTATTCATCAAACAAACACTGAAACTTATAATCTGTGTCGGCCATCATTCTACGAACCCGGTCCAAGATCCTCTTTACAATGCTCCAAGTGCACCTTCAATAGGCCTCTTCCCTCAATATTTTGATCACCTAAATGGAAGGGGATAGATTGAATGGAGGAAGAAAGGGTTGATGAGGGAATGTTGAGGCAATATCTCACAAAAGGGTAGAAAAATCTTGGGCAAGGAAAGGAAGTGAAATTGGATGTGAAATTGGAGTTTCACTATTCTTATGCTTGGATGTGAAATAAGACCCCAACACCTCCTTTAATATGACAAAGGGATGGTTATTTGGTTGGATGACGGGCTATAGCAAGTGAATTTGTTAGAAAACCTTCAATAGCCCGTAAATTTCACCGAATTCCTTACAACTTTTTAATTTTTGCAACTTTTGCAAGCATACGTGGGTTGTTTAGTGTACAACAAGTGTATGTACGTGGGTTGTCTAGCATGTAGCAAGCGTATGTATGCAGGATGTAGTGATGCAGGGTGCATACATGCTCTAAAAAATGGTTTTTTAAGAAGAGCTACTCAACAGTGCTTGACAAAATATGCAAGTAAGAGGGCCAAGGCCATATATGCATGAATAGGGCATTTTAGGGTTATAACACTCACCGCCTAATATAATATTCTTCTTTTTCAAGTTCTCACTACACAATTGGATCATAGAAATGTTGTGTTTTTGAGAATGTCATTTTCTCTTTATCAAAATATGAACCATGTTAAAAATTCATGACTAGACAAGAAGTTCACTACCACCGATAATAATTTTGGTCACATGCCAATAAAATCAATTTTTTTTTATAATACTTATACTGAACCAAACCAATGTTAAAGTTATTATAAATTAATAAGAGAGAGAAATAATTCACAATTTAATAATGATCAAATTTATATAATATATATAATAATAAAAATATATTAATAAATTTATTATTTCATATAGTTTAATTGTCAAATAAATAATAATAAAATATATAATATATTAATAAATTTATTATGTCATATGTAATTATTAGGGTGATGATTATCTTAAACCAATTTTGATTAATAAAATTTTTAAAAGTTAAATTATTATTTTAATTTATAATATTGTTATGATAGAATAATTTGAAAATGAGATTTTTAAGTTTCCTTTTGGTTGTTATGGGTTAACAAGGTAGGCAAGGTTTATTACAAAAGTTTTAAAAGTTATATTTAATGTCTTTTTGTTGTTGTTGTTGTTAGTTAACAAGTTATGTATGGTTTATTACAAAAGTTTTGAACGTTATATTTAATGTTTTTTTAGGCATTAGACATATTAGACATTTTGAGAAAAAATGTTTTACATTTTTTTATGAAATTTATAAAAATTTTGGTCTCAAGTGTTTTAGAATCTGACCAAAGCTTTGTTTAACTATGAAGCTTATGTAAAGTAGTTCTTATCTTGATAATATATATATATATATATATTTTTAATTTACAATCATAAAAAATAGTTTTATCCTTTAACTTGAATTTAATGACTTCCTTATAATATTGCAACTTTCTCTTATTTTTAGTTTATGTGTCGTTCCATGTTCTTTTCTTTTAAGAATAATAGGAATGAGTCCTCCTCCATTATTCCCCAGAAAGAAATTACATCTATGAATATAACTTGTTTTAAACCTTGAATGCGTTTTATTAAAATAAAACAAAAACTCTTAAAATTAAAATTGACTGCCATTCATATAAACTGTAAATAACAATACTAAAAATTTAGATAATCATTGTAATGTTCTATCATTATAATACATCTATGTAAGATAAATATATCAATCCAACTATATAAAAATATGGAGATTTTGTATGAACAATCAATTTATAAATGTCACTAAACCAACTTCAAATGCATGTATTTAGTGGACTTTCTAATGAACTTGTACTTTGACCTGTTATCAATTTATAAAGGTTACTAAACCAACTTCAAATACATTTAGTGGACCTTCTAATCATCCTGTACTTTGACCTGTTTTGAATCACTATTTTCCTTGATTAAACCATTCTTTTTCCCATTAACAACTTTTATCTTTTTCTTTTGGTATCCAAAATGTGGATTTAGGCCTAAGGTAATCACCATTATATTTTATGGTGATTTCATTTGATTTATGATTAACTAATGGGAAAATGGTGAGTTAAACATATATTTATATTTTCACTAATTATTGAATGTGAACCTTACTATAGGGTTGTCTCTTGTACACATCTAACATCAATGGAGATTCAGAGTGTGTTTTGGGCAAGCTATTATAAGAGCTACATATTGTTTTGGACTCTTTGAGATTGTTGCAAATCTGGTAGATTTTCATAAACATGTGACTCTTTGTCATTTATGGATTGAGTATGGCCATACTAAGTAGTGTGTTGCAAAGTTTTAAATTGACTTTGTGTATAAAGGTGGGTTCATAGTATTTCATATTATTTCTTTAATATAATCTTCTTGTTTCCATTTAAGTTAAATTTGCATTAATCTTTGTATGAAACTAAATGTTTGGACTACTTAATTAAGTCTCTATTATTATAGATCATTATAGTGTTTTGTTTAATAGGGACAAGGCCCACTCTAGAGGAGAGAAGGTGTTGTATATTTTAGTTAGTTTGCATCTTTGTCTTATCATATGTGTTTAATTCTTGTAGAATTGTGGTTTGGTTTTCTTAGTGATTGGGTGTTGTATTTTAGTGCTTGTTCATCAATTTTGAGTTATGTAATCAGTCTTCTTTATCATATTACTAGCATTACAACTCTTTCTTTATGAATAAGTTTTGTGAGTAGATTTGTTTTCAATTTCATTATGCACGTGTTATTTTGTTTTCAATTAGAGAGAGTGTGAATTTGATTATTTGGAGTTAAATTAAATGGTTATTGTTTCAATACATAGAATCATAATATAAANTTATGAATAAGTTTTGTGAGTAGATTTGTTTTCAATTTCATTATGCACGTGTTATTTTGTTTTCAATTAGAGAGAGTGTGAATTTGATTATTTGGAGTTAAATTAAATGGTTATTGTTTCAATACATAGAATCATAATATAAATCAATTAGTCAATGATTTTAGAGACCCACACAAATAGTGCATAAAATCTTACGAACGTAGAGACCCATGGTTTGACAAATTAAATGCACATATAATCTAAACAATCTTATTATTATTAATAAGGGTTTTGGAAGACTTTCCATTTTTTGTGTCATTCCTAGGGAGATGTTTAAAGACTTGGAAATTTTCTTTGTATTAATTTAGGACAACAACACAAGTGTAACATCCTTAGTTTTGATCCCTGTAAATTATAATGTAATTGTGTAAATGTGATTTAGACTGGTGAGCTTATATATTTTAGGGTGAAGAACACATATTGGTTAATATGGTCGAGGGCCAAGATATGTAAAATGTATATTGAAAGGATTAATAAAAATAATATTCGTTGGTTAGGATACAAAAGGGATGGAAATGATGGGGGGAATATGATTCCACGACAAAGGGGGATAAAGGGGGATCCAAGGGAAACCCATGTCATTTTCTTGAGTTAATGTGTCATTACAATATAATCCTCCCTTTGAATTATTAGGCACTCAATCATTGAATTCATGTAAGAGGGTGGGTGTCAGAAGTTACATCCCATAGTTATTGGGAGCATGGGGCTAAAGTACAATCATCCTTGGAAAGAGTGAGAGTCAAGTAAGTAAGGAGAAGAAGAAAATTATGTTGGAGTTACTTCAACGCACACCTAGTATTTCTTTTTCCTAAGGTTTTTCCTATGTTTATTAGTCATTATTCAATCTCTTATATTTTAGGAAGAATATTCCTCTAGGGAGAATATTCTCTTCAGTTTTCACTTCAGTTTGATCAGTTGAGTGGAGTCTAGATGCTACATTGGGATTATCACCATACAACATTGGGATCATCACCATATAATGTGCAGATTCCTCGGTATCATCACCAGACTAGCGGATTACCCATGATTCCAAAATCTCCTCCTCACTTCACTCTATTTCAGTCAATTAACTGAAGTCTACTGATAGACTTGTTAACTCAGCTAGGTGGCAGTTCACTCTTGTAACTACCCGAGAGACTAGACTAGGTGGTAGTTTACTCCTATAACTGTTGGTGTGTTTCTAGATCACTCTATACCACCACTATGGCGCATTGGCTTCTCCTCCAGTGCACATTGGTTGAGTTATACTGAGTATATCATGTGTAAATTATCAATTATTCATTTGGTTAATGAGAATTCTTCCATTCTTTCTCTCCTGCTTCTCTTTTATTCTATTTTCTCTACAAATGTCTATGTGAATTCCCATATAGATCTATTCTTTGTAGGTTCAACACATTTACATGGTATCAGAGCCAACAAATTACTAGGGAAGAGCCACACCAAATTATTTTTGTAGGTACCGAAGATTGAAGACAATGGAAAAATGGAATTCCCAAAAGAAATCATTCTTACACCTTACAACTTATTTTCATGGAAGGAGAATATGATCATGCATCTTAGAATTTGAGGATTGTACAGACTAACCATGAACACAGAGACAGAACCAACATCAGCCATAGAAAAATCCAAGTATCTAAATCGAATTGATGAAGTATTTGAAACAATTAACAGTCTCATTTCTCCTGATCTCCTCTTTCACATATCTTCCTATAAAACCCCCAATGAAGCCTAGACCACCATGGAAGGGATATTTAGAAAACATGATGATATGAGGGGATACATGATCGAGGTGGAATTTATCACATTGGATCCAAAAATCTTCGACAATCTCCAAGATTTCTTTACCAAATATAAGGATTTATTGTCGCAACTCAAGGCTTGCAGGGTTGACAAATCTAAGGATGAGAAACAAATGGTCATCACCAATCTCTCCAATATTGTTCCTAAATTCTCAATGTTTGTATCCACATTCCATTCAGCCAGATTTGTCTCTGGAGCCACCTAGAATGACTTCTCTTGAGGAATTTATTGAATCTCTGACACAAGAGCATACCAAGCTCATCAACATGGGAAAAATCAAAGGCCCAAAGGCGCATGCACTTACTGTGTAAGATGAAAGCAATCATTAATATCAAAAATATAAAGATAAATACAAAATGAAAGCTCATGCAAATCCAAAGAAGGAAGGGTACTCAAAACCCTTCAACGATGCGTCCGGATCCAAAGGTGGTAAGGGAAGAAAAGGGGAGAAGTGCACATACTTCCATAAATGATTCCATCTAGAATCTGCATGCATGCAGAAACAGATAGATCTAATGACTCAAATACTTCAGCAAAACAACCTTGGATATCACATCCCCGAGGGTGCCAAGAAGAAGAATCCAGAAGAACATTGTTGATACTGAGAGGGGGGTGAATCAGTATCAAGTAAAATTTAAAACCTTTTTAAACTAATACTTGAACCATTCAACTATATCCAATGGCAAATGAACAATAGTATAAGAGTTACACCAGTACACCATAATACACCATGCACAATATATGAGAAATAATCAATAGTTATTGTTCAAGGGAAGTAATGACTTCCAAAGGTAGCTACAACTTCCAAATGTAAAGGGAGGGATAAAACTCCAAGAGGAAGATACAATCCTCTAATATAAAGAGACAGTTGAACTCTCCATCCTTTCCCCTTCCTTCCACCCAATAATATATGAGAGATAATAAAACTTTACATTAAATCATCACCATCAACCAATCATTACATAGAACCTGATCATGCTTCCTGAGACTTCTTCAATTTCTACAATTCTTCAATTCTTGGAGTACTCTGATCCTGTAGATAATATTACTCAATGTATTCTCTAAAACTCCTCCAATTTTCACTCCTTGAATCCTCCCCAAAAAGAGGTTATAGAAAGAATGGTAGACTTTATTCAATTCTGGTCTATTCAGGAGAGTGAACTTGCACAGAATGCCCTGTGCTCAATAATTAACATCTGATTCTGAAACTCACACACAAGAAACTACAGTCCATAATATTTCCAATAAAAATTTTCCCACTTCATTTGGATTCTCGATGAATAAGTTATGACTGTTTTACCCGGAACACCTGTTTATTGACTAGCTTCAGGACTGGTCACAAACCCTATCTTCCATAGAGTGTATCTCCATAATTATAGCAAATCAAGAGATGAAATTTTTACCAGAGGTACCTTGATATGTCTTCTCAATACCATAGTTATTTCACCATCTGAATCGTTCTAGAAAAAAAGTTATAACAAAAATGGTAAGATGACATGAAAATAACATACCTTAGAACACATCACCAAAAGACCTCATCCTCCCTTGAAATCCGGCCTTCTTTTTTTCTTATTTCCTATGAAATTCAACTTGTATAAAATGAATGTATAATGATGTTTATTTATACCATTTATGTCACTTCCTTTTAACATTAGGGCTGACCTGACACTTTCTTATTTTGTAATTCTTTTCTTTATTTATCTTCAGGGCCTACATGTACTT